>CM037786.1:47826750-47876750 GCA_021229015.1 Solen grandis | reverse complement strand
TATGAAACAATGAGTTCCACCTGTAATGATACACTCAGAAGCAGTGACATCATAACAATAGAATGCATGGTGAACAGATATTTGAAACAATGAAAAATCTGATATTTGCAGAGGCAGAAAAAGTAGCATCTGTAGCTAAAATTCAGTGGGAACAAAAGGTGATGGAGAAGGAATCTGAGAAAAAAATGTCGGAAATAGAAGGTGAATGTTTCATTTGTTTTATAGCACTCTGCTTCAGCACTGGTCATAGTGGCTGAGTGAATTTCTCATACATTTTCATCATCATATGAATAATGCATTTTTAGCTCACATGAGCACAACGTGCTCAAGGTGAGCTTTTCTGATCGCCTTTTGTCCGGCGTCCGTCGTCCGTCGTCCGTGCGTGCGTGCGTCCGTGCGTCCGGCGTCAACAATTGCTTCAAACAACATCTCCTCCTAAACGGCTTGGCCAATTTGAAAAATATTTTGCAGGAATGTTCCTTGGATGAAGCTCTACTAAAGTTGTATAAATGGTTCTGGTCCATCGCATAATTAGGTCACAGGAGCTAAAAATAGATTTTAAAAATGAAAATTTAAAAAATCTTCTTCTCTGAAACCACAAGGCCTAGCCTTTTGATTTTTGGTATGTAGCATGATCTTATGACTCTCTACCAGGATTGTACAAATTATGACCCTGGGGTCAAAATTGGCCCCGCCCCAGGGGTCACTTGATTTCACATAGGCTAATATAGGAAAAAATTGAAAAAATCTTCTTCTCCGAAACCACCAGGCCTAGCTTTTTGATTTTTGGTATGTAGCATCATCTTATGGGCCACTACCAAGATTGTACAAATTATGACCCTGGGGTCAAAATTGGCCCCGCCCCAGGGGTCACTTGATTTCACATAGGCTAATATAGGAAAAAATTGAAAAAATCTTCTTCTCCGAAACCACAAGGCCTAGCTTTTTGATTTTTGGTATGTAGCATCATCTTATGGGCCACTACCAAGATTGTACAAATCATAGCCCTATGGTGATAAATGACCCCGCACCAGCACCAGGGGTCACTTGTTTTACATAAGAGTTATATAGGAAAATCTTAAAAAATCTTCTTCTATGAATCCATAAGGCCTAGAGCTTAGATATTTGGTATGTTGTAGTAGCATCTAATGGTTCATTACAAAGATTTTCAAAGTCTTAGCCCTACGGTGATAAATGACCCTGCGCCCAAGTCTTCTCTGAAACCATACGGCCCATTGCTTAGATATTTGGTGTGTAGTATTGTCAGGGGTAAAATGTTTTAGATTAAGTTATATCAGAATCCTTGTCTGTTTAAAAACCTTGATATCAGTTGAAGCAATGGTACTCAGGTGAGCGATTCAGGGCCATCATGGCCCTCTTGTTTTATCAAAGTTAGCTGCATCTAACACATTTAATCAAGCTGTTCCAGTTCAACACACTATGCATATATGTAGAATACACAAGCGTGACATAGAGTGATGTAATTCGGCCTAAAAGTTATATGTAACGTGTTAAATATAAGAAAATAAGTGATGGTTATACAAACCGGAAACCGCTGTTTGAGCATAATGTCATATGGTAAAATAAAGGATGTTATAAAACAAAGATTAGCATGGTCTGGTGACTTTTTGGAGAATTGCAAATTTAGGTTATGGTGTTGCTTGTTCAACTATTTCTATTTATCTTGAATTATAGATTTGACTCACTTGGCAAAGGAAAAGGCCAAAGCTGATGCCAACTTCTATAGGATCCATAAGGAAGCTGAAGCAAATAAGGTAAAGATATCTACTGTTTAGATTACCTCATGACTGTGTTCATATTTTATTGCCTAATTAACATTATTACTTAAAAACATGCCTGTATGAATAGAAAGGTTCAGTAATTCTATTGAATCAAATCCAAGCATCAGTAGTTCGCTTTGTAAGTGAAATACACTGTTTATTTTCCGACTGAAAGTTGCTTGTACCAGTTTGAATAATCCAGGATTTCCCATATACACAAGTAGTCTTTTTTCCAGAGCTAAGTCTTTTATGGGACCTGTCATTGTGAAAGCCTTACCTTTCAAGTTTAAGGTTGTCATTTCTTGAAATATTTTAAGGTGATAAAGAATATATTTTATAGAAATCTCAAGACTGTAAAACCCCGGTCACACATTCACGGAAGACCGCCGCGGAAGAGTTATGGATTCGCTCCGGCATTGTCCGTAGCTATCCGTATTGGTCCGTAGTTCTCCGTATTGTAACCGTGATCATCCGTAGTAGTCATTGTATATCCGTAGCGGTCCTTGACAAGTTTTGAACATGCATGTTCAAAATTTTGTCACGGATCAACAGACCGTAGCGTATCCGTAGTAGTTCGTAGTAGTCCGTATAAGACCGTAGCGATTCGTCCTGGTCCGTATGAAAACCGTATTAGCCCGTCCTGAACCGTAGTTTCAAAATGAGCAAGATGGTGCAGTTGGTGACGCATTTTTTACCGAATCGTTCCGTGTCGATTCGTACTTATCCGTATCGGACCGTTCTTATTCGTACCGTACCCGTACTTTTACCGTAATAGATCGTAGTGTATCCGTAGTAGAATCGACCAATATCGTGAGGCTCCGTATTAAACTGTGTGCATAACCGTATGAATCCGTATCAGAACCGTAGGAATCCGTATCTCTCCTGGTTCTTTTACCTATTATCTCCCCGTGTATCCGTCAAACTCCGTACTCACACCGTTGTGCATCGTACTAGAACCGTGGCAGAAGCCGGAATTTGACATGTCCGTAGTCATCCGTTGCCGGTAACACCGTAGCTCTTCCGTACCGTTCTTCTGTGAATGTGTGACCGGGGTATAAGGGTAATTAATGGACAAACTAAAAAAAGAAGTATTATGGCCATGATTAGTAACAATTATGAATCGCATAGTGATATGAATATAATAAATTAAATAATCATCCATTAAAAGCCAGAAGGGCACATTAGCATATATAAAAAGAAGGCTGATAAGCAATATTATCATAAATCTGAAATAATTTCTCTATCTTTTCAGCAGTCTATTTTACTTTCTCTGTTCCAGCTAATTTCAACTGAATAATATTTTCTTCCGCATAAATAATCTGCATAATTTATTTTTAATACAGATGATGCTGACTAAGGAATATTTAGAACTCATGAGGTTTCAATCCATCGCTTCCAACACCAAAGTGTTCTTTGGCAATCAGATTCCAGATTTATTTGTCGACCCATCAAGTTTAAAAAGCTCAATATCATCAGATTCTGGATCCGTTAAAGTAAGTGTAATTCTTATAGTGCCATTTATAGTGGCAGTGTAGATGAAACACTCAGAAATATTTATTCAAAAATTAAACTTTATTCATATTACATCGATTAAGAAACAGGTTATCAACATTTATATTAATCACTCTCGACGGCTTTTGTGGAAGCGTATGTGGTCATTATTGTTGGAGTAAACCAGAGAGCCCTGAGAAAACCCACGTGTCTGGACAGGTGACTACTTTACCCTCTCACGTACGTGACCAGGAATTGAACCTGGGAAGCATTGGTGAGAAGCGAGGTGTGTTACCACTACGCTATCCAGGCGTCCCCGAAATGATTATTAATCCCCACTTCATAGAAATGGGAGCTATATAGAAATCATGCTTGTCATGTCATGCCATATCAGATCACATCCTACATTCACATTACATGAAGACGTGCTGAATTGACCTAAAGTGATATTTCAAGGTATTTAAGTACTAAGATCCCTTAAGTTACCTGGCTTAAATTAGACCAGCAGTGATAGGAAGCCATTTTAGCTTGTCTGATTTTCAAAGAAAAAAAAATGAGTTATTGTCATCACTCTGGTGTCGTTGTTGTTGTTGTCTTGGTGAAAAACTTTACCTTCGCCTAACTTCAAAACCATTAATCCTTCTGTCATCAGACATCACATACTTGTTCAATATCACAAGGGCTACATTCCCTGCAAGGGCCAAACTCCTTTTTGACCAAATTTATCGCCCTTTTTAAAAATAAAAATAAACTGAAAAACTTTAACCTTGGCAATAATTATAAACAAGTAAACCATCTGTCATCAAACTTTACATACTTGTTCACTATCACAAGGGATACATTCTCATCAAGGACCATAGCTCTAAGGTCCATTTTGACTAGATTTATCTCTCCCTTTTTGAAAAAACAACAACAAACAAACAAAAAAACTTACAGACGAGAAATGTCATTTACATGTGGTGCTCTTGTTATCTGTCTTATCTTATAAAGTATTTAAATAAATGGCTAAGTTGAAATCAGTGTAATGTAATGGTGAGCAATATTTGTTATTAAAGAAAACAATCAAAAAAGGTATGTTAATTACGGAAATACGAAGATATGATAAAATTCTCTCCAGTATTCAAGTATTATGTTGTTCTAAGCATGGTACATGATATGCCATTATAAGGCTGAGGGACTTGATAAAGAGGATGTAAAAAGTACTGATTGAATACTGAAATTATTAAATGACTTGATTGAAATAATACAAAACAAAAATCTTTCCATGTATCACATTATTACCATCAGCTGCTTTGTTTCTGTCAAATATTTTGAATCAAAAGAGTATGTTACACACATCATGTGTTTTATAACTCTAGACTTATTGGAAATATTGTCCCTAATGGTTAGAGTGTCTGTCTTGGGAGCTGAAGGTTGTGGGTTTGATCCCCGGTCACAACATACCGAAGTCGTAAAAAATGGTACTGTTATAGCTCCCTTGTTTGGCGCTCAACATATTGGGTAGTTCCACGACTGGTTGGCCCAGTGTCAGGATAATGTGACTGGGTGTGGTATCATGCCACATGTCTATGGCGTGATACTGCAGTGTGGCAGTACTATACAATGTATACATACATTTATATTTCTTGATATTTTGTCGTTTTTAGCTCGACTATTCGTAGAATATGAGAGCTATTGTAGTCACCCTGGCGTTGGCGTCAGCGTCGGTGTTGGCGTTGCAGCTTTTGGTTAAAGTTTTGCGTGCAAGTTACTATCAACCTTATATCTCAATAACCATTTATGGTATTGACTTGAAAGTTTTTAAATATGTTCAGGGGCATCAGACAACCAAGGTAGATAACTCTTGACTGAATTTAATATGAATTATGGCCCCTTTTTAACTTAGAAATTTTGGTTAAAGTTTTGCATGCAATAGAAAATTTGGTTAAAGTTTTGCGTGCAAGCTACTATCTAGTTTGTATCTCAAAAACCAATCATGGTATTGACTTGAAAGTTTATGAATATGTTTAGGGGCATCATACAACCAAGGTAGGTAACTCTTGATGGAATATATTACAAATTATGGCCCCTTTTTAACTTAGAAATTTTGGTTAAAGTTTTGCATGCTAGTTACTTTCATGCTTATATCTCAGTATCCAGGCATGCGATTGATTCGAAATATCTTTAATATGTTTAGGAGTATCATACTATCAAGGTAGATAACTTTTTATGGAATATATTACAAGTTATGGCCCCTTTTTTAATTTAGAAATTTTGGTTAAAGTTTTGCATGCAAGGTACTTTCATGCTTATATCTCAGAGTCCAGGCATGGAATTGATTTGAAACATCTTTAATATGTTTAGGGGTATCATACTATAAAGGAAGATAACACTTGATGGAATAAATTAAAAATTATGACCCCCTTTTAACTTAGAATTATGGTTAAATTTTTGCATTCAAGCTACTATCCAGCTTATATCTCAGAAATTGCTTGTGGAATTGACTAGAAAGTTAAGGTGTGTCTTCAAGGGCATCAGAAAACAGGAGGATAACTTTTGGACTGATGCAAATTATGGCCCTTTTCTAACTTGGATTTTTGGTTTAAGTTTTGCATGCACAGTGTTATTGTGCTTATGTCTCAGTAACTAGGCATGGGATTGATTTTAGACATCATAAATATATTAAGGGGTATCAGACTATCAAGGTATATCATTTTTTAATATTACTATGAAGGGCAAAAATTTAAATAGATTTCATTTGATTTACCAACAAGCATTTTGAATAGTCGAGCGTGCTGTCCTCTGACAGCTCTTGTTTCATTAACTATTTTGTTACATTTAGCCTTTAATAGTACTTTTTTTAACCATTACAAAAAAATAATACAATCATAGCTTTCATTGTAAGAATTAAGTCAGAAATAAGTTCTTTTATTTTTACTGATAATTGATTGAAACCCTTTGTTAGAGTTTCTGTATATGGCGGTGTTGCGTATTTTTTACATTCTTGTAATAAACACTAAACATTATACCGTGGTTCTCCAAATTAATAATTACAGAGAAAATCGGCTCCTGAAATGAAAAAATGATTAATCATACAGATGTATCCCAGTTTGTTACATGCTCAGTTGGTGCGAAAATACGTTTTAATGTCTATGTATGTACCTATGTACCCTCTGGAGGTTTGACGATGTGTGAAAACAAATACAAGACCATCTCAACCAAAGTATTAATTACAGGGACAAGTGGTAATAGGGCCGGAGTATGGTTGTCAAGGAGATACAGATAAGATTTTATATTGACTTCGAGAAATTACATAGAAATTATATAGGATATTCTATCTAGGGACCGAGGATGGAGCTTGAGGAATCCAAAATCGCATGTTTGAAGAATTGCCCATAAATTTATATAGAATAAGAAGGGCTAAATCAAGGGACCTGGCTTGTAGCTCGTGTCTTCGCTGGTATTCATTGAATCGCCACATTGAGGAAACGCGTGAACACTGTATCTGCCTCAAGTAGACATCGCCTCCTAAATGACTGAAATACTGTCTGTGCAACGTTAAACCCAACAAACAAACAAACTTATTGAAATATCTATGGATTGAGACATTTTTAATGTGGTAAAGAACTTTAATATACCTGTATTTAAGATATTAAAGTAAAAAATTCAGTCAGTTTATCAGACTCTTTTTGTATATGGATTAATGTATCATTGTATACACATTTCCATTGTAAATCTTTTCTCATCGTGTCACCTGTAAGCATACACTTACCTGTAAGCAGAGGTGACACATAGGGATCACTTCTCCATCATCTGTTTGTCACACGTCACACACATCTTACATCATGCCTCAGCAGGTGACACATGCGTTCCTGGGGAGACTTGTTATTTATTTTGTTTATTTAATGTCTTTACAGAAAAGCACTTGAGAGGAACAGAAGGATAAAGAACACCTCAGTACCAGAATGCAGACAACACTTGTGATATGATTCTAATCTGTTTATCTTCAAATAACAGCTGTTGACCAAGAGCCAGAGCATAAAGAAATAGCAAGCTTCTCTCAACATGGCAGTTGGTCCTGAGCTCTGCAGCATTCATTATCAGGGACTTTGTGTGATTAAAGCATGCATTAATTGTGGTCAAAATTCACTTGAATCAGCTTTAATA
This sequence comes from Solen grandis, assembly GCA_021229015.1. NCBI lineage: Eukaryota > Metazoa > Mollusca > Bivalvia > Adapedonta > Solenidae > Solen > Solen grandis. Next base: position 47,869,332 of record CM037786.1, on the reverse strand, counting down.
TCTTTTAAATAGAAAAATGCTCTGAAATAATATTAAAGCACTCTTTAATTCAATTACAAAATTTAAATGATGTATTCATTAAAGATAATTTATGTGCATTTTTGGCATTTTTTTTTTTACTTAAAGTTTTTGAGAGGCTTTGTGGTGCTTTATTGCTGCTTCAAATGCTTCTATTAATGGGACCCAGTAATGTTTTGTAATTTAGCACACCACTAGTACATGAAGGACAAATCACGCATTTTGTTACATTTAGTTCTTCTTTTTATTTCACTTTCATATATTCAGTTCTTCAAATACTTGGATGCATAATTTATTCTTTCATTGACAAAACTGCATATAGAAGACATTTTTGTGTTGTTGTTGTAGTTGTTTTTTTAAGTTTATAAAAATGAAAAAATGATTTCTCTTTTAATATCTTTACATATCTATTGTTCTGTCAGGCTTCATTATATATTTATGGTATTTTGTCCTGTAACCAGTGCCTAATTAATCCTCATTGTTTCTTATCCTGACGTTTAGTGAATTATCAATTTGTAGAAGTCATTTGTTTTCATACTGTGTGTATCTGCTGGTGAAACTGAATCGTGTTCAAGAGCATTTATCATTTCATCGTAGAATAGATCTTAATTGTTATAATGAGGGGCATTCCAAAGGTTTTAAAATCTTTATTTTTAGTTCCTGAAATATTTATTTGTAATCAATACTTAAATTGCATCTGTTGCTTGTCGATGGAGATTCTTAAGAACTATTTATGTTTTAACACACTTAAGAAAATTACATCATGGACCAACAAAACATCAGATGAATCAGTGAAAGTCTTGCTGGCTGATCAAGTTTAGTGTCTTGCTACTCATCAGTACTTTGTGACGAAAGAAGGCAAGATTGTAAAAGGTGTCCTAGGCTGAGAATTGTTTTTTTTTGTGTGTGGTTTTGTAAGATGTTACATGTTGTATTTTGAGAGGTCATAGGTTACCAATCGATAACTGCATACTATACTTCTTGTGTAAGCAGCATTGTGTAGCAACATGCACACCAAGATATCTGAGTGGTTTGGGATTTGTGCTCAGAGTTCTTATACATTTTATTAAGAATGAGATGGTATTGGATATTTTTTATAGGTGTATATTGATTATAGAGAGAATGTAAAATTACATGGATTTGGTTTCATATTGTCATGAGTCTTTTTTTTTAGATAGAATAGAGTGTGTGAGAGTTTGAGTTAAAAATTTCAGCATTCTGTGTGCATGTACTATTTTGAATTGCTTATTGGTGAAAACTTGTTTGTTAATATTTATGATAATCTGAAAAATGATCATTTATGATAATCTGAAAAATGATCATATTGTCAGTAAAAAAAAAGCCTTAAAGTTCAAATACCTAGGTATAATACAGTCTTAAGATGTGCCTCAGTTTTGGACAAACAGGAATTGTCAAAAATGATACTTGTATAGCACCTTTCTTGATGCTAAGTATATGAGGGTTATTCCAGAACTGGTTAACCCCATTGTTAAGATAGGGTGACAGGGTGATAAAATCATGCCTTTAGGTAATTTTGTGCTTGAAAGGGATAAAAATCATCATAGGACAGTCGTACCTTTTATGTTAAAAAGCTCTGTGTGAATTATGAAGGTTATTTTTCTTTTAATACTTCTATTATCCAAATGGTCAAAGATTACTGGTTCCAGTAATTTTTCTGTTCATCCTTGTACAAAATTGTTGTAAATAATTGAATATATAGAATGCTTATTATCACTTAATAACATATTCGCAAAAAAATTACATACTGTAAATTACATTTCTTGATCAGTGGGTCTAAAGTATATTGGGTTGAATTTTTCAATTGAATGATTTTCTTTCTTTTTTTTTTATTTCCTTGCAAGTGATTATATTTTCATATCAAAAGATCAAAAAGTTAAGTTACTTAAGAATATTGTCAGCTAGATTATAATTTCTATTTTGATTATATGGAAAAAAGTGATAAATTTTATCATTTGCAAAATTGCTTTATAACCAGATTAAAAGAAAAAGCAACAGAAAAGGATAAGTAAAGCCTCAAAGAAAATCAAGACTTGTAGAACATTATATATTTGCACAACATACTGCTACCAAAGACTTAAGAAAATGGTCAATCTTTGTAAATACCATCAGAGACTGGAACAAACTGTCACTTGACATCATAACAGCAGTCATTTGAAATATTTTAAAGTCAAGTGACAGCCCTCACAAAATGAAAATGTTTCATTTAGATATACCTGATTTGATCTAGTTTTTAATCATGCACAGTTTGGCAATACATTTATATTTCAACATGATGAAAGTTGGCTGTAAACAGAGGAACTTTTAAGTTTGTTTGGGTGATAGTATTTCCAATGCCATTTTGACATCTGTTGCCATGTTAAAGGACTTCAATAGTAACCTCTCCTTTTTCCATGATTCTTGATTACCACCTTTGACCAGCAAAGTCTTCAAGTTCATTCACATAGATGTAATAGGGGTATGTGTGTGTTCCAGTGAGCTTCATATGCTCAATATTCCAGTATGGTGCCTCCTCATCTCCTTTTTGTTCATTCCACACCACACACAGATGTGCCATTACAACTGCTGTGACCAAGCGGGTACTAGGATCCCCATTCTGGATATTGCAACTTGAACTTTGTATACCTAGATGTAGTATCTTTGTAGACCTAGTTGTTGTTTACTTACTGAAATTCCAGTATTGTTTACATAGTTAAGTTTCTTTGTGTTTATGGTGTAGGTAGGCAGATTCATCTTAAGTTGATATACTGAAAGGAAAACACAATGAAGCGGAACATTTTGTGTCAGTTTAAAAAGAATGTATTAGACAGTGTTTAAAATATGTTTATAGATATACAAGAGATGATTTTAAAAGAAGTAGCCCTTAAAATTGAGGTTGGGCTGGTTAACAACAAAATCAGTTAATCTTGAATCTGGCAACTGAGATTAATATTAATTTTTTGTTGTCGTTTTAATTTTTAATTGGCATTTCTTTACAATTTAGATTAAGAAATAATTCTTGAATCATGCCAAGCAGGAATGATTATATTATGCCATAGCTTAAAAATGATTTATTTTTACCATTAAGTTCTTATATACAAATGAGCAGCAAAACACTGTCAATCTGACTAAAGTTGATCTCCTCTTTTTGCTATACTATATACACCTTTCAGAATATCAAGTAAAATAGTCAGATTGTATGTCAGTGTGAAAATCATATTGGCCCTGTGTCTAAAAAACACTTGAGTGTGATCTCGGGCTCAAATTTGAGTATCATACTCAAATCCCTATTGAAACTAAAGGGCATAGTTTGAGCCTGAGTTTGAAAATCATACATGTACCTAAGTATCATTTTTATTTTTGAGAACTCAAGGCCTGGTCTTAGATGGAATTTTCTTTCAACACCTGGTACAGTCGAACTTCGGTGATTTGAACACTAAAAACTGGAACACCATACTTTACTTAAACACATGTCACGGTCCCCGTCAAAAAATGTTCTTAATTCGATACTGTTCGACCTAGGATGCGTTGAACACTGAACTCTCTAACTAAATTTCCAACCCCAGATTAAAAGTGCTTTGTATTGCACACCTATCGGTCGAACCTCCCTACCTACTATATTTCTTGGGGGACTTAATTGCGGGGCAGCGTGTTTTTCACACATTGTGAGACTGGCACAACCAGTGGTTCAATAAGTAACAAATCAAAGATAATATATGTTAACATTGGTCATGTTGCAAATTAAAGGAGGAATTTGTTTAATTGATTTAATGGAATATTAATTGATTTGTTTTCAGCTATATTTGTGGATTATTTACAATACATATCTCTTTTCATTTTTTTATGCAAAATAAAATGTATGCAGGAAATGTAATGACTTGTACGTAGGCCGATGTATGTGTACATGTACGTGTACGAATTGTATGTCATCAATGATGTTTGTGCTTTAATCTTGACACCTGCTGTTTTATTGATCTATATGTTTTAAAAGAATAACAAAGTTATATTTTTAGATTGACTATTCAAAGAATATGAGAGCTATTGTAGTCGCCCTGGCGTCGGCGTTTGCGTTGCATCTTTTGGTTAAAGTTTTGCGTGCAAGTTACTATCAACCTTATATCTCAATAACCATTTATGATATTGACTTGAAAGTTTATAAATATGTTCAGGGGCATCAGACAACCAAGGTAGATAACTGAATTTAATATGAATTATGGCCCCTTTTTAACTTAGAAATTTGGTTAAAGTTTTGCATACAATAGAAAATTTGGTTAAAGTTTTGCGTGCAAGCTACTATCTAGTTTGTATCTCAATAACCATTCATGGTATTGACTTGAAAGTTAATAAATATGTTCAGGGGCATCAGACAACCAAGGTAGATAACTTTTGATGGAATATATTACAAATTATGGCCCCTTTTTAACTTAGAAATTTTGGTTAAAGTTTTACATGCAAGATACTCTCATGCTTATATCTCAGTATCCAGGCATGTGTTTGATTTGAAACATCTTTGATATGTTTAGGGGTATCATACTTTCATGGTAGATAACTCTTGATGGAATATATTAAAAATTATGGCCCCTATTTAACTTAGAAATTTTGGTTAAAGTTTTGCATGCAAGTTACTTTCATGCTAATATCTCAGGGATCGTGATTTTAAACATCTTTAATATGTTTAGGAGTATCATACTATCAAGGTAGATAACTTTTGATTGAATATATTACAAGTTATGGCCCCTATTTTAACTTAGAGATTTTGGTTAAAGTTTTGCATACAAGGTACTTTCATGCTTATATCTCAGAGTCCAGGCATGGGATTGATTTGAAACATCTTTAATATGTTAAGGGGTATCATACTATAAAGGAAGATAACACTTGATGGAATATATTAAAAATTATGGCCCCCTTTTAACTTAGAACTTTGGTTAAATTTTTGCATTCAAGCTACTATCCAGCTTATATCTCAGAAATTGCTTGTGGAATTGACTAGAAAGTTAAGGAGTGTCTTCAGGGGCATCAGAAAACCAAGGAGGATAACTTCTGGACTGAATTTTATGCAAATTATGGCCCTTTTCTTGCTTGGATTTTTGGTTAAAGTTTTGCATGCACAGTGTTATTATGCTTATGTCTCAGTAACTAGGCATGGGATTGATTTTAAGCTTCATAAAAATATTAAGGGGTATCAGACTATCAAGGTATATCATTTTTGACTATTATTATGTACAGGGTATGTGAAGGGCAAGAATTGAAATAGATTTCATTTGATTTACCATCAAGCATTTTGAATAGTTGAGTGTGCTGTCCTCTGACAGCTCTTGTTTAATGTTACTTCTATTATTATTTGCCAATGTTGTGACAAAATACGATATCTACTATAATTGATCAATTCTAAAGGTCAGCCTAAAAATTAATCTTACATTTTTAATACATGTACATATGTGGATCATTATAACCATGGTTGGGTCGAACCACTGATGACTAGAACAAATTGACGCTACCCCAGCCTGTTCGAGTAACCGAAGTTTGACTGTTGTTTGTTGTGTTGGATTTTGACAATACCTTTTTTGCATTAATATCCAAACTATGACTTCATCAATTTAAAAATATGAAATTGCTGCTTTTGACCACATTCAAGCAAGACTAGTGTCTTCTAACGTATGTTCCATTTATTACTGACATTTGTATCATAACTTATAATATATCAATCTTTTCTTTTGGATTTTGTATTTATGATTTTCTTATTCTTTTATTAAAGTTTTTCTTTGGAGTTTCAGTTGCATTTCTTAATTAACGTTCCAAGTCAGGATCTTCAGAGCTTTATTGTGTACTGATATAAAATCTGCTAAAACCAGCAGAACTTTGTGCATCCTTGATTGTTGTATGTTAATCATCATATTTTATAAATATCAAATAAATACCAATATATATTTGATACATGATTAGTTTTATCTCAATATCCATGTTTCCTATATTTAATAAACAATTTGAATCTAGTAGAGACTGGGAACGGAGATTGCCATGTACCATATTTACATTTAAACAGAAATTTTCATAGATGTCACATTTACATAAGTGATGCACAGACTTTCTGTGCAATGAAAAACACTCATTCCCTGTGCAACGTAGATTATATTACATACAACCAAATAAAAATTTAGATATCTATCTACAGAGTGCAATTCTTGGGCCATATATGGTGCCAAGACATTATTTCAATTTTAGATTTGCCGGTATACCAGTAAAACGCGGTCCGAAGCAGCTTGTACAAACCAGTACAAGGACAAATAATACTGGTACTTAGGTGGTTTCTGTATTATGGAAATGAACAAGTATAATTTTTCAATAAATTTGTTGTTACAGATAATTTTATTGTTCAACAACCTGAGTAGATATGATATAAATGTATTAATTTCCATTCAAATCTTAGAAAATAAAATTTTATTTGAAAATATTCACTTGTTACTAATAATGAACATGAAAGGAAATAAAAAACGGCTGACAGCAACGACTTGTTTTCCTTTGCAAAATTTAATTATGTGAACACAAGACCAGTAATATTTTGTGTCATATATCGTGGTACGTACCGTGGTATTAACATAAAAACCATGGTATACAGTAGTACAGTTCCAACACACGATTCCCAGGCCTATTCAATTTGCTTTTTGTGGTTGCAATGATAATGAGTTCCATATGACCCAAGTAGCACAGGTGTCCAGCTTTACAATTTCTTTTAGGAATAAATTAAATAGAACAATTCATGCTGAAAGTGTGGTGGATATAGCAAAACGTTGTAATACCATTTGCCGAATGCCTGTGGCTCCGCAGTTTCAACAATCAGTCTATGTTTCACGCAAGTGTAAATCTAACGAAACACGGGAAGCCCAAAAAGGTAAACAAACCAAATCATGGGAAGAAAAGCAGCTGTTTACGAGATAATTAGCACGTTTACAGTTACTTTTCATATTTGAGAAAATTAATAGTTATTGAATTTGAGGAAACATATAAGAGCAATTCATAGTATCAAACGTAAGTGTTGCCTGCAGTCATTAGTGTCTCGCAGAAAGGCTCACAGTTCTGTCAGTGACATCGTATCATGTTGCGTATAACTTACTTAACGTTATTGTAAAGGTATAACGAGTATGACCATTAAATTATTTTCTATTTTCAATGCATGCTCATTTGAAACAAGCGAATTTTTAGCTCGACTATTTGAAGAATATGAGAGCTATTGCAGTCACCCTTTGCGTCGGCGTTGGTGTTGCAGCACTTGGTTTAGTTCTTTTGCATGCAAGTTAATATCAACCGTATATCTTTACCTTATATCTCAGTAACCTTTCATGGTATTGACTTAAATGTTAATGATTATGTTCAGTGACATCAGACAAAAAGGTAGATAACTCTTGCTTGAATTTTATACAAATTAGGCGTCTTTTTGATATTGGAGTCCTAGATCTCTCTGCCCTTTTCCTTTTATCTTGATGAGGTTTTCATCCTGCCATGGGGGTTTTCATTTGTGTTCTATTGCCGTCTGGAGACACTACAATGTTTATATTTGGTTTTCCTTTATCAGACAAGAATTTTTTCATTCGTTTCTGCCGAAGATCCTTGAGTCCAGTGGTCGATGTCAATGTCGACAAGGTGATGTCGGTAGTTGTCGGCTAAACGGTAATTCCCCATGTCACGTATGGCTCTACACCGTTCTTCCTGCTCTCCAATCACAATACCGTAAAGTGTGTTAATGAACTTTGGAAGGTCGACCATTTTCCACTGAACTGCATTTTTCAGGATATGGTTGGCGTTCTCGCTATTGTTGTTTGTCCATGTTGTGTTGATTTTTCCACTCTTCGCTGGACCAATCACGTGATCGTTAAGTAAGGGCATAAGCCTATTGTCAAAATAATGTATGAATTTCTTTTTACCGACTAAGTTATCCTTTTGTGATATCTTGCCGCGTAGTCTCCCCAATCTCATGTTAAAGGTATCCGTGTCGGTTGGCTGAAGAATACCTTCATGTCCATAAATTAGAGACAGAATTTCATCCCTCTCCTTTTTCGGATATCTCACAACATTTTCCATATGTCTGACCATATTTTCCTTTAAGTGGCGAGTGCAGAGGACATGTGTGCAACCTGGAAGGCATCGTCTGATAGCACTTTTAAATGACAGTTCCTCGTTACTGCCAACTGTCAGATTACTAAGCTTGTTGTCCGTCAAGTTGTCTGCAATGTCATGTAGACGACTGAAGTGTCCTTGTAGACAGTGGGGGTGACGTGAAATTCTCCTATGTTGTAGGTTTTATCCATACCTAGTACAACCCCTTGTTCGCAACAGCAGAATCGCTTTATGTCTCTTATCTGTTGATCCGTGAAGTAACAACTGGATGTTGTATACCACTCATATGTTTCACACTTCTGAAGAATTTGTGGGATTTTGTCATTTCTTCCACGCAGATGATCTGGTCGGCTATATTATTTGTTGCACCAACAGTTGATTTATTAGCTTTGGTGATTTGGTGCTTAATGTTCCTTAGCTGTTTCTCATTCCTCTGTTTTTCGAAGTCATCAGTGTTGGCCTGGTTTATTTCTCTCTCCACTTCTTTCACCGATCTGCTTTTCAGCTGAGCTTTTAGCTCATTTCAGACGGACGGTTTCATATGAATGTACTTAGTATTACTTGTCACATCTCTGACGGAGCCGTGGTAATCTCTGCCCGGAAATTTTCCAATATACTCAATTATGGCAATCGCATTTGAAATTTCGGGCATGACAGAAGTGGAATTTTCGATCCACGTAACTCGTCTTTTGAATTGGTCAGGACCAGGCGGGGAAGCTTTCTTCAGCTGTTGGTAAAATCGATGGACTGAAATTACTTTACTTTCTTCAGGTTGTGGGTCGAGTGGGATGAACTCTCGTTTATTGTTAACTTGTTTAACAGCACAGTAGAGTCCCTGTCTTATTTCCGTCACGCTGTATGTAATTACAGCAAGGTGAAGCACCACCAATCCATACACCACAGTCATCCCAAATTTCTGACTGCTTGCCTTCCTGTCTTCTGGCGATGTTGCTGCTGTTATCCAGGACGAAATACATGCTGTCTTTCCGACCTGGTGGAATTTCTCTCAACACGCTGTGTGGACCTTTGTAGACGTCCAGCTTCGCATTGAGGTCCATGAATTTGGAGAGTGGCCCTGGCGTAAATGGTTGGTCCATAATGGCGGTTTTGTCGCCCATGTCGCTTTCATTGTCATGTTCTTCTACAATGGTCGAGAGATCTGGTTCGAATCCCATTTCGATATCTGCCTCTCCATTGCTGGATACATACTTCCTGTCATGTATGGTTTTTGTAGGATCTATGGTTGATTTTTCTGATGCTGAGCTTGTTTCACATGGCGATTGGATGTCGTCATCACTGTCGACTTCTATTGCTTCAATGTCACAAACACTGTTAGGGAAGCCAAATAATGAATCTTTGTCTAGCGCTTCTAACTCAATAGTCTCAGGTGGTATTCTTGTTTTTGCCAGTAGCACAAAGTGGTTAGGTGTCCATTCGAGCTTTTTCTTGGCAAAAAAGTTGTTCTTTTTTGGGGGGTTGGTATTGTCCACATGATTGTGATGGTTGACTATTTTCGTGGGCTTTTTTAACGGATAGGGAACACGTCTTCTTCTCTGAATAATATGATAGTGGTTTAAGTGAATATCAACATCGATATTATTGCATATTTATAACACGAGTCTTTAAAACTTTTTTTTTAAATATAGTAAAATAGCAATAATATAGTTTAACCCTTTCCCTCATATAGACTCATTTTGACGCACTCAATAGGTACCACATAAAGCCTGATCTGCAGAAAACCACAGTTAAACCTTACCAAATTTAATTATAAAGTCCTCATTTCCAGACCACTGAGGAGCAGCGAACAGCATAAAACCTGATCAGCCTGCGAGTTACTCGCAGGCTGATCTGGTTTTATGTTGTTCGCATAGGTCTTTTCATGGTTTCCTCTATGAGGGAAAGGGTTAAGTTTTGCCCTGTTTTCGCAACAAGTTTGTCTAATTTTCGTGAGCGGTTATCTTCTTAGTATTCTCACATTGGTAGTTAACTAAATTATTTCTTGCATATCATGGGTCCAAAAATATCTTTTGATGTTATTTAATCATATCAACCAAAATATACTTTAATATAGTGAATTTTCAGCTTTTGCTTCATTTGGGGCTATTTTCGTAAGTCGATTGCTATTTTCGTGAGCGGTTATCGTCTTGGATCCCTATTTGTAGTTATATAACTACAACAACACAGGTAAATATTGGTCCTCAAAATTTTTTTTTGATAAAATTTAAAAGTATCTTATATATATACATCTATATAGTGATAAATTAGGTTTTACTTTCTTTTTTTAGGCTATTTTTGCCACTGATAGCTATTTTGCGAATAAAGGCTATTTTCGGTAAATACGATCGAATAATTTTCGCGACATTTTAATGGATGGGGAACACCTCTTCTTCTCTGAATAACTTGATAGTGGTTTAAGTGAATATTAACATCATTTTTTTTCTACATATTTATAATACTGAGTCTTTAAATCTGAATATAGCATCAGTTTTGACTTATTTTCATAACATGTTGGTCTAATTTTCGTGAGCGATTATCTTCTAAAGACCTTACCTTGGTAGTTAACTATTAAATTTCTTGCATATCATGGGCCCCAATTTTTTTATGTTATTTAATCATATCAACCATATTATACCTTAATAAAGTGAATTGTCAGCTTCCGCTATTGGGCTATTTTCGTAAGTCGATTGCTATTTTCGTGAGCAGTCATCGTCTTGGTATATTTTGGTAATTAACTACATCAACTCAGGGAAATATTGGTCCCCCAAAGTTTTTTAAGTATTTTGATGATATCTATCATAATATACATCTATATAAAGATAGATTAGGTTTTACTTTCTTTTTTTAGGCTATTTTCGTCACTGATAGCTATTTTGGGAAAATAGTCTATTTTTCTAGCTATACCGCAAATTATGGCCCCTTTTTAACTTAGAAATTTTGATTAAAGTTTTGCATGCAAGGTACTTTTATACTTAAATCTTGGTATCCAGGTATGGGATTGATATGAAACACCTTAAACACATCAGGGCTCTCAATCTCCATTATTTAGTACCTGTATAAGGCACCATTCCCCCAGCCCAAAAGTATGTTTTTTCCCCCATTTTCAAGCAAAATTCCCCCTACAAATGAAAATGTAAGAGCACACATAAATAAAAAAAATGTTTACAGTCATTTCGTCGACCAACCGTTTCGTCGAACTGGTTAAATATAGTAAATGAAAAGTCGTTTCGTCGCCCTGAATATTCAGTAGGTGGGAGGTGTGAAATACTTTTGTAGGGTCATTCACACCTAATTACTCATGCATGTGTAGCTATAACTAACTGTAGATGACTTTTGTGAATTATATTTGGATGTGCATAACCCAGTATGTGCTGTTTTCAAAATAAGAGACACAAAACCAACAAAAGTAAAGTCAAGCAGTCAAAAAGTTATTGGACTTTAAAACAAAGATAAGTTTAAAAATAACATTGATGTGGATAAAATTAACGTTGTATTAAATGAATTAGATACATTATACAAGTCAAATAATATCAATGATAGAAAAATTTTAAAATATAGTTATTTAAAAATTAATAAACACTAAATATAGTCAACAAAAAACTTTATTGTTCATTTATTGATTTGAAAGGTGCCTTTGACACAATAAACAGAAACATGTTATGGTTTAAACTCTACAAATATCATATAAATGGTAATTGTTTTGATGTCGTCAGAAGTATTTATGAAAATACAAAAAGTTGTATACGTGTACACTTATGTTTAAGTATTGATTTACAGATTGATCTATTTGAAAAAAACTATAAAACCAATTTTATTATATGGCTGTGAAATATGGGGACATAGAAATAACAATATCTTAGAAAAAATTCAATTGAAATTTTTAAAATATGTCTTAAATAAAAACAGTACTCCAAATTGTATTCTATATGGAGAAACAGGTGTTAAACCTCTACAAATAGTCATAGATTCACGTATGTTACATTTTTGGTCTAAACTTATTATTCCCTCTATTAAAGTTAACAGTTCTCATCTTTAATATATTGTATAGCAACTTTATTTTACAAAAATGTTAGAATTACAGACTTTAAATGGATAAAACATAAAAATATTCTCATAGAAAGTGGACTAATTAATGTATGGGAATTTCAAGAATTTCCAAATATTCAATGGCTACAAAAAATGTTTTTCAAAAATTAACTGAACTATTTTGTACATTTTTACTAATATAATTATTGCAGTATGTGCAGCAAAAAAAATGCCAAAATCCCCCAACAGAAGAAATTGACACAAATATTTTCCCTCCTGAAGGTAGAGGTACTGTTCCCCCAAAACAGAGAGAGAGCCCTGTATGTTAAGGGGTATCATTCTATCAAAGTTATATATTATAAAGTGTGCCCCCTTTGTAACTTCGAAATTTTGGTTAAAGTTTTTCATGCAAGGAATTTAATGCTTATATTTAAGTAACCAGGTATGGGATTGATTTGAAACATCTTTAACATGTTCAGGGGTATCATACTATTTAGACATATACTCTTTGACTGAATTTAACACAAATTATGACCCTTTTCTAACTTGGATCTTTTGGTGGTTAAAGTTTTGCATGCACAGTGTATTAGTAACTAGGCATGGGATTGATTTTAGACTTCATAAACATATTCAAGGGTATCAGACTATCAAGGAATCTCATTTTTTACTATAATTATATACAGGGTATGTGAAGGGCAGGAATTGAAATAGATTTACTCTACAGTAGCTGTGAGCTAAATAGCTCAATGCAAGATAAGCTATCAGTTAAATGACTTGATAACAATTTAGTTATTCAACATTTGTGTAGCCTAAGCTTATTATGAAAGTGTGTCCCAGATATTTGTGTTCAATATGATATTGAAGAAGTAGTCTCTTACAATACCAGTAAGAACCGGAGAATTTGGTGTCCTTGAATTATCTGGATTTAGAAAGCATTTTTGTTCAACAAAGAAGGTAAAAAATATGAAATGTTATTTTGACAGACAAGTTTTAAAAGATTTCAGAAAGATTTTTTGTTGTAAATTATCTATGACAAAAAGAGCAAACAACATTTTGAGCATCACAGTATTATTTAAATTTGATTACATGTAGAGATTAAACAATGATTTATTATAATCGATGATTAATCAAAAGCTGCTAAGGTCGGCGATCATCGATTGTGTTCCTTCATAATCAATTCCTCTAATTTCTCTTCTTACCGACCCGGTTATTAAGAGTATGTGTACCAAAAATATGAAAAGAAAAAAGAAACAATATTAACACTAGATTTACTCTATTTTTTCTTTTTGGAAGTTATTTCCTCTTATTTTTCCAATAATTCTTGTCTCTTGTAATTAACATTTTTTTATCATAGTATCTTTTTTTTTTTGTGGCTTTCTGACAAAGTCATATTCTACATATAAGTGATGGTTTTAAACAAATTGATTATATAATCGATGATTGATAGAAATGGCTTGTCTGATTATTTCTGATCATCAATTATGGTTTTTAGCTGATTTAGAAACTCTAATTACAGGTATCACTGTGACCTAGTTGAAAAAAAACAAACAAACAAACAATAGTTAACATACAATATATGCTAATTACACAAGTGTCGAAATCCGTTGAAGTATGAAAAATGATATTATTTATATATCGACTCACTAATCGCTAATTATATAAAATACACAATTCAGATGGGAATATTAGATATAGATTATATTTATTTTGAATGTTTTGACTGTTTAGGGTTATGCACGGTGACTTTGAAAGTGTTGCACAGAAGAAACCGACACCAACAATCATGTATGTTTGGCAGCTGATCAACCTGGTTATGACCATCTTCTTCATACTGGCTGCACTGGCAAATGTAAGTTTAGTCTGAAGTTAAACATTCATATTGAGGAGGAAAGTAATGTGGTTTAGAGCATTACTGTGGGGAAAAAAAATCAAATTTTTCTAAGAATTAAAACATTCCGATTAATATCTGAATATGCGCCCAGATTTCAACCAGAGTAACTCGCAGGCTGATCAGGTTTTATGCTGTTCGCTGCTTCTCAGTGGTCTGGAAATGAGGATTTTGTAATTAAATTTGGAATTGATGAAAAGTTGCAAAATTAACAGTGCATGTCTGCTCTCTAACACCGACAAACATGATCCAATCTCTTCTAAACTCTGTCACAATGTGTATTGGCACAGTATCTTGATAGAGTTTGAAAACCAGTAAGAATGCCCTGACAGTCACGTGTTACGACCCAAAAAATAAAAAAACAACAACAAAAAACGAGCATATTCTGTGATAACCAGCACCTTTATTAAACTTCATAAGGTTGTTACCAGTCTATGAAGATATTTAGATCTGCACCGAAAGGAACTAAGGTCTCTTACAGTGCAGTTAATGTTCTTGTAATTGCCTTAGTTCTTACTGACACCAGCCTATCAGGTGGTTGGTTGCCTGTAGGGTGGATGACTCTTAAGTTAGTCTAACGCAGTTAAATTACAACAACAAATTAATGTTATAATTTAAATATTTTGTGATAATATGGGCATGGAAATAAACTTAGATAAAACTGAAATTATTGTTTTAAGGAATGGTGGTAGATTACGTAACTATGAAAAATGGTATTATAATGGTCAAACAATAAAAATAACGTCAGTGTACAAATACATGGGAATTCTGTTTACGCCTATGTTATCATGGAAGGCAGCGAAAATTAAACTTGTTGCGCAGGCAAATAAAGCTATATTCAGCATAAGAAATCATCAACGTTCTTTTGGCTATTTACAATATTATGAAAATTTCAAGTTATTTGATACATTAGTTAAACCAATTGTATGCTACGCATCTGAGGTCTGGGGGTATGAATACTCGGATATCATCGAATCTGTTCAAATAAATTTTTGTAAATATTTTTTAGGGGTTAGTAACTCTGTTAATAATTGCATGGCCTTAGGAGAGTGCGGTAGGTTGCCTTTATGTATAACAAATTGTATAAAATATTGGTGTAAATTGATCAGAATGCAAGACTATAGATACCCAAAACAGTGCTATATTATGTTAAAAACATTAGATGAGGCTGGAAGAAAAACGTGGGCAACAAAAGTTAAGGATCTTTTATTTAAATTTGGTTTTGGATTTGTCTGGTTGTCACAGGATATTGGCAATGTAAATATGTTTCTGTCTTTATTTCGTCAACGTATTGTTGACTGTATACTACAAAACTGGCACAGTAATATTAATAATTCAAGCAGATGTGATTTTTATAGAGAATTCAAAACAATAGTTTACCCAGAAACATATTTATGTGTTGATATAAATTTTTCACTGAGAAGAGCAATGGCGAGATTTAGATGTTTGAACCATAATTTTAAAATAGAAACTGGTCGACATAAGAATGTACCAAGAGAAATAAGATTCTGTGAATATTGCCAAACTGTATTACATATTAATACTATAGAGGATGAAGTACATGTGTTCTTCAATTGCCCAAAATACAAAAGACTTAGACAACAATATCTGGTATCATGGTATAAGGGCAACAAAACTGCTCATGATCTATACTGCTTATTACAAGTTAATGATTATACAAAGCTGAAGTTACTTTGTAATTATATAAATAAGTTATAAGTTAAATAAAATAATTATACAGGAGAAATAATTTGTATAGCCCAGGTACAAGACTGTTTTTGAAAACCTGGTGTCATAATAATGGTAATATTCTTGTCTGATTTTAAGCTGTGATAATAATACATGTAGTTTAACCCTTTACCTCATGTAGACACTTATTAGCACCCTTAATGGGTACCATATAAAGCATGATCTACAGAAAGCCATGGTTTAACTCTATAAAATTTAATGGTAAAAACCCATTTCCAAATGACTGAGGAGCATTGAACAGTATGAAACCTGATCTGGTTTTATGCTGTTTGCATAGGTCTTTTTGTGGATCCTTGTATGGGGTAAAGGGTTAAAAGTAGTAATTATTTTTATACAGTTATATTGTATACAGTTAACATGTTGATGTATGAAAATGTACGTAATAATAAGTGAATTCTTTTGACCTAAGCACCATATTTTAAGTCAAAGGTAAAAAGGGTCTGAATTTTATAAGAATTTACGGCACGATATATGTATAATGTAGATGTCTATAAACATTTCAGTTATATTTCGATCTGTATTTGATATACGTGTATATGGATGTTTGATGTATATGTCAAGGTACACAACAAGTTATTGTTTGGGTGGATTATCCACTCATGATATGTATGTTATGTATTATAGGCCAGATGCCTTTATGTACTTAATAGATAAAATGTCTAACCTTTGTCACAGGTCAAGTTCTTTTAGTCTGACATTATTTCAGGAGCATATACTTGTATTTTACTGTAATTTTTTTCTTGTGTGTGTGTGTTTGTGATTTGATAAATTAATTATGATTTTACATATTTTCCAGTTGAATGATTGGGACTGGTTTATATGGATGGTAAGTTATTATTCACAATGTATTCTTTTATCACACTGCTTTTAACTTAAATATATTAATACTGTGTTTTTCAACTTTGATGTATTTTTGGCTATGAATTAGTAGGTTGCAATTTCATCCTCCCCTGTCATTTTTTTAAGAGGAAAAAATCTGACCAAGGAGCTATTGAGTGTAAGAAATATAAGTCTTAAAATTTGTTTCTCAGTCAACATTGACAAAATGAATTTTAATCTTTAGCTGCAGGGTATTACAGTAATGCAGATAATCTTAAAGATATGTAATGATAACTTTTGAAAAGTGAACCATTTGCTTAAGAAAATCTTGCGCATTAAAATTAATATTTTTTAATTTTTATTTAAATCTTCTAAACATTTTTTTCTCCATTATATCTTAAACTATACAGGTGCATGTATTATAATCACTTTTCCATTTCAGCCTATTTATTTAATCCCAGCCACATTATCAGGTGCTGTTGTTTTAAAACCAGCTCTAACAGGTATGTTTTCCCATTGCAGCAGTTACAAATGTATAATTAAGTGAAAAAAATATCTTGACAGATATGAATTCATTTTTATTTGTGATTATTTCTTTAAATCATATATATTTAAGGCAAGCTTTCTGTGATGCACATAAGAGATATCTATAACACAGTTCTTTCATGTTTTAGAATAAGGCTAATGTCAAGCAGCTACATCGTATTAAACAGATGATTGATATGTTTCAGCAAATTGGCATTTCTTAAAATTATACATGTTATCAACCCTTTACCTCCTATAGACATGTTTAAATGCCTTAGCAAACGGAGCAGATTCAGGTCTCCTCTGTTTGCTCACACAATCTTGTAGCTCAAAATCTACACAGTCCCATTGTTTCATATACCATGTAAAGTTCATGAAATACATATTCATCAAGCCTTGAATTTGTACATGAGTATTTCTTGAGATAAAAGGTTAATTATGATGGGAACATTTTTATGTTTTTTTCAAACACTGTAAATGATGGTTAAAATTCCAGAGAGCAATGCCTGGAACATGGTTGCGGCGGTTCATTTGGCAGTGTGTGGTGCATATGCCCTCTACCTGGTTGTCCTGGTGATAGAGGTGGTCAGTAATGCCATACAGAACCCTCTCCAACATGAGATTGGCAGGTAATCAATCAGTGTTTCAGTGAATGATGATAAAAGTGATTGTGACAATGATTATTCACAATGATTTTATTTGTTGACAATGTATTCTAGCTAAACTGTTTAAGAACTTGACAGTTCTAGGCATATCTGACTGCTTTTATTAGCTCACCTGAGCACAACGTGCTCATGGTGAGCTATTGTGATCGCCTTTTGTCCGTCGTCCGTCGTCCGTGCGTGCGTGCGTCCGTCCGTCGTCAACAATTTGCTTTAAACAACATCTCCTCATGAACCGCTGAAGGGATTTTGACCAAACTTCACAGGAATCATCCTTATGATGCCCTCTATCAAAGTTGTACAAATTATTCAGATTGGTTAAAAAAGTAGGTCACAGGAGCTAAAAATAGATTTTAAAAATGCAAACTTTGAAAATCTTCTTCTGCAAAACTGCAAGGCCTAGAGCTTAGATATTTGGTATGTAGCATCATCTAATGGTTCATTACCAAGATTGTACAAATCATAGCCCTACGGTGATAAATGCCCCCGCACTCAGGGGTCACTAATTGTTTTAACATAAGTATTTTATAGAAATGTTAAAAACTCTTCTTTATGAATCCATAAGGCCTAGAGATTAGATATTTGGTATGAAGCATCATCTTATGGTTCATTACCAAGATTGTACAAATCATGACCCTATGGTGATAAATGACCCCGCACCATGGGTCACTTGTTTTACATATAGTTATATAGGAAAAACTTTAAAAATCTTCTTCTATGAATCCATTAGGCCTAGAGCTTAGATATTTGGTATGTAGCATCATCTTATGGTTCATTACCAAGATTGTTCAAATCATAGCCCTATGGTGATAAATGACCCCGCACCATGGGTCACTTGTTTTACATAGAGTTATATAGGAAAATCTTTAAAAATCTTCTTCTATGAATCCATAAGGCCTAGAGATTAGATATTTGGTATGAAGCATCGTCTTATGGTTTATTACCAAGATTGTACAAATCATGACCCTATGGTGATAAATGCCTCCGCACCAGGGGTCACTTGTTTAACATAGATTTATATAGGAAAAACTTTAAAAATCTTCTTCTATGAATCCATAAGGCCTAGAGATTAGATATTTGGTATGTAGCATCATCTTATGGTTCATTACCAAGATTGTACAAATCATAGCCCTACGGTGATAAATGCCCCCGCACCAGGGGTCACTTGTTTTACATAGAGTTATATAGGAAAATGTTTAAAAATCTTCTTCTATGAATCCATTAGGCCTAGAGCTTAGATATTTGGTATGTAGCATCATCTTATGGTTCATTACCAAGATTGTACAAATCATAGCCCTATGGTGATAAATGACCCCGCACCATGGGTCACTTGTTTTACATAGAGTTATATAGGAAAATCTTTAAAAATCTTCTTCTATGAATCCATAAGGCCTAGAGATTAGATATTTGGTATGAAGCATCATCTTATGGTTTATTACCAAGATTGTACAAATCATGACCCTATGGTGATAAATGCCCCCGCACCAGGGGTCACTTGTTTAACATAGAGTTATATAGGAAAATCTTTAAAAATCTTCTTCTATGAATCCATTAGGCCTAGAGCTTAGATATTTGGTATGTAGCATCATCTAATGGTTCATTATCAAGCTTTTTAAAATGGTGGCCCTTTGGAGATAAATGACCCCACCATAAGGCCCAGTGCTTATATATTTGGTGTGTAGTATTGTCAGGGCTAAAATGTTTAAGATTGAGTTATATCAGAATTCTTGTCTGTTTAAAAACCTTGTAATCAGTTGTAGCAATGGTACTCAGGTGAGCGATCCAGGGCCATCATGGCCCTCTTGTTTTGGGAAACATTTCTTCAAAACAATGTATACATTTTTAGTTCAGCAAATACACTGTCATAATTAGATTTTTTTTTACTTTTTGGATGGGATTTTCAACAGAAACTATAAAATTCCTTGGACATCTGCTCAGGTTTACCTTTTGATTAATCTGCTATAACTTCAATGTGCTTCATTGAATTACTTAAATATTTAGATAGTTTTAAGTCGATGGACCTACTTTTGATGAAGGAATCCCAAAGAACATGTCCATAATACATCAGGTCTTGTTTATGTGGAGATTATTTGAATAGTGACATTAGTGCAGTTTCTGGTATATTGTAAGATTAGGAGCAACACTGTACATTGTTGAAGCAAAGTTCTTGCTCAGTTTATCTTGTTAAATATCTCAGAACCAGTCTATCTGTCAATGCTAGTTTTTTCCTTGTTTCTAAGCACTATGTGAAAGTGTTGTGATTCACAATTGGTTTGATAAGTTGATAACAGACTAGATAAAAAGACATACCACTTTGTTGTTTGCCTTCACACACACACACACACACATGTTTACCTTCTCACAATTTTTTTATTTTGTGTTAATTTTTAATGTGCACTATCTCATATAAAAATATATAGATATGATTACTTTTGATAAGTTTGAACCTCTGGTTTCCATAGTAACTGGCATTTCTGCAAGGTGGAGCATGTTGAGTAGAATTTACAATTGTATATTGTATGAGAGTATCAATAAATCTGAAAATCTGAAATCTTAAGTAAAATAAAAAACAATAAAAAAGTTACAATAATCTTTTCAGCTAATTAATATCGATTAAATATTTCAACATTATACAATGTATCCCGGCATTATACTGCTTGTATATTGTATTATTTTCCTTTTCCAGAGAGCTTGCCGGCTTGCTTATTATTATCACATGGCTTGGAATAAACAGATTCTCTAGCATTGGAAGGTAATTATTGTATTACTCATCACCTTAAGTTGAGATAGTTTTGTTATACTGTCTACTCATCTATAGGTCTTGTGGTGGCTTAACTAACAGAATATTAAACATTAGGTTGAAGTCACAGGTGTAGTCTCTGTGCATTTTTATCTGCCATATACTTTATAGATACAAATGTATATTCATATAGATTATTCCAGTCAGCAATAAATGGCATTAAAAGTATGGTGATATTTTAAAAAATATAAATGTAATTTTACGACAACACAGTCATATATTATGATACCGGATCTTTTTAGCTCACCTGAGCACTTTGTGCTCAAGTGAGCTTTTAGGATCGCCCTTCGTCCGTCGTCGTCCGTCGTGCGTCGTCAACAATTTTCTTTAAACGACATCTCCTCTGAAACCGCTGGACAGAATTTATTGAAACTTTGCAGGAATGTTCCTTGGGTGAGGCTCTACAAAAGTTGCTAAAATAAAGTTGATCCATGAAGAACTCTGGTTGCCATGGCTACAAAAATAAAAATAATTTGAAAAATTTAAAAATCATCTCCTTCAAAACTACTGGCCAGATTTTAAAATAAAGTAGTACAGATGTTACTTGGGTCAACCTCTACCAAAGTTGCTAAAATTATTCCGATCCGTAAAAAAACATGGCCGCCAGGGGCGGGGCTTATTTGCCTTATATGTATATAGAGAAACCTTTAAACAACATCTCCTCTGAAACCACTGGACAGAATTTGATTAAACTTGGCAGGGATGATCCTTGGGTCAACCTTCACAAAAGTTGCTAAAATAAACTTGATCCATATAGAACTCTGGTTGCCATGGCAACAAAAAGAAGAAAAAAAATGAAAACTTTAAAAATCATCTTCAAAACTACTGGCCAGATTTTAAAATAAATAGATACAGATGTTCCTTGGGTCAGCCTCTACCAAAGTTGCTAAAATTATTCCGATCCGTAAAAAAACATGGCCGCCAGGGGCCGGGCTTATTTGCCTTATATGTAAAAGAGAAACCTTTAAACAACATCTCCTCTGAAACCACTGCACAGAATTTGATTAAACTTGGCAGGGATGATCCTTTGGTCAACCTCCACAAAAGTTGCTAAAATAAACTTGATCCATGTAGAACTCTGGTTGCCATGGCAACAAAAAGAAGAAAAAAATGAAAACTTTAAAAATCATCTTCTTCAAAACTACTGGCCAGATTTTAAAATAAATTAGTACAGATGTTCCTTGGGTCAACCTCTACCAAAGTTGCTAAAATTACTACGATCCGTAAAAAAACATGGCCGCCAGGGGCGGGGCTTATTTGCCTAAAATGTATATAGAGAAACCTTTAAACAACATCTCCTCTGAAACCACTGGACAGAATTTGATTAAACTTAGCAGGGATGATCCTTGGGTCAACCTTCACAAAAGTTGCTAAAATAAACTTGATCCATGTAGAACTCTGGTTGCCATGGTAACAAAAAGAAAAAAAAATGAAAACTTTAAAAATCATCTTCTTCAAAACTACTGGCCAGATTTTAAAATAAATTGGTACAGATGTTCCTTGGGTCAACCTCTACCAAAGTTGCTAAAATTATTCCGATCCGTAAAAAAACATGGCCGCCAGGGGCGGGGCTTATTTGCCTTCTATGTATATAGAGAAACCTTTAAACAACATCTCCTCTGAAACCACTGGACAGAATTTGATTAAACTTGGCAGGGATGATCCTTGGGTCAACCTTCACAAAAGTTGCTAAAATAAACTTGATCCATATAGAACTCTG
Organism: Solen grandis; assembly: GCA_021229015.1. Taxonomy (NCBI): domain Eukaryota; kingdom Metazoa; phylum Mollusca; class Bivalvia; order Adapedonta; family Solenidae; genus Solen; species Solen grandis. The sequence continues at coordinate 47,847,019 of CM037786.1, read as the reverse complement.
GTTGCCATGGCAACAAAAAGAAGAAAAAAAAATGAAAACTTTAAAAATCATCTTCAAAACTACTGGCCAGATTTTAAAATAAATAGATACAGATGTTCCTTGGGTCAACCTCTACCAAAGTTGCTAAAATTATTCCGATCCGTAAAAAAACATGGCCGCCAGGGGCGGGGCTTATTTGCCTTATATGTAAAAGAGAAACCTTTAAACAACATTTCCTCTGAAACCACTGCACAGAATTTGATTAAACTTGGCAGGGATGATCCTTTGGTCAACCTCCACAAAAGTTGCTAAAATAAACTTGATCCATGTAGAACTCTGGTTGCCATGGCAACAAAAAGAAGAAAAAAATGAAAACTTTAAAAATCATCTTCTTCAAAACTACTGGCCAGATTTTAAAATAAATTGGTACAGATGTTCCTTGGGTCAACCTCTACCAAAGTTGCTAAAATTACTACGATCCGTAAAAAAACATGGCCGCCAGGGGCGGGGCTTATTTGCCTTATATGTATATAGAGAAACCTTTAAACAACATCTCCTCTGAAACCACTGGACAGAATTTGATTTAACTTAGCAGGGATGATCCTTGGGTCAACCTTCACAAAAGTTGCTAAAATAAACTTGATCCATATAGAACTCTGGTTGCCATTGCAACAAAAAGAAAAAAAATATGAAAACTTTAAAAATCATCTTCTTCAAAACTAGTGGCTAGATTTTAAAATAAATTGGTACAGATGTTCCTTGGGTCAACCTTTTTATCTCAGGTGAGCGATTTAGGGCCATCGTGGGCCTCTTGTTTTTATTTTCACAGATGAAGAGTTATCATGTATTTGTCAAATGCTATTTTAGGAAGTAAACTTTAATAACTGAACAGTCAGTAACAGATTTTTTTTTGATTTTTTTTTTATACAGAGGCTGTTTTGAATGTATTTTAAGACATGGTGGTGCAGTATACATGTAATTGAGTGTATTGCTTTGAATACACTGTTACCATTAGACTAATCCATTTCCAGACCCAATGCCAAGGTGACAAGCCAGAGCATGATGAGTGCCCTGATCCTGATGAGCATCACCCTCACCATTCTGCCGCTGTTCCTCTGGTCCGTGTGTTTTGTTGGTGACTTTCACAAAAGACTCGGCCACTGCTCCGGCATGTTCTAGCCGACCTATACTTAAGTGTTCACCAAGGTAGGAGTGGTGTTCACCGTCACTCCATACCCCAAGGAGCAATGTTAGAACCACTCATACGCATTCCACTTTGCATTTTGGCCTGATCTTTTAAGTTTGTTTTCAATGTACTTAGTATATGTAAATGTCTCCTGTTGACCATTGAGATTTTGTTTTACTGTTTGATATTCTTTATTTTAAATCACTATCACACACTATTGTATTTTAATGCATTGCACTTACTGTGCAGTTTGCACTTTATGTTAAAAGAAAGAAACATTGCCAAATATTTACATTTGTCCCAACCTCCAATTTCTGAACTGGAAACTCCATAGCAAAGCTCAAGGTGAGCTATTGTGATCCCGTGAGTGTCCATCGTGCGGTGTGCGTCGTCAACAATTTAGTGTTTTCACTCTATCACCTTTATTTCTTAAGCAATCATTTTCATACTTTAAGACAATGTTTATGACCATGTCTCGATTGAGTTCGATTATGGCTGAGATTGGTTAATAAGGTCAGGAGTTATGCCCCTTTTAATATAAAAAAATGCCAGATTTCACTTTGTTTACACTCTAGCATCTTCATCTTTTGAGCAATCAAAATTTCAAACTTTATGGCAACACTTATGGCCATAATGTCTCGATTGAGTTCGATTATGGCTGAGATCGGTTAATTAGGTCAGGAGTTAAGCCCCTTTTAATATAAAAAAATGCCAGATTTCACTTTGTTTACACTCTAGCATCTTCATCTTTTGAGCAATCATCTGCAAACTTTATGACAATGTTCATGACCATAATGTCTTGATTGATTTGATTATGGCTGAGATTGGTCAATTATGTCAGGAGTTATGCACCTTTTAATATTCAAAAAATGCCATATTTCACTTTGTTTACACTCTAGCATCTTCATCTTTTGAGCAACATCTAAACTTTATGGCAATGCTTATGACCATAATGTCTCGATTGAGTTCGATTATGGCTGAGATCGGTCAATCATCTTTCTCAGGTGAGCGATCAAGGGCCATCTTATCTTGGCCCTCTTGTTTTTCATCCTAACATTTCCAAAAAATGGTTTCAAAATATAGAATGATTATTAAATAAATGATGAAAACAGGAATCTTTTTGTGTTAAAAAAAAAAAAAAAAAAAAATATACACTGAACATATCTTTTGATTTCTAGTTCATTTATCATGAACACACAGGTGAATTACCATCAAATTATGTTTTTCACTTAGAGTATAAACAGGATTCCAAATTTTGAAGAGCTCAGAGCTTAAATCTGCCTGGATGTTACTGGTTTCATTTTTTTTGCCTATGTAAGTTACTTAATACATAAGGGTGGAGTGTTAGTTTAAAGCTCATGTCCAGGGACATTAAACAAAGATCTTTGCTCTTAGGCCTTAAATATCATGATTATTTATTCCATTTGTGCCATCATCGTATGTATATACAATGTATTGTTCAATTTTTAGCTTACTCATTTTATCAATTTAAAAAATTTTATATTTATATTTTTGTCAGGTTTGTTTATATGTGAAATTAAGACATTTTGTTTTAAGTTGAAATATATATTTTTGAGTCAATGCCAATAAGCTATGCCAAATTGTTAACATTTAAATGAAATCATATATATGTACAGTATGTTTAAATTACATGGCTTTCAGTATTGTTAAATTATATTTTGCCCAAAAAAAAACAGTCCACTCACAAGACTTACTTGGAAAGTGATTGTGTTTGTTGTTTTAGAATTACATGCATGTATTTATGTTTGCAGATATACAATTTTGGGTCACCTGCTGCAAGCTGAGGTGACATATAGGGATCACTTCTCCGTAGTGTCTGTCACACCTTTACTATCACGCTTCAGCAGGTGACACATGTGTTCCAAGGAACACTCTTGTGATAGCAGGTTACAATTTCATATAAAGATGTAACAGATATGACTTTGTCATGGATATATACTGGTACATATACTTGTGTGTGACCTCAAATGATCCTCTTGGTACCACTCTTTCTCACTTGGCCGTTATCTAGTCTAACCAAGGTGCTTGGATTCTTTGAGTTTAGATTCATATGTTTAAAAACAAAGGCCCTTAAGGAGGTGAAATGGGACCTTTGGGGGCTCCCCCTTTACATGGTTGCGGGCATTTAAAAATCTTGGATGGGTTAATTTTTTTCGTTGATTTGCATGGATATTAAGGAAAAACCCTAAAAGAAAATTTTGGGGATTTTAGGGGTTTTTTTGGTGTTTGGATTTTTTGGTTTTTATATTTTAAAATTTTTTTTCTTTTTTTCTTTTTGAAATGTTTAGAAAAAAAAATTTAATTATAAATAAGAAAAACAAAAATGAAAAAGGTTTATTTTTAAAAACATTTAGCCCTGACCGGTTTCAATTTTTTATTTTTTGTGACGGGTTTATTTTTTTCGGTTTTTCCGAAAAAAATTTTTTGTTTTTTTTCCTTTTTTTTCTGTTCCTTTCGTCCTCCGGTCGCGTCCTTTTAATTTTGGCTTCAAAAACAAAAAAATTCTCTTCCCTTTTTAAAAAAATTTCCCCCTTTTTGTTAAAATTTGGATTGTTTTATGCTAAAATTTTAAAATATTTGGGTTGGTCTAAATTTTTTAGGTAAAAAACAGGAATTTTTAAAAAATTATATAAAAATTTGTCCCAATTTTTTTTTTTTTTTTTTTCTCCGTTTCAAACCCACAAGGCCCCAAAACCTTTTGCCCCTTGGGTTTGAGCTGACAAAAATTTACCAAATTTTCAAAATTTTTGGGTTTTTTTTGTCAAAAATTTTCCCAGCCAGGGGGCATTTTTGGGAATTTAAAAAGGGCTTAAAAATAAAAAAAGGGAAAAAAAATTTTGGGAAAAAATTTCTTATAAAAAAAACCAACAAGGGTTTTACTTTTGATTTTTGTTTTTGAAGATTTAGGGTTTCACCAAAAAAATTGAAATTATGTTTGGGGTAAAATTGGTTTTTAGTATTTAAATTTTAAAGGGTAAAATATGGAAAAATTGGTTATCCTTTTCTAAAACCACCAAGGGAACTGGAGGCTTAAAAAATTTTTTTTTTGAAAAAAGCCGTGTCTATACCCCCATTTTTAAATTGTTCATTAAGGCCCTTAAATTCCCCGGGCCCAAAAATTAATTTTTTTTTGGCAAAAATAATAATTTTGAAAAAACTTCTTTTAGAAAAAAACCCTCTAATTTTTTTTAAAAAACATTTTTTATATTTAAAATTTTAAATTTAAAACTTTGAAAATTTTCCCCAAAAACGGGGACTTGTTTTAAATAGGCCAAAAAAGGAAAAATTGGAAAAAATTTTTTTTAGAACAAGGCCTGGGTTTTTAATTTGTGTGCTCTTGTTTTTGGATATACCAGTTTTAAAAACCCTCTGAAATTTGGAACCCATTTTTTTTTCCCGGGAAGAAAAAGGAAATTTAGGATAAAAATTGAAAATTCTTTTCTAAAACCCAAGTTTTATTTTTTTGTTTTTGTTTTACTGATCCTGGGGACTTTTCCCCCGGTTTTTATATGTGCAATTGCCCGCGTTTTACTTTGTTAAAAACTGGATCTAAGGAAAAAATTTTTAAAAAATTTTTTTTTTAAAAACAAAGCATAAATTAAATTGTGTTTGTGAAATTTTAAAAAAAACCCCCCCGGGTTTTTAAAAATTTCTTTGCCCTTTTTATATAATCCCCGGCCCAGTTTGGGAAAACATATGTATAAAAATAAACTTAAAAAAATTTTTCTTTCAAACCCCTCCCCGGTTTTTTATTTTTCCAATTTGGTTGTCCCCCTTTTTTTTTAAAATTTCCGGGTTTCAAATTTTCCCTGGCCCAGTTCCTTTGGTTTTTTTCTTTCTTTTTATGTTTTGAAAAAAAAATTTCTTTTAAAACAAAGGCTGAAGTTGGGGGAATTTGTTTTTTTGTAAATGGGTTTCCCCTTTATGAATACTCCCTTTTCCAATTTTTTTTTTCCCCTGGGTAAATTTGGCCAAAATTGCACAAGTGGAACCCTTAAAAATTTACAAAAAATTTGGGAAAAATTTTGAAAAACCCTAAAAAAAAAAAGGGTGATTTTTGGGAAAAGCTTTGTTTTTAAATCCCTCCCCTTTCCCTTTGTTAAAATGCCCGTTTTTAAATTTTGCCCCCCCCCTTTTTCTTTTTTTTAAAAAGGCTAAAAATAGGAAAAACCTGAATCTTCCAAAAAACCCCTATTTTTTTTGGGGGAAACAATTGTTAAAATTTTAACTTAAAGGGTTTTTTTAAAATTCAGGTTTTTTTTGGGAAAATTTTTCCCCGCATTTCAAATGTTTTTTCTAGTTTTTTATAAAAAAAAAAACCCCTTGTTTTTCCCCCCCTTTTTGGGGGGAAAACCTTAGAAAACCACAGGGGGGGGGCCGGCATTTTTTAAAGATTTTTTTGGGTTTTAAAATTTTGGCCCCTTCCCAAGGGGAAATACTTTTTTTTTGGGGGGAAACTTAAATTTTGAAAAAATTCCGGGAAAATTTTCTTAAAAAAAACCCAAATTTTGGAAAAAATTTGTTTTGGTATGTAACTTTTTGGGCTTAATGACCTTTAACCCAATTTTTTCAAAATAAAAATGTTAAAATTTTTTCCAAAAAAATACTTAAAAATTTTAATATTTTTTTATATAATACGTCCGGTTTTTCCCAAAAGGGTTTTTTTATTTTTCCCAAAAAAAACCTTTTTAATTTTTTTAAACCCAAAATTTTTTTAAATTTTTTGAGAAAATAAAAAATATTAAAAAGCTAAAATAAAAAAAAAAAGGGGAAAAATTAAATTGCTTTTTCAATAAAAATTTTTTTTCCCTTTTACTTTTGTTTTTTCTTTGTTTAATGGGGTAAACCCGGGTTTTGAAGAAAAAGGGATTATAAGGACCGGGAAAAGATTAATTTGAGAAACCCAAATGGAAAAAATAGGCAAAGTAAAAATTTTTTTTCCAACAGTTTACGACGTGTTTAAAATACAAAAAAACCCAAGCTGTTCAAAAAAAACGGGGGCTTTTTTTTCAATTTTAAATTTTTGGGTTTTTTTTAAAAATTTTTTCAATTTTTTTTAAGAAACCAATTTTTTTGCAAAAAGAGAAAAACCCATCGTTCCGATTCCAAAATTTATTTACCTTGTAAAAACAATTGGACAAAAATCAAAGGGGGCTGGGAAAAATATTCCCCCTTGCCCCAAAATTTGGTTGTGGGTTTTGGGTTTTCCCAAATAACAAACCCCGTTTTTAAAATAAAAGGAAATTAAAAAAGGTCCGAGGCAAAACGGCCCAACTGGGTAGAAATTTAAAAGGGTTAATCTTTACAACGTTTTAAATAAGCGTTTTTTTTTAAAGTTAAAAAAATGGGGGTTTGTTTGTGTTTTGCCCAAAAAAAATTAAATTTATAAAAAAATTTTTTAAATTTTTTCAAAAAATTTTTTAAAAATTTTTAACCGGGTGAAATTTTTCAAAGATCCCCAAAAAAAACAAAAATTAAAAAAAAAAATTTTTTTTTTTTTTTTTTTAATAAACAAAAAATATGAAAAAAGCGAAACTCCTTTTAAAAAAAAAAAACTGTTTTTTTTTTTAAAAATCAAATTTAAAATTTGATTTAAAAAATTAAAAAAAAAACATTTGGTTTTGAGTTGGGTGTGCCTCTCCATCGGGGAAAGGAGGGGAGGGTAAGTGAAAAAACCCCAAAGGCATACTAAACAATCCCTGTTTTTCCTAAAAGTGATCCCCAAAAATAATAGTCCCTAATATAAAAAAAAAAGGTTTCGGAATTTTAATCGAGAAAAAATTAAGTGCAGGGGGGAAAAACGTGTAGCTTTTAATGATCCTTTAATTAAACAAAATTGTTTGCCATTTTTAAATTAAAATTTATTCCAATTTTTAAAACAAACACAAAAAAATTAAATTTTCCTTTTGTGGGTTTTTAAAAATTTTTAAATCTGATTAAAAATAAATTAATTCCCGTAAATTTAAAATTTCTTTTTTTTTTGAATTTTAAAAAAGGGTTTTTAATAAACCTTAAATAAAAAAAACGGATTTTTGAAAGAAATTTTAAATTCTTTTTTATTCAATTAAAATTAAACTTTTTTTTTTTTACCAAGTTTCACCCTTTTTAAATTTATTTTTTAAAAAAAATTTTTGGGGTCTTTTTCCCTGCAGTTAGACCAATTTCCTTTTTATTTTAATGGGGGGGGCCGGCTTGGGGCACTTTTAAAATTTTCATTTTTACTTGGGCCCTTTTTGATTTTTTCCTTTGGTCAATTAAAATTCAAGTGACCCAAGAAAATTTGGTTTTAAAATTTGGGGGCCCCCCCCCTCAATTCCCCCAAAGTTTTAAAATTTGTTCCATTGATCTTGGGGTATGTCAAAAGGTAAAAATTAAAAGTAACAAATGGGTTTGAAAAGCTTTTTTTTAGGGTTTATAGGTCTTCCCCCCAAAATTTGAAAATTTTTAAAATTTGTTGTTTTCCCTTTTTTTTTCCCTTTTTTAAAACCCCAAAGGGTTTTTGGGGAACTAAAAATTTTAATGTATCTGGTTTTTATGTAAGGCCCCAATAGGTTTTTTTTAAAAAAAAATTTTTTTCCTTTTTTCCCTATTTTTACTAAGTTTTAAAAAAAAAGCTTTTTTTAAAAATTTTTTTTGAAGGTGGCTTGCAAAATTTTTTTTTTCTTAAAATTCCCCGTTTTATTGTTTAACAATGCACAAACAAAGATCTTTTTTCGTGGGGGTTTAAAGGTTGTAACTTCAAAAAAAAATGTTAAAAAAAGTTGGGGGGTTCATTTAAACTTTTTTTAATAGATTTTTTGCCCGTCCAAAAATCTTTTTTTTTTTCCCCCCAAAATTGGGGGGAAGGAAAGAGAAAGAAGAATTATTTTAAAGGGGGGAGGAAAAAATAAGGTTGTTTTAAGGAAAAAGGTTTTTAAAGTTCATGAACTTGGGGGTTGCTTTTGCCTTTGGTACCTTGAAGACCGGGTTTTTTTTTTTGATTAATTTTTAAAAAATCCTTTAGAATGTCCCCCTTTGTCCTTTACAAATTTTCACACTTTTTAAAATTTTAAAATTTTTTTGTTTTTTAAATTTTCCTTTAAGTTTTTCCCATGGGAAATGTGTACAAAGATTGGGCCCGGGGGTCAAAAATTTTTTTTTGGGTGCCCTTTTTAAAACAGAAGTTCCCTCAAAATAAAAACCCAAAATTTTTTTTAAGTTGGAAATAGTGGAGGGGGATATTTAAAACATTTAGGGCATTCTTAAAAATTTTATTTGAAAAAGTTAATAGGCCAAGGAATATTTTTAAAAAGGAAAAATAAATTTTTTTTTAAATTTTATTAAAGTGAAAATTTTTGAACCCCCCCCCCTTTAAACATTTAAAAAATTCCCTTTTCAAGAAAGGGAAAATTGAACATTTTTTTTTTTTTAAAAACTTTTCAGAAAAAAATTAAAATTTTAGATTTTTTTTTTTCTTAAACTTATGCTTCAAAACTCCTGTAATTAACTGCTTTAATCATTAAAAAAAGGGATTAAAAATATTAAATAAATATTTTTAAAATTTTAAATTTTTTAAATTTGGAGAAAAAGGTCCAAGGGCCATAAACCTGCAAATAAATTTATTTACTTGTTTTGGGCGTAAATTTTTCCAAATTTTCCTTTATTTCAAAAATAAGGGGTTCCTTTTTTTTTTCCCTATTAAAAATTTTACCCAATTTTTTTAAATAATTTTAAAATTATTCAAATTTTTTTCCCAAATGAAGGGGTGTGTTTTTTTTTTTCCCCGGGTTTTTTAAATTTAAGGGTGGGAATTTTATTTTTTTGGGGAAAATTATTGTTTTGCTTTAGAAGAAAATTTGGGGAAGTTTTTTTTATATTTTTTTTAATTATTCCCCTTTTATTTAAAATTTGGGTTTGGGGAAAAAAAAAGAAAATTGTGTTTTTAAAAATTCCCCACCAAAATTAAAATTTCATTTATTTTTTTTTCTCTAAAAATAGGTCTGAGGGGCCCCCCCTTTTAATTTTAAAGGAACCCTCCTTTTTGGCCCCCAGGGGGGGGTCGCATTTGAACCCCTTTTTTTTTTTCCCCAACAAAGGGCACCGGGGAAAATTGATTAAAGGGGTTTTTCCGGGGCAAAATTTTTTTGGGGGGGTTGTTTTTTTCCCAAATTTTGTGGTTTTCAAAAAAAGAATACCCCTAAAGAAATTTGGGTTTATTTTCTAAGAGTTAAATTTTATTTTTTTTTTTAAAACTCGTTTCTTTTAAAAATTTAAAAAAAAAATTTTTAAATAAAATTTCAAAGAAACTGGAGCTTTTTCCTTTTATTTTTCCCAAAATTTAAATCTAATTTTTGGTTAAAACTTTAAAAATTTTTATTTTTTTTTAAACTGTTTCCAAATTTGGAAACAATGTTGTATCAGTCAAAGTGTCACTTTAATCTGTGTTACATGAAATTATAGTATAATTGTATTCAATGGGTTTAAACCGTTAAGAAAACGTGCTGAGGTGAGAGGAATCGAGGAAGAAGATAGGAAAAACCCAGGGCAAAAGGGGCGAAAAGCTCAAAGAGGTTCCACAGTAAGAACGAATTTCAAAATACCAACAAAAACAAGAATGATCTTCTTAAAAAACAAGCTAACAAACCCCATGTAACTTGCCCTGAATATTTTAGATATTGTTGGAAGCAATGCAAAAAAAAGATACGCCTGCGAATGATTCAATTCAAGTACTGAAACCCAAAATAGGGACATATCAGGAGGCAGCTGAAAAAATTTTTTAAACCTCACTTTGACCCCGACTTGGGTTGGTTCCAAAAAAACTTCGTGTGTAAAAAAAGGGAATAATACAAAAAGCGAGGATACCATACTCCCAGCCCGGGTATATCATAAAGGAGATAACCTTTAAATTAGTGTCATGATGGCCGTGTTGTCTATCTTTGGATATTAGAAATGTGGTTTTTTGAGGTGACCAAAAATATTTTACTTACAAAAATTTTAAATTTTGCATGAATTTGTCCGGAAAACACTTTGAAATAGTGCTAAGTGAAGTAAGGGGGAAGCAGAAAAAAAGTGAAAAGATAGTGTTCTTAAAGTTAAACCCCCAAACTAATGGATGATAAGAAAAGCTGTTTTGAAGAAAAATCTTAAAACTGTGATGAAAAAAACTTTGTTGTGTTAAACCTCAAATTGTGTGAAACTAAAAAAATCCCTGAGTGAAACCGACATGGGTGAGAGTAATGCGTTGTTGAACCCAATCTACTTTCAAGGAAGAGAGGGCTTCGTGAAAATAACGGGCTGAAGCTGCTGCCCCTGTGTTGTAACAATGCCCAGATGCGAAAATTTCTGGAAGTAAAAGATGAAAAGAAGGTGGTTTCAGTTAAAGAAGCATGAAGTGAGCGAGAAAAAATGCCCAAAAATGCAGGAGAAACAGTGTGCAAACCCGCTCGAACTTGGGGAAAAAATGTTTCTGTGTTGTAAAATGAAGTTTATTACAATCACACAAATCACAAATGATTTTAGATTTCCTTTTGTTGGTTATAATTATATTTACTCAAAAGTGGAGCTTGAAGTTAATTTACTCAAAATTTTAAATTTAAATTGACAAAAAACCAAATATCCCCCCCTTTAAAGGGGGGGGAATTTTTTTAAAATGTTGGTTGGTCTGTCTGCAGTGCCCTTTCCTTTTCCCAATAAATAAGGAAAAACGCGGGGCCCCACTTTTCCCCAAAATCTTAGGGGATGGTCATGATTGTAGATGCCCCCTATTGATTTTGGGGTCCTGGAAAAAGGGTAAGGCACAGTGCCCCCCCAATTAAAAATTTGCTTTTGTAAAAACGGGGAAAAAAGTGGGCCACATTCCTCCTTTCATATTATTGGGTCGACTAGAGATAACCCTTTTTGCTTGGGTCAAGGCGGTCACGTGACCTTGATGGGTTTTGGGGGAGAGCGTAGGGGTTATATGTGTCATTCCGGCAACTCTTGTTATTTATAAATTGATGGGTTTCTTACTATCCTTATGTATCAACTCTATGATTTTAAGAACTGAAGAGTCTGTAGCGTTGTTTTTTTTAAAGAAAATGAAAGTTTATTAGTAAAATTCCAGTTTGCAAAAATTAATCGGTTTTCATGAAAAGGGATTAAAAAGGGATTGTTGTCGAGTAGGTGGGATTGTCAACGGGTTTGTTTCCTCGAATATGCGTTCACCGCGAAGCAGGGTGAAAAAAAAGGGATCACTTTTTTCGCCCACTGTCTGTCATTTTTCCATCAGCTCAAGTTTTTTTTGGAACGAGAAAAATAGTTTTTTGTTCCCTCAAATAATCTATTTTTTTTCCCCCGTCAATAACCCCTTGAGAGGGAGATATGTGACAATTTAGAGAAAAAAATCCTTTAAAAGGAAGGAGGAAGATTGGGATTGATTTTCAGGTTAAAAGGGTCAAGGTCACTGTACTAAAAATAGTTTTGCTTGCCTGGGGTGACACTTGAAGACCTGGATTTGTTTTTTCTTCCTTGTATAGATACTTAATTGAAAATACTCAATTAGAAGATGAAGCTTTTCAGTCCCTCTAACTTAATCACACTATTTTAATTTTAATTTTTTTTTTTTTTTAATTTCCCCTTACAGAATATAAATTTGTTTTAAAAAAAAAGCATTTTGAAGTTCAGGTCCTAAAACTTTTTTTTGGAAGTGCCAGTTTTATAAAACTTTTGGAATTGAGTTTTCCTCAAAACCCAAAAATTTTAAAGACCCAAAACCCCATTTAATTCTTTGAAAAGAGAATAGTTTTTTTTGAATGAATTTTTACAGAAAGTGTTGGGGTAGCAGTTCCTCCAAATTTTCAAAGAAAGTTGTAGCCCAGGAATCTCTTTTTTAAAACAGGACTCCAGTTTTTTTCTTATATGTATTAGTGTTTTATCCCGCTCTTAATCATATTAAATAAAATTTTTTAAAAGTAATGATTTTTGCCATTTTCCTTTGAAAAGATTTGGGATATTAATAACATTGACGGAAAATGGGTTATAAATGTAAGATATTTAGAATATCTTTTACAATATGCCATTCAAACATACCTTTGTAATTGCACATGCTAAATTTCATTAAAATCTGAATATCCAAAACTAGTTTGAAATAAAACTTTAACATTTTATACATGATGGACGGAAAGTCCAAAGGGCCATAACTCTGAAAGCTTTACTATAACTGCCTTCGGTATATTTTTTTTAAAAAAAAATTTTCATACTTTTATTAATAACTGTATACAGTCCCTAACTGTTTATCTGTACAAAGAATTACTGCATACATAATTGTCATAATGAAACATGGAAGCTCTCTTATTGCTGTCACATACATTTAACAACTCTATATACCATGCATAACTTAAAAATCAATTATTTTTTCATCTTGAAATAAATTCCATAACGTTAAAAAAAAAGAAAAAAGACCAGCTTGTAAGATCTTGGGTAGACAATCTGTGCTAGCCATTGCTTCAATATATATTTGAATAAAATTAAATAATAGGGTTAATTACTCGGGATAAAAAACTAAAAACTTCCTATGTAATTTGCTAGTAAAACGAATATTAAAACAGAATTGGCAACAGAAACATTTTACAAACTAAAAGATGCTGTTCAAAATTTAAAGGTAATAACTACTTATTAACTGTAAAAATAAGAAAACATTTCTATTGTCATAAAACAATGTTAAACTGAGCATTAATGGATACTTATCTATTGTTAAAGGTATCCAAAATTTAAAGGTATGGTCAATAGCAGAGTGTCATGGTATAAAGAGATGAAATATCAGCACACAGCTGAAGTGAGCCAAGGTATGTACACAATTACTGAGAGATGAGTATATACAATGGAAGGGACAACAGAGAGAACAGACACTGGTTTGTATGCACGTATGCACTTTCAGGTAAAACTTGTCAATAGATACACATTTACACACATACATACAGACCTACATGTATTCACATATAGATACACATACACAAGAATACACATACAGAAGATTCAGGTTTAAAATGCACAACTGACCAACGCTTGTCCTATCTGTTAAAGTGTGTATACATAAGACCTGGCGATGGTTAAGACAAAAGTAAAATTTAAAATTTTTCTAAAAAAATTCTTGTGAGCATTATAAGAAACCCTCAGCAGCATGTTCTGGAGCGTAGAATAAATAAATGCTGTCCTTGCCAGTATATAATGCTGAATCAGTCCTGCAGAGTTTTTAATCTACTTGAGAGTGGTTTGACAAGGTTGAACTTAAGACTGCTGTCAAGCTTCTTGAATACATCTGACATGCATAATCATCAGACACAAATGTCACATTGTGCTCAAAAGCTTATTACACAAGTATGAGGGGATAATCACCAAAATGCAAATGTCAGTGTCTGCATTAGAATTGAGCAAAAGAGTAAATACCATTATCAAAATTTAAAGATTATAATTTTTTTCATTCAATTTCAGACCGGAAATACCTGTAAAGCACTCATAACATTTTTTTTTAATGAGAAAACGGTATGCTTTCAAATTTTCATCCATATTTAAATTACTTTAAGGTTGAAAACATTCTTATCATAAAAATTTGTTATAATAATATTCTGATTTCAGTTGTGTCCTTTTCTACTACAATAATCAATCCTAATGTTTTAATTCATTGTTAAATATTTAACTGGTAAAAAAAATCCAGCAGTGATTATCTATGGAGATCAATAATTACTTTGATGAGCCCCTGAAGGTATTAAAGAAAACAGTACATAGCTGAAGAAAGGTACAAATATAACTGTCCCAGATACACGGTGCATACTGATGTCCCTGACGACTTGTTATGTACAGCTGAGCCTGTAGTGAGCCTGTAACCTCATCATGAGACGCGAATACAAACATCGAACGTCTCGTGGTTACATTGTTCTAATGCATCAGATATTATGGGTACCCTTGACCTAAAGTCACCAAACTTTGAGGACAAATAACAAAGAATGACCTGGATGTAATGTATTTAAAACATAATTGATGAAAGATTTTTGGCCATGTGAATGACCTATTTCTTTATGAATTTAAGTTCAAACTTACTTACTTTAGATAAATGTGTGTGTTTTTTTTAAATAATCTCTCTAAGAAGTGTTTTTTTAAAATAATCTCATCTAAGAAGTGCCATTTAATGAATCAAAATATTTTTTCTCCCCCCCGTTTAAATTTACCAATAATTTTACCAATCTCAATGTTTGATGAAAACAGGGCAAGGACACAGAAATAAGATAGATAATGAAATGGTTTTCTGGATCCACAGAAGTCACTGCTTTCCTAACAACTTCCACCCGTTTCTGAGTCTGATCTTCAAAGTTTATCATAGAAAAATTGTGTCTATAAGTAAATAATAGTTGACATTCACACACATGCACACTGCATTAAACATGGGTGACACACCCACAAGTTGTTACAACTGTACAGCTGAAAGACTTCAGAAGACAAACTATCTCTTTCAAATGTACAGACAAGGAGAGGACTACCACTGACATACACACACGTAGCAGCAGTACCGGCTGATACTAACTGGATAATGCATAATTTTAGGGCCCTTCTAAGAAGTCACACTGTCATGATGACAACTTGGGTATATACCTTCATTATACCTTAAATGCTGAACTATGTTTATGGTACAAAATAAAATAGTCTATAACGACTACTTACAATATTAACAGACAACAGATATAAAACATACTGTCAATAAATCTAATTACTATAAAATCAATGGTGAGTATAAAACAAGTTTAAAATCATCTACTTCTTAAAATTTGTTAGTTTTCTTTTTTTGTTATAAAAGAATACTGCTTACAAACCCTAACTGGGAAAAATAAATCAAAATATTTGTTCTCAAGGCAAAATAACAATGTTCCAATTCCTTTTATGTGTGTGTGTATGAAAGTGTGTTATAAAATCACATAGGAAAATGACTATGAGATCCATAGAAGTTGTTTAAAAAAAATTGAATTGTCATGATGAAAAATTCAAAGAAATATTGATCAATTCCAGAAATCAAGCTGAGCTTTCCCATAATTTTAGCCATAAAACTACAGCAATGTATGTATCCTTATTCTTAAATTGAGACTACATCAATGGAGATTTTCTACAAGGGACTTTCTAGGATTTATACATATTTTGATCAAATAGTTAAAAAAATATCAAGTGATACAGAATAAATATTTATATTCTCGTGTTAAAGCCATATTTTTGCTTCTGAATGTATCTTACCAAAAATAAAGCATATATAAAATTCCCCCTAAACATACGATATACAGAAATACAAAACTGATTTGAGCTAGACTGAACATAACTATCAAACTGTAATGTATGCAAAAGGACCACATAGTTTGGTATATTAGAGGATCGAGAGGAACAGTTAAATCAATAGGAGACATTTGAATTACTGGCCGTTTTTCATTATCAACATAAATTATCAAGATTTATTGTATCTTGCACATGTTCCTTTAGACTGAAACCATAAAAAGGTAAAGCCACTATTCAGGTAACATATACGAATGCACTCATGATATTACTGACACACTAAATGCCAACCACAAAAAAAAAAAAGGATTGAATTTTAATGAAATGTAACTGATGACTTCAATGATAAATTATGACCCTTGATTGTACAAGGAAAGAAATGTACATCCATTTTCTCTGACAACATGTAGAATGCATTTACCCCATAAGGAAGTAACAAAAAATGAAGAACAAAGCTGATTTTGGTCCATTTTTGGCTAGCAATATGGTCATTTCAGCATGATCTGATGACATGAACAAATTATGTTGACTCAGCTGGTTTTTACAATCAAATAAATACACAAAAATAGTAATTGGCATTGCTACTATTAAAAGGTTAAATAAGGTCTATGAGAAGACTGAAGTTTTCTTTACAAAGATAACTTAAAGAATGGTTATCATGACAAGTTAGATACAGAATATAATGCAAATGCCTGACTATACAGACTTGTAGGTTATATTACAAATACATCATCCTCAATTTTTCCCACAGACAGGAAAACACCCTAAACTTCTTAAAACTTGTATGAAAAAAAAAAAAATTAGAAAATATAAATAGAAATGCAATCAGTGTGAACATTTTCTTTTATAAAATAGCATATATTATATATGTATATATCACAATACTGTATACAAAGAGTTGACCCAAAAAGTCACCCCATTTTTTAACCCCCAACATCCCTTAACAATGCCATCATTTTTCCTTCCATACAACTCAATAGATGTTTCAATTTTGAGTACACAGGGTGAGCATCATTGCCAATATGCTTAAGTTGTAGTACCGGTAACATCTGTTTAAATCTAGAGAGACTGTCCCCGTACAATCTCCCCTGAAGATTAATGGGATGCTATGTCATTTAACTCCAGTCGAAAACCATGCAAACTTATCCCCCACAAGTCACTTTTTGACCTACTTGCTTACAGCACATTTCAGGAATAGCACAGAACTACTGCATTGTGCACACAGCAATATGTCTTGTATATATATCTTTTAACTGATGGATAACCAAACAATTGCATGAAATATGTTCTGGTTTTTCCTATATATGATTGCATTATAACATACAGGCTTCCATGAGATGATGAACATCAGCACATTAGTTTTCCTGGGCTCGAAAACCCCAGCAACTGTTGCTGTGTGTATCTCAGTGAATATTTCATGGTTTTTCAATCTCATCAATGAATAGACATGTACGAAAATGCAGACACAAACATGCAGCCATGATTGTAACTGCTAACAAGATCACAGTATAAAGTTATCGCAGTTCTCAGCAGATGGGCGTCCCTCATTCCACTGCAAACCCACATGTTTCCTCCACTGCACACGTCAACTTGGACAGCAGCTTCTCGTAACTCTCATATGGTGGAATATCAATACGGTTGAAACTGTAATAGAATACAAACTCATTGCATTTCTTTTTTTTCAATACAGCAAAAGGTTTTGTTCTTAACATTTTATTACAATAATTAATCACTAGAAACGAGACTGAGCAAGGGTCCAAATCAAAAACCATCAGAAGATTGCGGGTGTATTTAAGCTACTACCCTTGCTTGATCATATTTGTATTTTCATTTAACCAATCTGCATTGGGGAAAAAAAACACACACACTGTTCAACACTTTTAATAGAAGTTACAATTAAAATATTTGTATTTTGGAAACATTCCATATGTACCGTACCATGTATGAGCCTTTGGCAAGTTATCAGTGTTGGTATCCACCTGGTGAATAGTGAACAGTCTGGGACCAGCTGCACCTGTGGAGCCTGTTAATGTACACATTATTGAAATAGGCAAGGTTACTCTAACAAGAGAGCGAGAGAGAGAGAAACAGCAATGTGACATAACGGGATGTATCATCTAAATTAATCCCAATTTAATACTATTTGTGCCATAAACTAGCCATTTTAAGATATCAAATTACTCAAGGACACAAATGGCTATTTTGCATTACTCAGAATTTATAATTTTAAGAATAATAAATATAGGAAAATTTTAAATTATAAATACCCTTTTTTGTACATCAAAAGGTGTTGTTAATCATGCGTTATATAAAATAAATATAGATAAAATATGAAAAACACATAATTGCACCATTACCTTGTAATGCCTTGAAACCCTGCAGTGGGACTCTTGAGCTGCCAGTGACAAACTGAAGGAGACGAGCCCGCATCTCATTGTCGAAACTCTCCACCGCCCCCCAGAACCACCTGACAATGTTCGTGTCGGGGGTGCAGTGCTTCAACCTTGTGTGCAGTTTCCAATCATCAAGGTCTATCTTACCCAGACCTCCAACCATCAACTGTCAACACAATGTTAAGTGTGAAAGACTGAACTTTTTTGCTGATTTATTTCTTTGAAGTGATACTTTGGTTTTCCAAAATGAGCCAGTGACAAAAGATGGATCTTGTATTAGTACCTTATCATACACAAAGATCAATATACATGTACCTTAAGTTAGGAAATATTGAACATATTTACAAAACGTGAATAATTTATTTATTTCCTAGCCTTATATACCATTATATGCAATTAGGAAAAAAAATCATCAAATTATTACCCAGTAATACTAATGAAAGGTATCTTTAAGAAACAAAGTACTTCAACCGACACATTATGCAATATTTGTGGGATCTTCTACAGCTTACCTCAAGTTCTCTCTCATCAAATGGACGAAGTAAATGTTGAGGAATGATCTCATTGAATCCCTTCTGTAATGCTAGGAACTGAGCTTCTATACCACGCATAAACTGCCACTGGACGTACAATCTGCAGGGAGGAAAATATTCATGCCAACTGTAGCATTTGCATATATACATCTTGGTCATTCCCATAGTGTGGAATCTTTTTCCACTCTATTTCCTATATTGATATATAGCATTTACTGAACCACTTTTGGCCCAGTGTTCTCGGAAATACTTTAGTACAATATCAGGTTCAAATTTGAGTATCATACTCAAATCTCTGAAAAGTTTGAGTATCAAGTACGAAATCATGCTTAAGTACCATTTTCATTTTCAAGAATACAGGGCCTGGACAGCACTGTTTCTATAATAACAATGCCAGAGCTTTATATTAAGTACATGTGTACTGGGTTTACTTTGACAGTACAAAACCAGTCTTACAGCTGCTGATTTAAGACATAAAATAAGCATTCTAACATGGTAACTAAAACAGTTTCTTGTCTATGACCTGAAATATTTCAAACCCTTAAATAATAGAGAATATCTGACAAAATTTAAATGTACAGATCAGCAGTCAAGTGACTTTCAGCCTGATCTGATCAATTTGAATTACACTGGTTATGTAAGCCATTTTCTTGTATATTTTTCAGTGAAATAAAATATAAACCATCAAGGCCAGAGCAGTCCTTACTTGACATATTCCTTCTTGTTTTCCTCCGTGACTGTGATTTCTGCCCCACCTGGCTTCAGCTCATGTTCCTGGAACTGTCCGAAGGAGTGGCTCTCCACACAGAAAGTGTGGTCCAATACTCCCTCTATATCATTCTCTCTGTAAAATATCATGCCTGACTTGTTAAGTATTCATTATTCAAATGAGAGTAAGTCCAATACACAATCTGCAGCCATTGACAGTATGTTATTTGTCTCTTAATTATTTTAATGCCTCTTAAGGATTTGTGAAAATTTTGATAATTTTCAAGGGAATCTTGAGTATGAAATTATATGATACAGGTGACTTCATGCAAACAAGGTGATATACTTACAACATCCAGACTAGACTGCGGTGAAGGTCAGGGTCAACACTTTCCAGGTCACCCAGGGTCACTGGTTTTGATAGCAACTGTTTGTACAGGGGCATGGTGAAGCCTCCATCTAGGTAGTGTCCATGGAATATGGCCATGCCCAGTATACGGCCCACAAAGTGGAAGTAGGACAAATGTTCCTGCAACCAAGGATGAGAAATGTTTTCCGTACATGATTATCATTCACTATAACTCACTGTAACTTGGAGGAATAAAGCAAGCAAGTTTGTATGTTAAATAATGGCATATCATAAGATGGTAGCTCATGTAGCTTTTTTTAATTTATCCTTTGCTTTTTTTAATTTTTTTAAAAATAATTCCAGTCTGATAAATCACCCTTTACTTCATGAATATTCATGAACAATTTTCTAACTTAAAGAATATCAATTTACTGGAACAATGGATTTTACTGTGTAGAATTGCATGCGCAGAGGAGACTCTGATCAGAAATCTCTTTCAAGGAGCTGTCTGATCTGGGTCTGCTCTGTTTTACAAGGTGCCAAAATGAGTCTATGTAAGAGTTAAGATTATTCAAACTATTTATACTTCTACATATTACACATATCATAATTCTAACAAGAACACACATGTATATGGTTACTTACAGGGTTGACACCAGAGTCTGGGTTGATCTGCAGGGTGTAGATATCATCCCGGGCGTACTGGAACAGCCCGTAGTACGGGTTCAACATCTCATGGGACAGCAGGCAAAACCACTCCCTGATAACAACATGACTCAATGGTTAAAATATTTTATTTTTTAACAGATTTCATTCTTTTATATATGATTTCAAC
>CM037786.1:47776650-47826650 GCA_021229015.1 Solen grandis | reverse complement strand
AGTCACCTTTAGTATGACCGCTTGCAGACCATGGAGTCTATTACAGTGTACTCTGTTGCACTTGGTTGGATAGAAACCTACTGAAACTCTTCCCTCGAGTGCAGTATACATCCTTCCACTTAAGTCTAGCTCATTAAAAATAATTGTATTAGATAACTTGAATAGTTTTCCTGATGTTAATCATGGTATGTGTATTTTGCAGGACTACCAGATCCATTTGCCAAAATCAGCGTAGATGGCTCAGGGCAGTGTCACTCCACAGATGTCTGCAAGAACACACTTGATCCAAAATGGAACCAGCATTATGACTTGTAAGTGTTGGCTTACATAGGTTAATTACCCTGGCTGTGATTTAATATAACTGCTGCATGAAAACTTTCACGAGACTGACCATCACTACTAACATAAACTCTTGCTTGGCGCTCAGCATATAAGGATAGTTCCAAGACTGGTTGGACTTGTGTCAGGATAATGTGACTGGATGTGGTATCATACCATATGTCTATGGCGTGATACTGCAGTGTGACAGCAATACATTGTAACATGTATATCTGTCTCAAGTAGACATAGTCTGCAAATGACTGTGATACTGTCGGGTAGATGTTAAACAAAACAAAAAACAAAAATCAGATCAGCCTGTGAGCAACTCCAGGACTGATTTTATTTTAAATTGTTAACTACACGTCAGCAGGTAAAAATTCTTAAAGCCTTCTTTGAGAAATGTGTCAGACATGTAAAGCTTCCTCATGGTCTAAATATGTGGTAGGAGGCATATTGGAGTTGTAAACAGTAATTGGAAAACATGGGGTATGCATTAATAAGATATTTTTTAATATGATGATGATCATGCCATTTCATATTATTTTGTAATTGACTTTGGAACGAATGTAAACATTTGAAATGGAGTGTAATTATGCCTCCTAACAAATTTTGGAGATGCAACGATTCACCAGTGAACCACATAACCACGTTTCAAAAAGTCTTAAGTAGGATATGTACTGGTATGAATCTGCTATACTGTTGTTGTTGTTCTTTTGTCAATACAAAAAAAGATCTACCAAATGGTCAAGAGTGTGTTTTTTTGTGTGTTTCTTTCTTTTTTTTTTATTAATTTCAACTCCTAGAACACATCTACGAACACCCTTCATGTTTTAACTTTGCTGAAAAGTTGCGGTGAATTTTCTGGTGCAATTAAGAGTAAACTCCCTTGTCAGTGTGTTTAAAAATGGTGTCCAGTGACACGGTGGATAAGGAGAAATATGAATTGTTCCAAATAAAACGACAAAAAGCAATAATTTGGCAATTGAACAAAGAAGGAAGATAAGTTCAAGTTAACACCAATATATATTGGTATGTATCGCAGTACAGAGGCTGTTGTATAGCAATATATAATATCACAATATTATTTTGGGGGACAATATTCAGACCTGTTAATTATATCCCTCTGTACCTTTCTTGGTCATTTGTGGTTACATTTACAGGTTATTTTGCAAACACTTTACTGATGACAAGAGACTGTCCTGACTTTGACCAGATGTCATTTGATAAAGGTTATCGTCACAGACCAAATAAGTTCTAAATTCATATGTTTAGCCTGTAACCTTTTCAGCTCTTGGCCAAAGAAGCTCATGCTTTGCACCAAGGTTGCTTATGGATATGTGTCATGTTTTTGACCTAAAATCAACGAACCATATCCTCAAGGTCTGATGTTACAGATATACTGAGACCATGACCTGAGTCATGAGTTTATCCCTTTACCACATGAATATTCATGCACAGAGTTATGACTTCATGAATATTCATTTATGGAACTTAAAGTGTTTATAAAACCATGGATTTTTCTTTGCAGTACAGTGTGCGTAGAATCTTATATGAGCAAATAGAGAATTACCTGATCAGACAGCTCCTACCAGGAGTCAAATTAAGTCTATATAGATGAGATGAAGGGTTAAAGTTTATCTACTTGTGTGATTGTATTTCACAAATTCTGTCCCATCCTGGTTGTGTTACCCTCATAGCAGACAAACTGCAGATAAGTTTATTAAGAGAAATGCATAATTTATTGGTAGTTTGTAACATATGCTCATAACATCATTTGGTCAGCCTGTATTGGTTTGCTTTCCTTCAGTTTCCTCATTCTCTATGGTTTTGTCTCTTGTTTTCTGGCATGTTTACAAAGGTAAATAACACAGGAAGGAAATGGACAAGTTTCAGTTTGGATTCTTAGGCCTTTTATCTTCTAAATGTTCTTCTTCGACTTTAATAGACTGTTTCAAACTAAACCAGGACAAAAGAATTTTAGGTATATGCAGGTTTTGTATTGTTATCAAGGATCCTAAAAACCGATTTTTTACCGGTTTTGACCGATTTTGATCTCAATCGACCGGTTCAGATTTCAAAAAGTACCAAAAAAATCGGTCGAAAAAAAATCCATAATCCTCGTCTAAAACTTTCAAAATCGGTCCAAACGGTTCATAAAAGTCTCTCTTACACACCAATTGACCTACTTCTTGAATTTCCGGTGTGCCCTCGGGGCAGGTGTCAGTGGGGGTCAGGCAGGGACACCCGTCTAGGTCATTATTGGGCAGTTAAGATGAATGGATTGATGGTTTGTACTTAGCGGTTATTTGGACGGTGCCGTGTAATTATCTATGCCGTAATAATGGACCATTGCTTGTTTGCAAACTGTAACCGGTCGACTTTTAAATGCGGTAATTAATGACAATATCAAAGGCTAATCAAAATGTATAAACACAAAGGCACATAATAAACAACACCAAAACGACTGCTTCCAACAATTTATTGATTCGTTAGAGTCATATACAGACCGTCATATACATGCACTTCCGGTAAACAAACTTTCGATTTCGTAGAGGTAAATATTGCAGAAAAATACCTTATTATGCCAACAGGATGCTGAAATATAATAAAAGATCTATTTTCACACTGCAAATGATTCAGGGTATGTTGATTGAAAATATCAATGTTATTTTTTTTTTCGGTTATGTTTTTTTTCGAGGGGGGGGGGGGGGGGTACGGAACGGAATTGTTTAAAAAAACAATTGTTATCCTCCATGTTTAAAAAGCTTTATATATGAGAAACATGTGAATTCACTAACTGATCATCTTCTTTTACCTTTAACCTTATAAAGACGTGTAACTACATCCTTAAAAAAACAGCCAACCCATTCCTTGACCCATCTGTACTTTAGCCCTTTACCTCATATAGACTCATTTTGACGCATTGGCAAACGGAGCAGACCCAACTCAGAGTCTCCTCTGTTTGCTTACAAAATATTGTAGCTCAGATTCTACTCAGTCTCCAGAGCTAAAAAAAATCCACCGTTTCATTTACCAAGTTCAGATTATTGATATTCATGAAATCACAAATTTGTACATGAATATTCATGAAGCAAAGAGTTAACCCATTTCCTCATATAGACTAATTTTGACACAATGACAAACAGAGCAGACCCACACTCATAAAAGCATCTGTCTGGTCAGGGTCTCCTCTGCTGACTAATGTCTTCCTCCATCTGTATTTAGCTGGACGTCGCTCTATGACTCAAATACTGTCAATGTGACGGTACACTGAAATAGTCAAGTCTGCTGGCTAATACAATTTTGTAGCCCAATGCCAAATAACTTAATTTTCATCTAGTTGTAAATGTGTACATGAATATTCATTGGGTAAGGGGTTAAAAATGCATTGAACCCATTGGACAATATTCGAAATAGCTATCAGATAGATATCTGTATGTTGATTGTCAATGTTTATGCAGGTACATAGGCCAGAAGGACTCGGTGACAATCAGCATATGGAATCACAAGAAGATCCACAAGAAGCAGGGGGCGGGCTTCCTGGGCTGTGTCCGCATCATGTCCAATGCAATACAACAGCTCAAGGACACTGGATGTAAGTACTCAGTTTGATATGGTGTCTTCTTTTGAAAATTAGCAAATCGGCTAAATTATAGGGAGATATGGCCTCAAGTTCTTGAATATAAGAATGGTACTGAAGTAGGATTTTCATACTCAGGCTCAAACTATGCCCATTAGTTTCAATAGAGTATGATAATTAATTTTGTGTCTGAGATAGTACTTAAGTATTTTCGAGAACTAGGGGCAGAATGTACAATCTATCCAAAGTTATAGTTTTCCCTCAAAGTGTAAATGGTCAACCAGTCCAATTTAATAGATAGGCATTTCATTGCACTTCTTTATGCCTGTACAGTATTTATTAGGCAGCAATAGGTCCCTGTTGTGGTTGCTTTAGTCTTGGATTTGCCTTAGAAATCAGTAAAGCTTCTCTCTAGGATTCTGAAAACAAGTCTTGACAAAGGTTTGCCAAAAAGTTTTGAGTCCTGAAAAACAGGAGTTTTTTTTTCCCTAAAAATTATAGTCTAGGGCTGTGTGTATTGTTTTTGCCTTGTGGCCAATTGTGATTCATAAAAAAGAACAATGAAACATCTGCTGAGAGTTGGGTCATCATATATATGATTTTGATTGACATGATGCCAAAATTACATAGTATCTACTCACCAAATATTTGTCAATGGTTTTTGAACAATAGAAATTAGATTGAAAGCAAGGTTCATGTGCATTTGTTTGTCAAAGGCATGTACAGCTTAATTGACCTGCATTCTTGCAGTACTCCATAATTACTCGCATGGGCAGACAATAAGGTTAGTGAAGAAAGCTGTGAATTGTTTGGGTTATAGCCCTTAGATTGTTTATATTTACTATTGCTTTATTGGGTTAAAATAGGACCTTAGTAATTCAGTATAGTATCTCTGGATCAAATTCCACCAACACTACTTTAATAGCTTTAAGTAAATGGATGAATTTCATTAGTCTTGTTTCTCTAATAAAATCCCAAATATTTTATTTCTAATAATTACTGTTAGTTATTAAGGTAATAATTCATTTCAGCTTAGTCATGTACTTGAATATTTCATAAAATAGTAATGGTGGAATGTGTATTTACCTGGTTTAAGAATTTATGTATTACTTAGCTCTTAGAATTGTTGGTGGAATTCAAACCTGACTTTAAGAATATGTCATTTAGCAACTTATTTATATTTTTGGAAGGTTATGTGTTTTTGCCATTGAGGTCATTAAATGTGATATGATTTCTTTCCAATGTTGAATGTTATTTTAATTGCAACCTTTTGGAATAAAATTTTGCCATGAAAGCTTCTGTAAAGATAATGTTAGTTAAGACAGCTGTAACTTGTAGTAGTTGTCATTCAATAAAAGACTTATATGACTTTTTAGATGTGTATTTTTAAATTGTTTGTCTAGATAAGTACGGTCCATGGCTCAGATAGGAAAACCATACCAATAAGTGACTCTAATATTCAAATTTGTATGTATTTAATTCTTTCCCAGCTATCCATTTTATATATGTCTTTGATAACAGTAAATATGATATTTTTCTACAGAAAGGAATACAAATTAAACTTTAAGTTATCTGCTCTGTGCCTTTTGCATACATGATTTAGAAATATGTTTTCCAATTTGTTTCAATGTACATGTATTACAAGATATGAATAGGATTTGATGAATAGAACTGACACAGTGGAACTGCACATTTGCATAATTGCTTGATTAAAAAAGAACGAATCTCTAAAAAAAATTATATAACAAGTACCAATATTCATTGAAAATTAATTCTGTAAGATTTGTATTACTTATGTTGAGGCAGGTACCTGATGCTGTTATTTTTTAGCTCGACTATTCGAAGAATATGAGAGCTATTGTAGTCGCCCTTGCTTTGGCGTTGGCGTTGCAGCTTTTGGTTAAAGTTTTGCGTGCAAGTTACTATCAACCTTATATCTCAATAACCGTTTATGGTATTGACTTGAAAGTTTATATATATGTTCAGGGGCATCAGACAACCAAGGTAGATAACTCTTGACTGAATTTAATATGAATTATGGCCCCTTTTTAATTTAGAAATTTTGGTTAAAGTTTTGCATGCAATAGAAAATTTGGTTAAAGTTTTGCGTGAAAGCTACTATTTAGTTTGTATCTTAATAACCATTCATGGTATTGACTCGAAAGTTTATGAATATGTTTAGGGGCATCAGACAGCCAAAGTAGATAACTCTTGATGGAATATATTACAAATTATGGCCCCTTTTTAACTTAGAAATTTTGGTTAAAGTTTTGCATGCAAGATACTCTCATGCTTATATCTCAGTATCAAGGCATGCGATTGATTTTAAACATCTTTAATATGTTTAGGGGTATCATACTTGCATGGTTGATAACTCTTGATGGAATATGTTACAAATTATTGCCCCTTTTTAACTTAGAAATTTTGGTTAAAGTTTTGCATGCAAGGTACTTTCATGTTTATATCTCAGTATCCAGGCATGGGATTGATTTGAAACACCTTTAATATGTTTAGGGGTATCATACTTCCATGGTAGATAACTTTTGATGGAATATATTACAAGTTATGGCCCCTTTTTAAACTTAGAAATTTTGGTTAAAAATTTGCATGCAAGGTACTACCTTTCATGCTAATATCTTAGAGTCCAGGCATGGGATGGATTTGAAACATCTTAGATATGTTTAGGGGTATCATACTATAAAGGAAGATAACACTTGATGGAATATATTAAAAATTATGACCCCTTTTTAACTTAGAATTTTGGTTGAATTTTTGCATTCAAGCTACTATCCAGCATATATCTCAGAAATTGTTTGTGGAATTGACTAGAAAGTTAAGGAGTGTCTTCAAGGGCATCAGAAAACTAAGGAGGATAACTTTTTGACTGAATTTTATACAAATTATGGCCCTTTTCTAACTTGGATTTTTGGTTAAAGTTTTGCATGCACAGTGTTATTGTGCTTATGTCTCAGTAACTAGGCATGGGATTGATTTTAGACATCATAAAAATATTAAGGCGTATCAATCTATCAAGGTATATCATTTTTAACTATTATTATGTACAGGGTATGTGAAAGGGCAAGGATTGAAATAGATTTCATTTGATTTACCAACAAGCATTTTGAATAGTCGAGTGTGCTGTCCTCTGACAGCTCTTGTTACAGGACATTGTGGCTGACAATAATGGAAGTTTTTGTCGGTCAAAATTGAAATATATCTGACATGTCGACTGAACAAAGGACATTGACTGCAGTTAAAAAATCAGATAACAAAAAGTGTTCCTCAGTTTATGGAATTAATCATTCAAGTTATCAAAAATGGTGCATACAGGATATTTAGATTGGTTTTCCATGCATGCCCAACATATTATTACATTGCATTTGATAAATTTCCTCAGTTTATGTTCTTGTGTTTATTACATCAGATTGCAGGAATTTGGAATCTTTTTTCTTGAATCACAAAACATTAAGAGTATTGTCTAACTCGGTATGTTATTCATCTTTCTGGGAAATCAGAAACACCATTGCATACTGTACATGCATATACAACTTTTGCTAATATATGCTGAGTTTCAGCATGCAAAATTGCAACAAAGAAATCGATGAAATCTATATTTATGTCAAAATGTGTAACTTCATACTCTTGAATCAATACAGACCCATCAGCAGGCAGTTAATGAACACTTAACATTAATGTCTTTACCTGGTGACATGAAAATGAACAGGGATTAATGTTTGAAAACCATGTCTAGAGAGTATAAACATTTCTGCATGATTGATTCTAAACTTCCCCCTGCTCTGTGTACCCAGCCAGTGGCCGTGGTCATGAAGTCGTGTACCTACCCTAGACAGGGTTGATGTTTGTCACTGAAATGTTGGACAAGGGTGTTAGCTTGACTTTTAATGAATTCATAATGTCATGTGTCTCTAATAATTTATAAATAAATGTGAAGTTGATGAAGCGGAAGATTTTGGCCAAGGGGGGAGGGGGGGGATATTAACTTTCCAGAGGTTGTTCTCGTGGAGACCAGAGTTTTCCTGCTATACTGTCTGCATATGACAGATATATAAGTGTTTGCACTATGCAACACAGCTATATGGAGCCTGTAAGGAAGCAGACATTGAAACTCTACTGTGTCAGTATTATATATAGAGATCACATAAATCACTCCAACGTATATAAATCTCTTGTTTATTGTTGTGACTTGTTAAAATGTCAGGCATTTGGCGCTGTAGGGAAGACACGGAGATAATTCAATGAAAACTTATGTGATATTTCCTCCTAAACCTTTCCAGAATCTCTGATGTACACACATGTAGTTATTAAGAGATTGGAGAGATTGAACATTGCTTTAATTCAGTTATTCATACAAATGAATTTGTTAATTGAACTGTACTTAAGGTGAACTATTGTGACCGATGAACGTCCAGGGTCTGTCTTCTGCCAATTCCAAAGAAACTTCACAGGAATGTTCCTTGGGTGAAGCCCTTTCATAGTTGTTCAAAGAATTTGAATCCATGCAGAACTCTGGTTGCCATGGCAACGGAAAGAAAAAACATATGAAAATTTTGAAAATCTTATCCTCCAAAACTACTGGCAAGATTTCAAAGTTATTTGGCACAGATGTTCCTTGGGTCACTCTCTACCAAGATTGTTCAAATTATTATTCCCCCACAAACGTAGTTTGGGGGGGGGGGGTATATAGGAGTCACCATGTCCGTCCGTCGTAGTTTTTTTTTTGTCCACGCTATTTCTCAATAACTACTGGATGGATATCAATCAAACTTCATAGGAAGCTTCATTAGCAAGATGTGCATATTATGAAATGTTACGGTTGAATGACTTTCTTTTGAGTTATGGCCCTTTGCTGATTTTCTGGAGTTTTCTTTGTCCACGCTATTCTCAATAACTACTGGACAGATTTCAAACAAACGTCATAGGAAGCTTCAATATCAAGCACAGATGTGCATATTATGAAATGGTTACGGTTGACTGATTTTCTTTTGAGTTATGGCCCTTTGCTGATTTTCTGGAGTTTTCTTTGTCCACCTATTTCTCAATAACTACTGGATGATTTCACAAACTCATAGGAAGCTTCAATTCAACACAGATGTGCATATTATGAAGTGGTTACGGTTGACTGATTTTCTGTTGAGTTATGGCCCTTTGCTGATTTTCTGGAGTTTTCTTTCTCCACGCTATTTCTCAATAACTACTGGATAGATTTCAAACAAACGTCATAGGAAGCTTCAATGTCAAACACAGATGTGCATATTATGAAGGGTTACGGTTGACTGATTTCTGGCCCTTTGCTATTTTCTGGAGTTTTTTCCACCTATTTCTCAATAACTACTGATGATTTCAACAAACTCATAGGAAGCTTCAATATCAAGCACAGATGTGCATATTATGAAGTGGTTACGGTTGACTGATTTTCTGGCCCTTTGCTGATTTTCTGGAGTTTTCTTTGTCCACACTATTTCTCAATAACTACTGGATAGATTTCAAACAAACGTCATAAGAAGCTTCAATGTCAAGCACAGATGTGCATATTTTGAAGTGGTTACGGTTGACTGATTTTCTGGCCCTTTTGCTGATTTTCTGGAGTTTTCTTTGTCCACGCTATTTCTCAATAACTACTGGATAGATTTCAAACAAACATCATAGGAAGCTTCAATATCAAGCACAGATGTGCATATTATGAAATGGTTATGGTTGACTGATTTTCTTTTGAGTTATGGCCCTTTGCTTATTTTCTGGAGTTTTTCTTTGTCCACGCTATTTCTCAATAACTACTGGATGGATTTCAATCAAACTTCATAGGAAGCTTCAATACCAAGCACAGATGTGCATATTATGAAATGGTAATGGTTGACTGATTTTCTTTTGAGTTATGGCCCTTTGCTGATTTTCTGGAGTTTTCTTTGTCCATGCTATTTCTCAATAACTACGGAAGATTTCAAACAAACGTCATAGGAAGCTTCACTTGTGAGCACAGATGTGCATATTATGAAATGGTTATGGTTGACTGATTTTCTTTTGAGCTATGGCCCTTTGCTTATTTTCTGGAGTTTTCTTTGTCCACGCTATTTCTCAATAACTACGGATAGATTTCAAACAAACGTCATAGGAAGCTTCAATATCAAGCACAGATGTGCATATTATGAAATGGTTACGGTTGACTGATTTTCTTTTGAGTTATGGCCCTCCTATAGCTAGGGCACTTGATTGTAAACAAAGGCTGTGTGGGGGTATTCATCACCTTTAGTGATAGCTCTAGTTTTGATCCGTTGAAAAACATGGCTGCCAGGGGGCAGAGCCCATTTTCCTTATATAAATATAGTACAAATATGAAAAATCTTGGCCAAAAGTACTGGCAGTTACTTGGCACAGATGTTCCTTAACTCACCCTACCAAGATTGTTCAAATTATTTTGATTCGTTGAAATACATGACCTCCAGGGGGCGGAGCCTGTTTTCGTGTTATGAATATAGTTCAAGTTTGAAAAATCTTCTTGGTCAAAAGTAATGGCACAGATGGTCGTTGGGTCTTTCTCTACCAAGATTGTTCAAATTATTTTGATCCCCAGGGGGCTAAGCCCATTTTCCTTATATGTATATAGTACAAATTTGGAAATTCTTCTTGTCCTAAAGTACTCACTCGATTTCTGGCTGGTAGAGGGCAGAGCCCATTTTCCATAATAACATAAGATATTTGCTGTTTCCTCCCACTAATATCTGGTTCTCAGGTGAGTGATCCAGGGCCATCATTGCCCTCTTGTTCTTTATTTCCCCAAGTTGTAAGCCTTTACATCAGCTGTGAGCTGGCTGCTTTCTTTGGGCCTCTTGTCACCGTTACAAGTACATAAATTAAGTTTCACAACAATAAATCAGCTGTATGGATTTTTCATTCAAATTTTGAATTCAAGAGTATCTAGAGATATATCAAATGTATATGGTACACTTAAGAGATGAAGATGGAAAAGGAAGGTGTTGAATAATTCATGGGCTTGTAACTAAGGTGATTTAATGTTGTCTGGGTATATAAAACACTTTGCTGAATGGATGGTGACAGGCAGTTGTCTGCCCCTGTCATTGAGGTCAGGATTGGATAGGAGGGATCAGGGATTGTGTGTGTAATGGAGGGTTTAATTAAATCTGATTGGAGGTGATTAATTAAGTATTGAAGAGGAGGTGATAAATTTTGAAGAATTCAATAGATGTATTGCTATAGGATTAAATTCATGACATTTGTCAAATCAGAGGATGTACAGTTTATGATACATGTATAAAGGCATGTAATTGAGCGGGAGTGATATAAACATTTAAATGACATAAAATCTTACTTTTTAAAATTATGCTTTGAATTCAACTAAAAGTGTGTGAATATCTGGAGATTTAAAGGAAAATGGTTCATTTATTAAATCCTTTAGAATTTAAATGAATTAAATTCCATATTTATGTCATTACTTTTCTCACTAGATTTGATACATTTGTGCATCATTTTATAATCTCATTCATGGTTTAAAATCTGATAATAAAAGGACCAGTTAATTATTTGCATTTTAGAGCAGGCACAGTACCTGTTTAATTGATAATGCAGACATAAGACTCCGCAGTTTCTGTGAATAGGTGTTGGGTGACTATTTACCTGTTAAAGTCTGTTTCGTTCTCAGCAGTATTTTCAAAACATCGTTTGTTAATGAGAGGATTAGGTGGATACAGTTTCTTCGCATAAATAAAGTAGCTTTGTTACACCTACACTATAGCAGTATCTTTTACCTTTTATGGGCCAGTTTAATTTTGCTGCTATTTATGGATAGCCATAACATGGGACAGATATACATGTTGCAGAAAAGTAGGTCTCTGTACTTTACAGCATATGAAGTTTAGTTCTGAAAGAGAAATCTGTCTATTACATAATTATGTACACACTTTATTGCATTTTAAGGGGATTACTACATTAAGGTAGTTTCCATGGTATAACCTGTTAAAGAGGTATAATGCAATTGATAGTGATACATCTTGTTAAAAATAGGTTGGAAACCACAACAGTATCATTAAGGTAATCTTATTTCATTGCATTTTGATTAACAATTTGGGGGAGAAAAAAAAAGAAGCAAAAAAAAACAACAAAAAAAAACCTTAAGATATTAATTGTTGACTTAATGTGTCATTAATTTAATAACACTGCCACTTGAATTATTTGTTATTGCAAACAGTCAGAAAAAACATCACAACAACAATGCACTAACTAGATAACTGCAGTTTCCAGAAGAAAGATTTTTTCCTCTCTTAACAGACTGGTGTTATACACATAATATAAACCTGCAGCTTTCTCCTGGCCTCTGACAAATTACCTGCTAGCAGTCTGTATTGTGGCAGGTTGATAGACTGGTTACCGTCACAGTGAGCCATATTCATGTAGCAGTCAACACCTAGGCAGTAAGTTTGTGGTCCAGTCTGCTCCTTCCTGTATATAATATCTCGGGCACAAGATAAAAATTAAATCAGAATTAACTTGTCAGCAATACAACAGATTCAGTGCTCAGTTTTGTTTGAACTTACAGCAGGATTCTGGTTATTGCAATATTTTTTTTCGATTGGAACTAAGGAAGGAGATTGCAATAAAAGCTTAAAGTGCCTTATAAATCAGCTGTGTTTGTGGTTAGATTTAATTGGTACAGTTTAGATTTATTGATGATCTGAGGCTCATAAATTCAGCTGTAGAGGAAACAACACTGATGAAAGCAGGCATTGGATAATTTAATTTTTTTAGAAAAAATCAGATTTTGAACATTTTCGATATCGTGATGACTATGGATGGATTATAGTAACAGCAGAATATCAGGAAATTATTTGTTGAAAACATTCCGTGGACGTGACTTGATATGTGATCTCATCATAACTCAGGAGACGACCAATTTACTTTAATGAAGAACATGTCAGTGTGCGTGAGTATGCCGTTTCGCCATGCCTGCGCACCTCATCGGCAAATATCTGTTACAGTCCAGCGCCTGGACCTGCAACGGAACAACGCAGATGACCAGGACCCAGTGCGTGGACAGATTGTGATCAGCCTGATCTCCAGAGACCGAGGTTCGAGCTCCGGACCTGCCCCTGTCACCAATCCACAGTCACCTGCCATCCCTAGTGACCCAAACGACCTCCCAGAAGGGTGAGTGGCTTCAGATATTTATTGTCACATTGCATGTGATTGACAGGCACCTGCATGGACATATTACATCACAGATCTTTTAACTCTATTGATAGTCACCACCATTGGCAAAAATAGTGATTATGACCAATTTTTTATATTCATATAGAATTGATTTTTTGCCTATGAAAATCTAAAATCTTGAAAAATTTGATTCATTTTTTTTTTTATCCCTTAAATTAATTTGTGAATGCAGGACCCACTATTTTTGTCTAATCTGAGATGTCAGAATTTGTTTTGAATGGAACAAGACAATATGCATGAGTATTTGATATTGTTACTGCAATCCTATTTCCATACTTTATATTCCTTCTTTGTTTTCTAGAAAGTATACTAATCTTATATGAGTCTAACCCCTTTATCAAGCAAAAATTGTACATAATCATAAGTCCAGTATTCAAAGATTTATATAATCAAGGTTCTGTCTGTGAAACTATTTAAGCTTTTATTTCTATAAGCATTTAAAAGTAGTTTGGTTTTTTTTGTCAGCCCTGGATTTGCAAAATTTAAAAATTGTCAGTGGACATAAATCAGATGGGTTCAGATTCGCTTGGACCAGGCAACCATTAAACATTTGTTGGGCTGATTAATTTGTATAGCATTTCAATCTGGAAGCCTGACAAAGTTTGCACCAGAAAACAATTATAATTTTACATT
Source organism: Solen grandis (assembly GCA_021229015.1). NCBI lineage: Eukaryota > Metazoa > Mollusca > Bivalvia > Adapedonta > Solenidae > Solen > Solen grandis. The sequence goes on along the minus strand of CM037786.1, from coordinate 47,812,876 downwards.
TGTTTTATAATAAAATCTTTAAAAAAAAAAGGGGGGGGGGGACAGTTTTCATTTTTAGTTACCAAATCAATCATTTAGTAAATAGAAATGATGTTTTTAATTGGGTGGGGGCAGTTCATCATTTATGTGTAGGACCATTCATATTTGAATATAGTTGGCCCAAAGGGCCTGTTACTTTGACCACTGAATACTTGGTTTAACCTATGTCTTGCCAGAACATTTTTTTTTTTCAGTCAGGTCTGTGGAATAATCAATATAATTAACATTTTTTAAAGTCATTTGATAATTGAATTTAAGAATAAATAAAGACTATGAAATATGGATTAAAAAATCAGTTCAGATTTAAAAATAATGATATGAATGGTGCAATCTGTGATAGATTCCATATAGACCAGGAGTCATATATCACGAGAAACTCATTGCAATATTGATTCCCCTATTGTAAGTAATTATTGTAATACCTGCGGTAAATAGATAGAGAGCTGACTCTTGTGTACTTTTATGTTTTAGCTGCACACCTGTGCAGCTGATATTCACACTCTGTTGCTTGTTTTAGTATACAGTAATGATATAATATGCAGAGAACATTGCCTGTACCACAAAGTGCTTCTCAGTACTGGCTTATTCTAGATTTTTCTGCTGCAAACAGTAACAGATCTTCCATAAAAATGATGATGATGATGATCTGGATGACAAGCTATTTTTCTGATGATGGGAAGGGGTCTTTTATAGTAAAGCAACATTTTCTCAAGTAGACAGAAAGAAAAAGCAAATTTTGGAGAAAAAAAGGAAAGTAATACTCTGGGGTAAATAGCAGTTTTGAAAAACAAAAACAAAATTATGAATTTATAGAAATTTTCAGAATGAAAGACACCTGTGAATGTCCCCTGTTTAAGAAAGAATTAAAAAAAAAAAGCCCTGAATATTGTTGAGTGGTTAGTCTTTGGTATGTGTCTGGAACTCAGATAAACTTAACAGGAGTTACAAGGATTGCAAGATCAGTATAGTACCCCCTTGCATCATGACTGCCGCTGGATATAGCCGCTTGAAAGACTTAATTGGCTGTTAGCTTCTTGTCACCTGATCACAATCAGCAATATAGCAATTGAATTTGTCAAAATACCGTGAAAATATCGGATGATATAGTGAGTCACAAGTTATAAAGAAGTCTTTAAGATGGATGAATCTGTATACGGTGATTTTGTATTTGATATTTGATGTAAGGAGAGTTACGTTACAGGGAAGATGAATTAAAGAGTTTAATTTTAAATTAATGGAATGGTGACAGTTAAGAAAAAAAATGAAAATGATGAATAGATTTCGATTTAGATATCAAATGACACATGATAAACAAAATGGAAGCAGGTGTGACTCTGTGGGGAAGGAGTATGTTAATAGACTATACTGTGAAAAAGACATGTGAAGTAGATACATTTGTTAATAAGAATGATTTGAACTGATTGGGTTATTTATGAGAATTTTGCTCAGAGAAAATCATAGAAATTGTTTCTGAGAAGCTATAATACTTTACATTCTCGTGCAGATTGTTTAATAAAACTGTATAGGTATAGCATGGTTAAGAGAATTAACAGTTACATTCTTGTGTATACAGGGTTTTCATTATTAACCGATTGCCGATCAAAATCATCAGTTCAAGGGGGCCTCCGTGGCCGCGAGGGTAAAGTTGCTGACTTTCATAATTGAAAAATTACTACTAAACAAGACCATGCTATTAAAAGGGGTGTTCATCACCTACATTGATAGCTTTTGTAAGTTAAGACTTTTGATAAAAGTCTGGGTGAATGTTAAAAAGATGAATAAAAATAAATCTGAACCACCCAGAAAGTTGTTATTGTTCTTAATGAAATGTAACAGAAAAGGACATTGTAGAAAAAATAATTGGATGTTTTAAAGTAATCCTTTTAAAGGTGTCTGCTAGTAATAATGCTTGTCTGGTATACTGTATAATGGGGGGTGGCCCTCTGTGGCTAAGATGGTAAAGTCACTGACTTTAACACTCACTCAGCCCCTCACTGTGTCACCAGGGTTTGAGTTCTAGAAGGGTTATTCAAATTTTCATATGAGGAAGACTTCCAGTTGGCTTGCGGTAGGTTGGTGGTTTTACCAGATGCCTCCGTGCATTCGGGGTCTTCCTCCACCTGTAATTAGCTGGACGTTGCTATATGACTGAAATACTGTCGCAGCAACGATAAACTAAAAATATCATCAGTTAAAATCAAATCAATGTTGTTCATTTTTTGTGATATTTAAAGTTTTGAATGTCTAAAATCCCCCTTGACCTACAGCCAAATTGGTTGTTTTTCCAAAAAAGATCTGTTGTTATGTTTATTAATGAAACCCTGGTATTGGCTAAATAATCAAATCAAAATCAAGATTGTCAAGTTATAATCATAAAGATAAAAAATTGCCAAGCAAAATAACAAACATGGGTATGTCTTTTTCCATATTTATACATGGGAGACATAATGTTTACTGACAAGTTCATTCTTACATCTGTTGTTTTTCCACAAATCTTTTCGTCTGTTTCTCTTGATCCCCACTGGTCGGACTTAAAATAAAACTGTGCTCAATTGACAACCACTCTGACACAATGTGGAGATTGAAGGTTTCAGTTACATGCCATCAATGCCAAGGTCACACTGAAAGGTTAAAGTTCAAAGTGGTCATACAGGTATCGATGCTGTATCTTCTGAACCACTTGTGGGGTTTTGAGAAAACTTTGAAAATATAAGTAATCGTAGTAGACCAGTGTGTGGAGCAAGTGTTTTAACTTTGTGACTTCAAGGTCATTGTCTTTTTGAAGGGTCGAAGTTGACAATGGCGCTATTTTGTGTCTAATTTTAAGGAATTTGGTGACACCTGCCATGCATTTAGTCAGGATGGTACTGGCAACAGTTAGGGAATTGGTTCTTTGATTGCATTCTATACGCTTGGATACAACAGTCAGGGATGCAAACGCCAAAGTTAGTGACTTTTACCAGTAACTGAATGCAAGGCAGTTTTCATTGAAAAAAAAAACCGTGGTTGATATAATAATAATCCAGGTAATATAATAAACAGATATTCAGATGTTCAGAGTACAATGTATTCGTTTATGATGATATATGTGCACAAATTATGCTGTGTTCAGAATGTGTCTTTTTAGCTCACCTGAGCATAGCTCAGGGTGAGCTTTTGGGATACTTCATTGTCCGTCGTCCGTCAACAATTTTGATGTTTACACACTAGAGGCCACAATTTTGATCCAATCTTCCTCAAACTTGGTCAGAATGTTTGTCTTGATGATATCTTGAACCCTTTCGATAATGGGTCAGGTTGGATCCAAAAGTAGGTCAGTAGGTCAAATCTTAGAAAAATCTTGTTTACACATTAGAGGCCACAATTTTGATCCAATCTTCCTCAAACTTGGTCAGAAAGTTTGTCTTGATGATATCTTGAACCCTTTCGAAAATGGGTCAGGTTGGATCAAAAAGTAGGTCAGTAGGTCAAATCTTAGAAAAATCTTGTTTACATACTAGAGGCCACAATTTTGATCCAATCTTCTTCAAACTTGGTCAGAATGTTTGTCTTGATGATATCTTGAACCCTTTTGAAAATGGGTCAGGTTGGACAGAAATGTAGGTCAGTAGGTCAAATCTTAGAAAAATCTTGTTTATACTCTGAGGGCAACATTTTTGGTCCAATCATCCTCAAACTTTGGCAGAATATTTGTCATGATGATATCTTTTGAGGATGGGGTCAGAAAATTCCTGAACATTGTTTCACCTCATCATCTTAATTCTAAAGCAATCTGTTTTGTACAGGCAATGAATGATACTTTTCTCAGGTGAGCGATCTAGGGCCATCTTGGCCCTCTTGTTTATATTTTTTAAAGTATTGAACACATAGATATATAGTTAAGGTTGCAAAGGCCTCTTTAACATAGGTAATGAGAGAATTGCTTGCCAATAAATATGTCTTTACATGTTTCTCGTATAGTAAAATACCTAACATTTTAAGAGAACATATTTTTTTTTTTAAACTTTAGAAAGATAATAATGACAGATTTTTGATATTCAAGAATGTTTTGTCAGGTTTGCTGGCTAGGATATTGCTTTGTATTGCTTTGATCTGTTCTCAACACTTGAACACAAGATAGTCAGTAATGATCTGTCATTTGCCTCATTTAATGTGTCTGTTTAGTGGTTTTTTGACATATTCATTGTTTACCTGTAATAACCTATTTTTCGATAGGTTATGTGTTGTTAACAGCTAGCTGCTTGCTGTGTGTATATTCCAAAATAATCAATTTTCAGTTTGGCTGCTTACATCAAAAGCAAGATGTTAGTTTCGACATATTCAATGAATTTCTGACTTACAGTCTGATGAAAAAAAAATATGGCTTAGTTTATATTGCCCTCTGTGTTTATGTGCATCCATGTTAATGAGACAGAGTTTGCATCTCGATCAAACTTTACTTTATGATTAGTTTCTTTCTGTTACATAAAATGATATTGGATGTCTTGAAGAAATATGAAAAAGTGTGTATCTATATCATTGCTTGCTTTTTAGCTCACCTGAGCACTTGTGCTCGGGTGAGCTTTTGTGATCACCTTTTGTCCGTCGTGCGTCGTGCGTCGTGCGTCGTCCGTCGTCCGTCGTCAACAATTGCTTGTGACCACTCTAGAGGCCACAGTTTTGGCCCAATCTTCATGAAACTTGGTCAGGATGTTTGTCTACATGATATCTCGGATGAGTTCGAAATTGGGTCATGTGGGGTCAAAAACTAGGTCACTAGGTCAAATCTTAGAAAAACCTTGTGAACACTCTAGAGGCCACAAATTTGGCCCAATCTTCATCAAACTTAATCAGGATGTTTGTCTACATGATATCTCGGATGAGTTCGAAATTGGGTCATGTGGGGTCAAAAATAGGTCACTAGGTCAAATCTGAAAAACCTTGTGAACACTCTAAGGCCACAGTTTAGCCCAATCTTCATAAAATTTGGTCAGGATATTTGTCTACATGATATCTCGGATGAGTTCGATATTGGGTCATGTGTGGTCAAAAACTAGGTCACTAGGTCAATGGATGAGTTCGAAAATGGGTAATATGGGGTCAAAAACTAGGTCACCAGGGAAAATCTTAGAAAAACCTTGCGAACACTCTAGAGGCCACAGTTTTAGCCCAATCTTCAATAGATTTGGTCAGGATGTTTGTCTAATTGATATATTGGATGAGTTTGAAAATGAGTCACATGAGGTCAAAAACTAGGTCCGGAAATCTAAGAAAAACCTTGTGAACACTCTAGAGGCCAACATTTTTGTCCCAGTCTTCATTAAACTTAATATGAATGATGACTGCATGAATTCCCAGTTGAGTGCAAATTCAGGTAGGATCAATATGTAGGTCATTTAGTCAAATATTAGAAAAACACTTTTAGATGCCAGATTTTTTGTCATTATGCCTAACACAGCCATCTTACTCAGGTGAGCGACACAGGGCCATCTTGGCCCTCTTGTCTTGATTAATTTTCTTTTCCATCGTCTGAGCGAATCGTTATATAGTTGCTTGCAAAAAAAAAAAGTTCAGGACTTGGTTCAGAAAGAAGTTATCATTTCTTCTCATTCATTTAAAAATTTAGATTAAGATAAATTTCAAATTCATCTTGTTTACATTTTATAAGAACGTTGCTTATCATCTGAGAAATAGTAATGGACCATAAATCTCAATATAATTGAATTAAGATGGTTGCTTCTTTACAGTTTATATTAGGTGTGGTCTGCATTTTGTCAGTTTTCTGTCCTTGGCCCTAGAGGTTTTGTTTGGTCTGCTAAGTATGTATCCTTGATAAAGAAATTGAAACTTTTTTGTGGCCATCTGTGTAGGAGGGGAGGTGATAAGAAGAAATTGTGAGCCAGATATTAATGTATAAATAGTAACAGATGTGGTGGTTGTCAAGATATAGGCTGTAAAAGAAAGACAATGTGGGTGCATATTGCCACAGCTGGTCTAGATCGGCACATGCTTTAAAAAAGACCTTATCAGACATTTCTGTGATATTCTGATCTAAAAATAAACAGTTGGACACGTTGGTCTTTAAATTATAATTAGGAAGCCAAAAAAGTGACAGAATTCACCTTTTAGTTGTATAGTATTCATAAAAACAGATATATAAATAATTTGTTAAAAAAGTTTTTATTGCTTCTTTGTCAGGCAGATGAATAGAAAATTGTGTTGGGTTCTCAGATAATGAAAGACTTTATTGTTCTCACATTTAGAAAGAAATTAATGACCATTGATTTCTTAAAATAGAAGAGTAAATTGGTAAAAAAAGGCAGGACTTTTTTAATAAATCAAATTGTAGCAAAATTGTGAAAATTTGACTGATGTTACACATTTATAATTAGTGATTGAAATCAGCTATAACTTTGGCCAATGAGCCTGGGGCATTAACCAGGGCCTGTAAAGAATATCTAGGTTTTCTTGTTTGCCTATATATTCAAGTCTGTCTGTAAAACCTTGACTACATAGAATTCTGTTGTGTTTACTTCAATCTTTATTTTGATGATTACCGTAACCTCATGAATATTAGCATACAAATTCAGTTTTGATGAATATAAATTCAGACTGAACTTGAAATGCTGGTTGCACAGACTGTTTTTTTTATCTGAGCTACAATACTTTATGAGCAAACATAAGAGACCCTTGTCAGACAGCTTTTTCCTGGAGCTGTCTGATCAGGGTCTATTCTGTGTGCAAGAGCGACAAAACAAGTCTATAAAAAAGGGATAAAATTGAAAGAAGAAAAGCCTAAGCCTGCATCTTTCATTCTCGGTACCACTATTGTAATTGAATAATTTTAAGTTCATATTAATGTACATACAAAAAAGAATTACGCAGAACAGTACTGATATTTGAATAATGCAGCACTCAGACACATTGTTAATATGAAAGCTGTGCTATTTTCACGGTTGTCTGTGTTATATTAATCTGTGTAGATAGGAAAGTGTCATTGCCTTAATATGGGATAACAAGGATAAAGTGTCATATTTTTACAACAGCTGTGGAAAAATAGTTGCAATTTTATTCCAATTACAGTGAGATAAAGTCTAGATGACAGTTAGCATTTCCTGGGCATGCATTGTTGGAAGAATTTATTGTGCATGGCAGGGACTCGTGACATTTGAGGCTGAAAATTCAAATGTAAATCCACCAGTGATTTTAATGTCAGCTACTGGTCTTCCTCACAATCAGCTGTATGCTACCAAGCCGGTGTTATATATCAAATATACCTGATATGATATTTCTATTGGACTATAAGGTTATTTATACTGTCCCCGGTGGCCCAGAGATTGGAGTGTCCACCTCAGGAGCTGGAGGTTGTGAGTTTGATCCCCAGACTCAACATATCAAAGTTGTAAAAAAAGATGGTACTGGGATAGCTCCCTTGCTTAGTGCTCAGCATATTAGGGTAGTTTCAGGACTGGTTGCCATGGTGTCAGGATAATGTGACTTTGTGTGGTATCATGCCACATGTCTACGGAGTATACTGTGGTGTAGCAGCATTATATCTGTTTTAAGTAGACATAGTCATCTACAAATGACTTAAATAATGTTGGTGGGATGTTATAAACCCAACAAACAAACAAGATTATTATCAGATCTTGTTTTTAAGTTGAAACACTGAAACTTCGAAAATGACAATGTTTGGTTGAATGCTAATGATTAGCAGGCTCCTGATTGTGTAAAGATTTATCTCTTTGGCCAAAATATTAATTTAATGCATCAAACAAGAATTCACTTCCTTTGGTTATTCAGAAGCCTACTTCTGACTAACATTTGCAGGTTGTAGTATTGGAGACAGTGAAATTAAAACCCAGTGATGGTTTAGTATTCTTAGCTTCACCTACACAAAATGGAAACAATGTGTGTCTGTCCATTAAGTTTATGTCACTGGTATATTTCAGTTTAATGATGTAATATTCATGTGGTATCATGGGATAGCTATGTGTTGTTTGTTTTGTTTAGGTGGGGGATATGATGAGGAAAACTCTTATATATGTGTTGTCACATTAAAAATATGTTGCTTCAAATTAGGTTGACCCGTTCTGGAAACAAGATTTAAAATATTCTGTCCACACTTAATAGAATGAAATGGGATAAACATATGCTATTAATGCCATGCTGTAGAAAAACTTTCAGTCCTGAATACTTGATTTTTTCCCCAGTAATTGTGATGGGACATATGCATAAGAGTATAATAAATGAGCAGATATTTGTGGGCACGTTTTGATAAATACAAGCTGTAAAATGAAGGCCAGTTTTGAGTGGGCGGTTGAGAGATTGCATCCTTTATCATGGTAATTTTATGACCATAGTGGGTTCTGCTGTCATTTACATACAGAAAACTGAAGATTAAAGTGTCCCTGTTGCATATAAACCAAGAAATTTGGTTCACTTTCTATGTTAAGCTTTCTTTACTGTGTTTTAATTGCTTCAATAATTAACTGATGCTTAGAAATTATTGAGCAAATTGGTCTATAACAACAGGGAGGAGAATGGGGACAAAGGAAGAACATGAAAGACATGCCTTTCTAAACTTTTCTTCACTAAACAAAGTTATCAGATATCGCCAATTTAACAAGACTGGCCCCAATTACATTGCAGGTGGGAGGAGAGAAGAACAGCGAGTGGGCGAGTGCATTATGTGAACCACGTAACACGGACCACACAATGGGAACCCCCCACCAGGTACATGGCCTCACCGTAGTCTATCGTAGTGCCATCCCCCCGCCCTGCACTTCATATATATCCACCTAACTCCTTTTCTACCGAGTGGATAGCTTAATTGGGGTTTTTATCCCCATTTAGATAACAAAATAAGCTTTAGTACTTAGTAACCTGAATTTACCACTAACTTGTTTTAATGAGAATTAAGGAGTCAAAATAGTCCTTATTTAGCAACAGGAAAAGGGGTGCACAGGGAATTGTGCATTTGAACAATGCAAATTATTCATTTCAAAGCAACTGTGAATTTAGGATTGAAGTCTGAAACTTCTTAAATTAATGGATATCCCATTGTTCCATTCTAAATCAATTAAGTCAAATATCTTAACTTATTTCTGAATTTTCTAACTGACAATGCAAGCAACTTAGGAAAATGCAGATTTTTATTTCTTTTGAACTTGAGCAGGTCTGTTCAATGAAAAATAAGAAAAGAATAATTCGGGTCATTATGTCTTGAATATTACTTTTTTATGAAAGAGAATGAGTGAAGTTATTAATTATGGTATACCTTTAGTGCTTAGTTTCTTTAGAAAGAAAGGGAAAACACACACTCAGTAATTATCAGCAGTTGATGATGCCTATAGCAATGTTTCCATTACTTTGTCAAGGCTGCACAAATTCCTTCATCAGAATGTATTGTGAAAGCTGCAAATACTTAATTTCAGTATACCTAAAGTTATTTCAGCCTAAGAACTTGTGTTGATTTTACAGTGCAATCAAGGATTTGAAGTGACAGATTTTGTTAGTTGGTTTCACATTTGTTTTCTCTACACACACCTTTGCTTAAAGTTAGCTTCCTTTTGGCAGTGTTGCTTGTGATTTAATATAAACCTTTGCCTCATGAATATACATATACACATTTGTGACAACTTAAAATGGTATATGAAACCATGGTATTTTCTCTGCTGTTCAGACATTGTAGAAATTTAGTTACAATATTTTATGAGCAAACAGTGAATACCCTGATCAGATATGTCCTTTAAGGAGCTGTCTGATCTGATCTGGGCTGTTTGCCATGGCATGAAAACAAGACTATATGAGGTAAAGGGTTAAAAACTGAAGAATAAGGTGTTTGACTTCATGTATTAAGTTGTTTTTGTTTTTGATATCAAAGATCTTGCGAATTATTTTAAGATTTTTTTTGTCTTGTTTAGTGATAAAAACTTCTCTTCTGTTGCTTATTGTAGAAATTAGTGAGAAAAATGTCTGTTTTTTTTTAGCTCACCTGAGCTTTTGTGATCGCCCTGCGTCCATCGTCGTCAACAATTTACTTTAAACAACATCTCCTCTGAAACTGCTGGGCAGAACTTGATTAAACTTGGCAGGGATGTTCCTTGGAAGAACCTTCACAAAAGTTGCTAAAATAAACTTGATCCATATGAAACTGGTTACCATGGCAACAGAAAGAAAAAAATTATGAAAACTTTAAAAATCATCTCCTTTCAAAACTATTGACCAGATTTCTAAATGTTTTGTTACAGATGTTCCTTGGGTAACTCTGTACCAAGATTGCTAAAATTATTCCGATCGGGGGAAAAAACATGGCCGCCAGGGGCGGGGCTAATTTGCCTAATATGTATATAGTAAAATATTTAAACGACATCTCCTCTGAAACTGCTGGACAGAATTTGATTAAATTTGGCAGGGATGATCCTTGGGTGAAGCTTCACAAAAGTTGCTAAAATTATTCTATCCATAAAAAAAACATGGCCGCCATGGGCAGGGCAAATTTGTCTTACATATGTATAATGAAATCTCGAAATGACATCTCCTCTGAAAACACTGGACAGAATTTGAGTTAAGTTGGCAGGGATGATCCTTGGGTGAAGCTTCATATACATTGCAAAAATTATTCCGATCGGGGGAAAAAACATGGCCGCCAGGGGCAGGGCTAATTTGCCTTATATGTATATTGTGAAATCTCTAAATGACATTTCCTCTGAAACTGCTGGACAGAATTTGATTTAATTTGGCAGGGATGATCCTTGGGTGAAGCTTCACAAAAGTTTTTTCCTGAAACTGCTGGACAGAATTTGATAAAACTTTGCAGGGATCATCTCCTTTAAAACTACTGGCTAAATTTCAAATGTTTTAATACTGATGTTCCTTGGTTAACCCTATACTCAGGTGAGCGATCCAGGGCCATCAAGGCCATCTTGTTTAAATTGTATAAGTTTCAGCAAATGCTGCTTTTCCTTTTGGTTTGTGTTTGTATTACCCATTTCATCACATTGCATCTTAGTTGCTGGTGCCTGCAGAGCTTTGACTTGGCTTTGTAAATATAGTCTTGCACTTCTTTGCTTTTTTAACATAATTGCCTATTTATTCCTTTTTATATTGTTTCTTTTTTCTATCTGTAAGTCAATTACACCCATGGTAATCACAGACAGGCTTCAATGATTAATAAATGTCTACACCATATGTTGTAAGTTTATTTCAAGAGAACAATGTCTGCAGGTATCTTGCTGTTTTGATTTGGTTGCAGGTACATATGAGTGGTTTTCATGCTTAAGTCATGACCATAGAAAAAAGCCATATGAAAGTAGACCAGATTTTCAGTTACCTGTTAAGCAATATTTAAATTGAAGAGTGAACATCTTAAAACAATTTTATTTCCAATGCTAATGAGTATAAGTGGAAATTTGCTGTTCTCAGTTAAATTTAGTACATGTAGTTGTTACTGTAAGAATGAATGTTTTTACATTGTAAGAGTAGGAAGGAGTTGTTACTTTGGTTTTGGTTCTTACAGAAAAAGCTGTATTATTTGATTTAGATGCCCTGAATCTTTGTACCTTTGTATGATTAAAAACAAACTTCTGATTAAAGTCTCCCACACAAATTCACTTGCTTGTAAGTGTTGTCTTAAACAATTTTTAAGTATATAATTATTGTGTTCATTCAAGTTCATTTTTAGCACATCTGTACAAAGTATTTCAATCTATTCTGATGACACTGGTGTTGGGGTGGTGTCAGGTTTTGCATGCAACTTACTATCATGCATATATCTTTGTAACCAGCTATGCTTATTCATTTGATACTTCACAAAGGCCCTCAGATAACATTTGACATAATTTAATGTAAAATATGGCTGCTTTTAGGCTTAGTTTTAAGTTTGCATGCAACATACTATCATGCTTATGTCTCAGCAATCAGTTATATGATTGATTTGAAACTTCATATAGGTGTTCAGGGGCATCAGACCGTAAATTATCTCTGGACTGAATATATTGTAAATTATTGCCCCAATTGAACTTAGAAATTTTCAGTTTTTGCATGCAACATGCCAACATGGTTATATGGTAGCTGGAAAAGTGTGTGCTTCTAGCCAATGTATTTGCTTTTCCCCCAGTTCATTGTTGGGAGATAAAATGCTTCTGAAAAACAACAACAAAAAAAAAACAATTTGTTAAAATGCAGTTTTCTATATAATGTACATCAGCATGACAGTAATTGTTTTAATGGACTCCTGTTGCTGAAACTTGGTAGCTAGAGCAGCTTGTCAGTTGCAATAAAGATATTTGTGTGTATTTCTTGGTATGAAAACAGAGCAGGAACCTGTCTCCACAGTGTCTGTCTTTCTGTCAATATTATCATTTCTTGATCTTTCTTTCAGTGTGTTTACCATGTACACTAAAAAGTATATATGTTCATTGGAGCAGGCTGTGTTTGATGTACCACTTTCAAAGAATAATCACTTACAATGTGTAAAATTATCTAAGAACACATTTGACAATCATTTAGAAACAGTCACAAAAAATAATTGTCCACTCTCTCTAGAGAAGAAAATTCTAATGTGTTGAATAGGATGAGTGGGGTTAATTGGGAGTGAAAAGGGAGGGGGCGCTGGAAAAATGTAGAATTCCAACATTACATCTAATAATACATTGAACTTTCAAATAATTAATTTAATGTGATTTCATCACTTGACTCAGTGCTGACATATTTTAAACTACTGTGAGGTAATTGGCATTGTTTGACTTGACTGTTTTTTCCCCCTTATCTTTCGAGTTGGATTCTGACTGACAAGTAAAACAGGGAAGTAAACATAAAATACTTACTTAACAATAAGCAAACAAAAACTGATTCAAATAGCATACCAGCTAAATCTTACAGCTTTTGAAAATAGGTTGAGAAAATGAAATGCAGTAAATCATATTTTACTTTATTTTTATCCTCAGAAAAAAACAAAAAACATCAGAAATAAAGAATTTAGCCTCTGGGAGAGTTGCATGTGTTTTTGTGTGGGGGCGGGATTTTGTCAATGGTTTTATGGATGTCAGTGGTCTGTCACATGACGTTGTGTGTACAGTGTGGTGGGGTGGTATCATGACAGGTGATTTGTCAGTTGGCACAAGATCATTGTCACATGGTCACACCCGCCCCTGGCCCATTTCTCATTGTAAGTGTTCTTGGCCCTGCAGGAGTGCTGATGACAGTTACAGATGCATGTAAGAAGAGTTGGCTGGACTTTCTTCACGTAATGCTTGTTTATTAAGGGGAAAATATTTTGTTATTGTGGCTGTTTCCCCTGTCTTCATGTTGGGTTGTCACTGCAAAACATAATTATCTAAAATGTAGTTTTTCAGAAAATTGCTACATACCTCTGGAAAATAAGAAAAAAATGACTAAAAGTACAGGTTGGTGGGGAATGAAATGAAGGCCCCTTTTTAGCTCACCTGAGCACTTGTGCTCGGGTGAGCTTTTGTGATCGCCTTTTGTCCGTCGTGCGTCGTGCGTCGTCAGTCGTCCGTCGTCCGTCGTCAACAATTGCTTGTGAACACCCTAGAGGCCACAGTTTTGGCCCAATCTTCATGAAACTTGGTCAGGATGTTTGTCTACATGATATCTCGGACGAGTTCGAAATTGGGTCATGTGGGGTCAAAAACTAGGTCACTAGGTCAAATCTTAGAAAAACCTTGTGAACACTCTAGAGGCCCAAATTTGGCCCAATCTTCATAAATTTCAGGATTTTGTCTACATGATATCTCGGATGAGTTCGAAATTGGGTCATGTGGGGTCAAAAAGTAGGTCACTAGGTCAAATCCTTGAAAAACCTTGTGAACACTCTAGAGGCCACAGTTTTAGCCCAATCTTCATAAAATTTGGTCAGGATATTTGTCTACATGATATCTCGGATGAGTTCGATATTGGGTCATGTGGGGTCAAAAACCAGGTCACCAGGTCAAATCTTAGAAAAACCTTGTGAACACTCTAAGGCCACATTTGGCCCAATCTCATGAAACTTGGTCAGGATTTTGTCTACATGATATCTCGATGAGTTCGAAATTGGGTCATGTGGGGTCAAAAACTAGGTCACCAGGTCAAATCTTAGAAAAACCTTGTGAACACTCTAGAGGCCACAGTTTTGGCCCAATCCTCACGAAAAATGGTCAGGATGTTTGTCTACATGATATCTCGGATGAGTTCGAAAATGGGTATGTGGGTCAAAACTAGGTCACCAGGTCAAATCTAGAAAAACCTTGTGAACACTCTAGAGGCCTACATTTTTGTCCCAGTCTTCATTAAACTTAATATGAATGATGACTGCATGAATTCCCAGTTGAGTGCAAATTCGGGTAGGATCAATATGTAGGTCACTTAGTCAAATGTTAGAAAAACACTTTAGATGCCAGATCTTTTGTCATTATGCCTAACACAGCCATCTTACTCAGGTGAGCGACACAGGGCCATCTTGGCCCTCTTGTTTATCATTAGTTACAAAGACCTAACTAGTCTGGCATAGATTAAATGGTTGAAAAGAAAATGACTGCTAAATGACAATGATTGTGACTGTGACACTGTGCAATTTTGTTTTGATTTTCATACAAATCTGTCGAAAATCCAGTCTGTGTAGCTTGTACTTTGCTCTTGACTTGACTATTTGAGTTTACCGTCGCTTCGACAGTATTTCAACTTTGCTCTTGTATTTGTATTTCAGTTTTTGTAATCTTTTGATATCTTGCTGACATTCAGTTACTGTCTGTAAATCTCCCTATACTATTTTCCTTTAAAAAAAGTATTTTGTTCCTGAAGGTTTCAGATAAGTTAAAATAATAACAACACAAGGCAGCTTGATGAATACCTACAACATACACAGAAGATAGTGATGTTATTAATAATTATACACATAAAGAAATGGAAGGGCTGACAGCTGTCATAATGCCATTACCCCATTAGAAGTTGCAAATTTATTTCACTTTTTTCGTTCTTCTTCCCTATTTTGAATCAGACATAATAGGACAGTCCTTTTATAATTATTATGGATAAGAAGACATTCATTTAGCAATTGTATTGCATGTTTTTTGGGTCCTTGGTTTGCATAGGGGTAAATGGTTTTTGGATGGATCATGCTTACCTTTTTGTTTTCAGATAGACTTTAAAAAAAAAAAGGTATTGGGTTCAGTAGGCATATTTGTGAGCAGATGAGGTTGGCTTTAACATTGGCTTTGGCTCAAGAAGTTTCGTTAGAAAGAAATTATTGGGATGAAATTTTGGATGTCTGGAATAAGCATAATTTTAATGGAGATGAAGTTTTGATCTATTTTAAACCTTTAACACATACAGACGCGTTTTGCTGCCCTGAGAAACAGAGCAGACCTAGATCAGATAGCTTGTTCCATGTAAAGAATTAAAAATCATGATTTCATTTTACCATATAAACTTGTTCCATGTAAAGAAATAAAAATCATGATTTCATTTTACCATATAAACTTCATTAAATAAATGTTCATCAAGTCATAGTTTAATACACTGTATATTCATGAGGCAAGTGGTTAATGTAGGGGAAAATAGTTTCTGCTCATCAATTAAATAACAGAGTTTAGCTGAAAACTAGCCTTAACTGATCAGATATCCTGAGGCTGAGGTCTGCTAGTTCAAAATAATATTAATTTCAGGAATTTGCTTCAAGAATGTCCAGGCTCTTAAAAGATTATCAAAGAAATTAAAGATATCTTTGGGATCTCCTTAATCAAGAACATCCACAAAAGGGTCCGCTAAATCTTAGTTCATCTTCTTTATTCCACGTATCTTTGAGTCCAAACAAGTTCAAGTATGTCGCCACAGACTCAATTTACAGATTAGTTGTCATTCTGGTGGAACACCCCTTATCCGCATTCATTAGAAGTTTCAGACCATTCACCAAATTCCAATGAATACGTTTCTGGTTCATTTATTCCACACGCTTAACTTCTTCAGCTTGATTTGAGTTACTTGCTTGTTTCAAGTTTTATCTTTGTTGCACATCATGCAAACACTTGAGGAGATGCATTGAAAGAAGTACTGTGCCTTTGACAAAAAAAACCAAAAAAACTCCTGTGTGATCACACATGTTGTGGATCACTTGTACAGTGTGACTTCAGCCTTTTCTGTTTGAGCATGCGTTTCAGTGCAAAATGTGGCTTGGAATCGAACCTTATAGACCTTGTATTCATCAATTGGTTAGATTGGGGAAATTTCTCATATGCTTCAAAGACTTGGAAGTGTGCTAGACCCTTTACCTCATGAATATTCATGTACAAATTCTTGACTTGATGAATATTAATTCAATGAACTTTAAATGATACATGAAACGATGGATTTTTTTTTGCTGTGCAGGCAGTGTAGAATCTTAGCTACAATAGTGTAGAAGGAGCTGTCTGATCTGGATCTCCTCTGTTTGGTAGTGTGTCAAAATCAGACATTCCAAAAGGTGCCTGTCTGTCTGACCAGACTGGTGATTTCTATTTAGGTCCTGTGAATATTTCAATACAGTCTGTCTTAATGACCAGTAAAATTTCTAGCTGCTATGTTTACAATATACACATATGGCTGTTGCTAAGTGTTGAAAATACATTTAAGTAAATCAGGAATTTATAAGATGGTAATAAAGTGTTAATAACTTAATAAAATAAATGAAGTAAATGAGAAACAATAATGAAATCTTGTTGTATGAGTTAAGTCCTGTAAAGTTAATTACAGGCCCTGTGAATCTTGTAAAATTACAGGAAAAAATGTCTTATGTTTCCTAAAACTTTTAGGAATGTCTGCAAAATGAGTCTATATGGAGTATATAGTTCACTGAAAAGCTGTGATTGGCTTTGAAAATGGCTGAGCTTGTCAAAAGAATAGTTTATTTGTAATTCTTAATCAAAACTGATAATAAAAAAAACAAAATATTCAGAATAAATGAGAGAAAAAAAAGAGAAATGAACAAAAAAAAAGAAGAGATTAAATAAGAATGGAGCATGAACAGAATGCAGTTCTGTACTTTCAAATAAGAACTAGTGATGACCTTATGTTCTAGTGTCATGGGAAAAGGGAGAGATACTCCATGTAAAAATTGAAGCATTACAAGTCGTTAGTACCTGGCTTTCTAGCTCTGATAACAAACCATGCCTGGTGAGTCTGATGTATTCCTCAGTGTGGGGAGGGTAAAAACTCAGTAATTGTTGTAACAGAGTGTGTAGAAACATGAAAACAGAGGTAAATAGAAAATGAATGGTGACTGGAGGAAAGTCTCAGTTACAGTATAAGGCTGGGAAAACTTGTGGTTACACAATGATGATGTAGATAATGAAAAGAAAGTTACCCTGACAGAAACTATTGTTGTAGTGGGGGAACCATGTGACTGTCTGGCAGTATGCCGGATCAGCTGATCAAGGGGAGGGGGGGGGGGGGGGGGGGGGGTCATGTGATGTAACTCTGGCAGTTTATCCATGTTGTATGTGTATTGTTGTCTGTGTTTTACAAGAAGTTACTTGTGTTCATCTTTGAATCTCTCACTGGGGAGTTGCTTTATCTTTGAATTTAGAAATAGGAGCCACATCTTTTTTTCTTTTTTTTTTAAAAAAAAAAGAAAAAAAAAAAAAGACTTTACCCTTAAAGCAGTTAACCATGTGTATGTGTGGGAGATATTATTTGTCAATTTGAATTTTAAACAATGTGGAACCTCAACATCCGTGTGCATTATATTTCATGTATTTACAATAGCAATAGTTGAAGTCAAATTCTCTTTGTAACAGTATGGTTGTGGTCACATCAAGGGTTATCCCCCCCTTTGCATTATATTTCTCAGATGTCAGAAAGAGAAAAGTGATCCTCTAACTGTCAGTTTCATGTCAGTTTCAGTTTTCCACAATTTAACCACAGTGGCAGCCAATCAGATGAAATGTCCACACTTGCCACAACAAAGTCTTGATAATTAGCTAGCGTATACTACAGTAGTAGAGTAAGCATGATCATACATCCTTGGGACCTGGACTCCTGGTGCTGATCAGGATCACTGAGAGTTTAATCAACCTCCTAGCTGAGCTCGATTTCAATCTCTCACAATGCAGCCATTGTTTTTACCTCAGATTGGCCTGTCATGGTTTTATTTTTGGAGGGAGATTTGTTAACTTGATCTTTTGCCTACTTTTTTTGTAGCCGTAAAATAAGGGGAACCTTTATTTTCTCTCAGATTTTCTAGAGTCATGATAGTGTGATTGAGGTTTATGTTTAGATTAAAGTCACTAGAAAGGTATATTCTTGTGTTGTCATTTTGAAAAATGTATAAACATTCTTTTCAAGCAACTGTATCGTGTGAAACATGATTTTATTATCAGATGATATTTATAGCTTTCTGGAATACTGGGGTGGTTGTTTTCATAAGAAGATTTTGTCATGTTCTTCTGTATTGCCTATACATTGCTAAAACCTTTTACTGCATGAATATTCATGTACAAATTTATGACTTAATGAATATTAATTTACTAAACTTTAAATGGTATTGGAAACAACTGATTTTTCTTTGCCGTGTAGATATTATAGAATTGTATGAGCAAACAAGAGAAGTCCTGATCAGACAGCTTTTGAATGAAGCTGTTTGAGCTGGGTTTGCTTTATTAGCCCACACGTCAAAACACATATAAAGTAAAGGGTTAATTTTGATATACTGACACAAGACATATATTCAAATATGTATGGGGGAAAAGGGAAGCAACTTTTCTTGGCTTCTGAAGGAAGGGAAGTAACTATCCTTGGCTTTTGAAAGAAATCTCTTTTGGGTCTGTTAATTCTGAGGGTATTCTTCTGTATTTTGTAAATCTGTCAGGTTTACTATATTTAACTCCTTTGGTATCATAAGAAGTGAATTAGTAAACAAATGAAACTTGATTAGGAGACTGTTTATATTACGATCAAAAGGGAGAGCTAAATATTTATGTACTGATGTAGACATTTTACGTCATACCAGAGGCCTGCATATGAAGTGATGGCCAGCAAAAATATGAAGCTGTTGATGTGGTACTGTTACCGTAGTAACCTTAAAATATAAAATATACCTTAAAATATATAGTGGTAGTCGTCCTCACTTAAAAAAAAAAATGTAAAGAAGTCTAAGTTTTAATTAATGAATTAAATGTCCTTATACCTCTTATTAATTTTCTATTTATGATAATGATAAGTACTGCTTTCAGAAAGATCATCAGAACTATCATTATTTTGCTCCAGGGTAGGGGCAGTGGGCATACTTTTGGCTTTTGACAGAATGGTCCTGGAAAATAGACTTTTGTAAGCATAAATTATGTGGATTTGACAAATTGCAAATGCACTAGGATGGAAATTTTTATGGGAAAAAAAAGAAAAAATTCAAATTCTCCAAGGTTAGCTCGCCTTATGGGGCAAAACTTTGATAGATGTATTAGGTACTGTCTAGTCCTCGTGAAAGGTGGGGGTGGGACATTTATTTGGGGGAATGTGGTATGCACCTTTCATTGAATGTATATTATGTTAACACAGAATATAAGCCAAGGAATTCGTCCAGAATGTTTGTAGATTCTAGAACACAGCATTCCTATGTCCACCTGTCTTGATTGACAAGTATTAACTGCCATGCAGACATGGAGAATGTTGCTAATGTGGCAATGATGTGATTTAAAGAACATAATTATTTAGATGGATTAAACAGCCTTGATCAGACATAGTAACAGTTTAAGATATGCCACTTCTTACGCACACTTCTGAACAATTTAGGGATGTTTGGAGTTAAATTAGGGCTCGGTGGCCCTTGGTAAATCCTACGGGATTTAATTGGGGTTTGAACCCAGTTGGGGCAAGGAATTTTCATGACCTTCCCAGGCACAAAGTACTGGTTTAAGTATAAGTTGTAAAAGCTTATTTCCAAAGCGACGTTAAATAAATTAGCTTAAATTTTAAAAAGAGTACCGATGGTTAAACATAGGGGTTGCTTTTTTAGGGTCAATTTGGTCATAGGTCATGGTCAGAGTTGAAATACTTGTCTTAGGAGTGATGGAATTTGGGGTGTTAAAAAATGACAGTTATACAAAAGGGTTTGGTTATTTGGGTCTATGTTTTGATATTATAAATTAAAAAGCGGACTGTTGAAAAATTTTTTGAGTTAATTTACTAATATAATGCTGTGTGATAATTAAGGATGCAAGCTGCAGTAAAATATGTACTTATGCATATTGTACTATGTTAGAAATTATTTCTAACAGTCTCTAAGCTCTTTTTATATATCTGCTCTTATAATCACCTGCAACAGAAAAGTTTTCTGTAGTTTTAATGTTTTTATCCCTTACTTACACTGATGTATGCAATATCAGGTACTTTACTGAATGATGTTTTCTTTGATATTGTTTTATAGTAATGTTAGTCACGGATTGTTAGCTGATATTGTCCAGCCTGACAGAAGTTGTAAATTTATTACCTGTAATCTGTTAATGAAAGTGAAGTGATGCCTTTGTTATATGCATATGTTAAGGAAATAAAAACTATCCAAGAGCGTAGTTTTGCATAGAATTAAGGTCACCATCCACTTGAAAATACATGTATATTCAGCAAAGTCAGCAAAGAAGGTTTAGTAAGTACTTACATTGTTACTTGATCTCTAACAATGAATCTGTGTCTACCAGTCACTGAAAGACAAAACCTACATTTAACCCTTACAATGCTGTGAGCGCTTGTGACTGCCTTTTTGTGACCAGTGCAGACCAAGATCAGCCTACACATCCTTGCAGTTTGATCATGATCTATATTGAACCTATAATTGCTAACCTGATCATCTGATCTCATACAGTGTTAAACTGTGATAGTGTTAAACTGTGATATTAATATTATAATGTATACATATGTCTACCTAAATTATCTATTGCCTAAGCTCTGATGGAAATTAAATGCCGGGGGCTAACTGCTCATTGATATCAGCCTGCCAGTAAGAATTTATGAACTGAGCTTATTGGAAAATAATCTGTGAATAGCAAGCGCATGTCAAATTTCTTCACAGTGATCTCCCTTGCATGCAAGCACAGTGGATATATATGCCACCACAGATGCCAAATGAAAACCCCATGATGGTAGTCAAAATGGGAAAATTAGTTCATTTATATGGTCAGAAATCTGATTTCAAACCTAACAGCATTCTGTTAAGATGTTAGTGCTGATCAGTATTCTATAATATTGTTCTTCTATTCACAGACCAGCTACAGATGGTCACAGGGTGTCCAGTTCTGCCACTTCACCCGCAGTGTCCAGCAGCTCTAGTGAGCGACGCTCATCATCTGCGTCGCGCAGCAGTGCTTCCCACCGCCACCGTGACCGCTTGAACTCCAGCAGTCACAGACACAGTACCTCATCCCTGAACCCCCCGCGAGTCACAAGTGCCCATAGTGTTTTGTCTAGTAACAATAACAATACTGTACATAGCAACAATAATAGCAATAGTGAGGACAATTGTACGTCAGAAGGAGAGTTTCCGCGACGACGGTCCACGCGCCGGAGGAACTACCTGAACCGCAATCAGCTGCACAATGCTGTGGACTTACCACAAGGCTATGGTGAGTGAATTTTTTTTTTGTTATGGAAAGAGTTCATCTGTATGTTTTCTTCTTCGTATACCGTCATCACTTGAGCATAGTGTGCAGTCTTGTATAGTGCACATCCTGAGTTTTAAAGTTAAAAACTTTGAAGATGTCGCCACTGTGGCTTCTCTGGTGGGTGAAGTAAAACTTGAGAAAATATGAAAAACTGGATTCTGGTGTTATATATGCATTCCTTTCTCCAGAATTAAAATAAAATGAAAAATGATGCACAGTATAGTTGAGTGATGATGGTAAAATTTAGTGTCCTTTGTGTCTTAGATCATAACTTGGTAAGTTTGTTGAATGGGGTAGAGAGAATATATAGGCAGTGACCTTACTTAACCTATGTATGTGGGAGCATCACAGAGTCGTGAGTCAGGTAACAATGGTTGCAGGAAGAAGGTAATCAAAGTACTGAGGTGATGAATGTCTTGTTGACCTTTCCAAGTCAATTAGTGTTCCTGTCTGTAAGCTTAGTGATAAAAGAGGAAGTGTTACTGGGGATGGGACCATAGGATAGCAAGATGATTGAAAAACAGAAATAATGATGAGAATGGAAAGAGAGGCATACATGGACCAGGTGTTGTGGTGGGGATCAGAGGTTTCTGCATATTACATCTGACAGGCTAATGGTGGAGGAGTGTACTTGATGACACTTTGTGGTCTACTGTGCACACAGCAAAATATATTAGATGTCATGATGAATAATGTCTCCATTGGTGATGGCAGGGGTAAAAAAGAAAGTATCCTTTAACTATTGAAATGGATACAAAAAAAAAAGATATACAATACTAGGAGGTTCATTTTTTAAACAAGAGACAAAAAAATGCATTAATGTATTTAACATAATGTAGTTTTTAAATTGTGACTGGGAGGGGGGGGGGGGGGGGCATGATAAAATAAATGGATTTAAGTGAGCACATTTTGGATCTGCACTTAAGTCTTTATTAAACCTGTGGAGTACATTTTGTAAAAGTGCATAGAACCAACATCTCTAGAGTAGAATTAGCAATAAAATAATCCAACCATCAAATTTTGGAAGGAAACCAGCAAAAAATTAAAGACCCTAATAGCAATATGTTAACAGTAATCCTGTTCTTAAACATAAACATTTTATTGCAATTTTTATTAAAATCTTGCAAATCTGATAAGTGATGGTAAGACTAACAAAAAATACAACAACAAAACAGGTTTTAATACATCAATAAATAAAAAAGTCTGGACCCTATTCTCTATAGTTCACTGTTAATGTTACATATATGATTTAGATCCTTTGTTTTAAATATGACATCATGTTCTCAAACATAAATTGTGTATTTAAGTAGGATTTTCATACTCAAATTATAGCCATTAGGTTCAATATCGTTTTGAGTATTGTAAGATGACTGAAGTTGGAGTAAGATTTTTTTTTAGATTTTGTGGTTATATCAGCCAGCTAAGACTTCTAAATATGACCAAGTTTTGTATTTGCAATCTTGTTTGAACGGATGATACCTGGTTTTCCAATGGTCACATTGATCACTTTCCCCATGTTAACCCTTTCCCTCATATAGACTCATTTTGATGCACTCAATAGGTATCACATAAAGCTGATCTGCAGAAAACCACAGTTAAACCTTACCAAATTTAATTACAAAACCTCATTTCCAACCACTGGGAACACGAACAGCATAAAACCGATCACCGCGAGTTATCGCAGGCTGATCGGTTTTATGCTGTTGCATAGGCTTTTTTTTCCTTATGGGAAAAGGTTAAATATAGGGCAGAGGTTATATCAAGGTTCTGGTATGAAAAAGCACAGATGCCCGATAAAATTAGCCTTGTTAGGAAGGGAATTATGGAACCTTAAATGACAGCAAGTCTGGAATTCAATCTGGCAGCTTTGTGTTTATTCTGTCATTCACTTCTCCTTCTATAGGATGATGTTAAAATACTGAGAAGCCTCTCTCTCCCCTGCCCCTGACAACAGGGTAGTACCAGGGGTAAATATAACAAACATCACCCAGAAGTCTGTGACTAATGTACCGATAAGTGGGAGGGGGGATTACTTTATAAGGAAAATTAAATTTTATGGCAAGTTTAAAAAATTTATAAATATGAGGTTTTCCCTGCACGGGAAAATGTTTGTTGCTCAGAAGAAGCCTGAGAGCCGAAAGAGAGCGTCTTGTTTGTAAGAAATATGGAACATATGTTGTAAGTGCATCTTTCCCTCGGGCAATGATGTGAGAATGAGCAGTCCTGGCTGTGAATAATGCATTTCTTTATTGTAATGTGCACTCATCATATTTGAAAATGGGATAATGAACTGAATTTGTCAGAATGCATCATTAGGTTGTTTTGCTTCCAATGTTTTGGGGGTTTTTTGCAGGAAATTACACAAATGTTTTTGTTGCATTAATGTCAGTTTTGAAATAAGCAAATACTCAAGCATAGAGAATAAAACTTAAACAACCCTCTTGAAATAAAAAATGTATTTTCTCTGTTTAGATATTATTCACATTGAACATGACACTGTTAAGATAAGTATTGTGTTTAACTCTTACCATGTTAAATTTCTCATTGGGCTTGTCCTTTCTATATTTTGGACAGTACCATTAGTTGTTTATAGGGGTGCTTGCTGATAATTTATTAACTGAATGGTGAACAGTGAGACCATACCAACTGCACACATTGCACTGATCTGGTCCCCTGGTCAAAAACATCCCCATGTAAGGGTTAAACTTAAAATGTTAAAACCCCTTTCATGTCATAACTTCAAAAGAACTTCTTAAGCATTTCTATATTTATGCAATAATGCACTCTGCATTAGGCAAATCGTTTTAGAAGTGAGTGTTGTTGATATGAAAGCAAATTAAGTCATTAGAAGAAAGATTTATTTGGAACAGATTTAGAGAAACCAGATGGTATCAGGGTAAATTAGCTCAATCAAAGATTGTTTAAAAGCTGTTTGAACAATCTTCTGTCTTGATGAAGATTAAAAACCTACAAATGTAGTTGGATTTATGTCGTAAGCAGAAAATTTAACTCCATGGTTGAAAGTTAATCAGAAAAGTTTACATTTTGTAAGGTTTTAATTCCATATGCCATAAAGCTGTATAACACATGATAAGGACACTGATGTTTTAATCTTACAAATTATTGCTTGAGAAAAGTTTATTTCTCTCTACTGTTTATTAGTATTATGAATGTAAAATATGCATATCCATTGTGTAAAACATTCATTGTGTAATAAATCCAGCCACTTAATCTGTAAACATTTCATTGCTTGACTATTTAATGCAATTTAAATTACCGTCTAAAGGTAAAAGCATGCAAGGTTTTTTTATACACACTCAATGCAAAACAAAAACACTAGTTCCTTGAAAAGCTATAAATTCTTGAGAATGTTTAGTCTAAAAAAAACCCGCACTTATTGCCCCGTCTTTACAACAGATTTATACATGCTTTTTTTAAAAAAAACCCTACTACATCATTTGACGACTTACCTACCAAAGTCCAGCTATCATAAAAAAATGGCACCTGCAATGAAGGCAGTGTTCAGGTCATATGAATAACCCCAAATTGGAAACCCCTTACCAACCAACGAATTAGTGTCTTACACTTGAGTCTCACCAAAATAAGTCAGGGGTTAAGGGGTTCACATACTTTATGGACAACACTTTTTTAAGTCACTGTGCATGAAATTGAGTTTTAAAAACAAAAAGCGGGGGAAAAATTCTCAATTTTTAAAATTAAATCTTTTAATTTTAAATGCCTTGTTAAGGTGAAACTAAGGCAAGGCATTTATCTCAAGGAAAACCCTGCAAATACGGGGCGGTGTGCTGTTTTCCATAGGCACTTTGGGTTTTAAGTCTTTTACCAAATAAAAGAGGGACTCCATTTTCCTCTACTCCCTATCCAAACAGACTTCCCTTTCCCCCGGGAAGGTTCATGAAGCCTAGTTTTTGGGAAAGGGGACATTTTTGCAAATGATTTTTTTCTTACATTTTTTTTCCTGTCTTCCCCCCCTTTTTGTCCAAAAGATTATATGTGTATAATCCGTTAAGGAGGGTAAAGTACAGGGGAAAGAAGAAAAAACTTTGCAAAATGACTCTAGCGGGGTCACATAATCTGCTATTTTTTACGTTTTCCCCTTCTGGAAAAAATTTTTTTTCATTACAAATTGGATGTCATGCATTTCTCCACCTTGACAAATAGGGAAAAAATACCCCTTAAGGGGACCAAGAAAACCGTACAGAAAAGTTTTTGTCAACTCGCCCCAAAAAAAAAATGACATTTTTGGGGAAAAAATTTCCTAAAATGGATTTTTTTTTTACCCGGCTTTTCATGAACCTTTAATTGCCATTTTTAAAAATTGGGGCCCTTTTTTTCAAAAGGGGAAATTTTTTTGAAGTGGGGAAAAAACTTTTTGGGCCAAAACCCAAAACTTTTTACCAAACCCGTTGTTTCCTTGCTTCCCAAATTTTAACAACCCTTTTCAGGCAGGGAATTTTGAAATGTCTACAGGGGGGTCAGGAGGGTTAAATTTGGGGACAAATTTCAGCCTTTTTGGAACCCCCTACCTAATAAGGGTTTAAAAACCTTGGCAAAAAAAAAACCCACCCGACAGCCCTGGGTTACTACCAAAAAGGTTTTAAAAGGGGCGGGGTTTTTCCCCCTTTTGGGGGGACTCACTAAATTTATTCCAAAAGGGGGGTTGGGGTCGGTGTCATAATTTGAGGGGGGGGAAAATGCCACGTAAAAACCTTAAAATGGGGGGTGCAGGGACTAATCTGTCTCAAAAACTTTTTCTCAAATTAATAAAAAGTTGGGGGATGTTAAACCCCTAAACAATAATTTTACAGCTCCTTTTCCCAAAACTTTTTCCCTTTCCCCCTTTTTGCACCCAACCCCTAAGGGAAAGGCCCATTCAAACACATATGGCAAAAAAAAATCCAGGGGTTTTAAAAATTTTATTTAAAATTATGTAAAATAATGTTAAGCAAAAACTTTACTTGGGGGAAAAAATTAAACAAAAATCGTGAGACCAAAAATACAAAGAACAAAATTTATTTTTAGGGCAAAAAAAAGGGGGTAGGGGTAGGTATTTTTTCCAGTTTTCCCCTTTAAATATATGATTTCATACATTAAAAAATTTTTTTTTTTAATTTGTTTTTCATTTGAATGAAAAATTTTAAAATTTTTTCCCTTTTTTAAAATTTTAAAATTTTAAAAAATTTTTTTGAAAAATTAAATCTTAAAAAAAGGCTTTAAACTTTCTATGAAATTTAAATTTTTTCAAAGGGGGGGCCATGGGGTTTTCCCTCTTTTTTCGTCCCCAGGGTGCCCCCCCGTTTCCCCCGGGTGTCCTAAAATCTGGACCCCCCAAAAATAACTTTGAAAATGTTTAAGATAATATTAAAAAACTTAGTATATAATATGGGGGGTATGGAGTTTTTTGGGCATTTGTTTTTTTTTCCCCCCAACAAAAAGTTGTTTGCTATGGTTTAAAAAGGAAAAAATTTTGCACCCCCCCTTTGGGGAAAAAATTTTTTGTGTGCACACCTTACTTTTCTTTAAATTTTAAATTTCCCATATTAGTAAACTTATGAAAGTCCCGTACTTTGTGTTTTGAATGTAAAGATAAAAATTTGGGGTTTATTGATGTTTAAAACAATTTCATACAATTATCATGACATCACTTCTTTTATATTGAAATTTTAATTTTAAACATTGGGGCAACGGGGGGTACTAATTGAAGTCCAAAATTTCCTTTTTTGGGAAAACAATTTTTTCAACAGGGGGCCCAAAGGGGATTCTGACACCCCCAAAACCGGGGTTTTTTAAAACCTGGCATACCCCAGAGTACCCGGTATTTTTTTAGGGGAACTTTTGCTTTCCTTTTGGGCCCGGTTACTTTTAAAAAGGAAAAAATTGTCAAGACCAAGTCGCGTTCCCTCTTTAAATTTTTTTTATTTGGGGTTTTTCTAGTGAATTGAATAATCAAAACGGCCTGTTTTTATTTTAAAAAGGGTTGCAAAAATTTTAACAAATACCATAGTTTTTTCCAAATTAAAAAATTTTAAAATTTTGTTTTGGTTTTAAGGTTTTTTATCGAGGGGGAAAGGGAATTAACCCCCTCAACTTGGCAAAAAAAAACCCATAACAAAACATTAACCTACATAATGTTTGGGAATTTTGGGGTTTTTTACTTTTCTGTCCAAATCCCCCTTAAAAAGAAATTGGGTTTTAAATTTTTGGGCCATGCAGAAAATTTTTATAGTTTACCCTTAAACCCCATGGGTTTAACAATTTTTAAAACCCAAAATTTTTTTAAAAAAAAAAGATCCCCCTTTGGAAAAAAATAAAAATTTCCTTTTTTAAGTGAAAATGACCATTGGGGAAAATTTTTAAAACCCTTTTGGGGAAAAAATAAATTTCCCCCCAATTTGGTTGTTTTTTTTTCATTTTGGGGGGTCCCCAAAAGTTTTTTGGGGGGCTTGCTGGGGGATTTAAAATTTACGAAAAAAATAATTGCCCGACCATAATCAGACGCACCCCCATTCCCCGGTTCTTGTTTTTTTTTATCTAAAAACGTAAAAAAAAACCCGAACATTGTGGGGGTTTTTTAAAAAAGAAATTTTTTAAAAAAAATTTTTTAAAAATGAAAAAAAATGTTTGTGTTATTTTTTTTAAAAAACATATACTTTTTACTTCACTTGTAAAAAAGTACAATTTTTTTTTTTGATTTTAAAATTTTTTAAAATAAATTATTTCCCGGGGGGGGGTTTTTTTAAACAGCTTTAGCCAATAAAAAAATCTTGTAAAAAAGAAACACCTTAAAAGGGAAATTAAATGTTTTTAGGTCAAAATATAAAAAAATTAAAATCTTTTATTCTTATAAAAAAAGGGCGGTAAAAAAAAATTTAGGTTATTTTTGGAAATTTTTTTTTGCCTTTTTCGCGAGGGGAAAATTAACTGCCCAAATGTAAAATTTTTAAAATTTAAAATTTCTTTAAAACCACTTTTTTTTTTTGAATTTTTAAGTTTTGAAGGAAGGGGCAAAATTTTTCCCTTAAACCCTATCCTTAAAATTTACCAGTTTTATTAATTTGGGGAAAACTTTCTGGCCCAAAGGGTATTTAAAGTCCGTGGAAATGGAAAAAAGGTCTGGGTTAAACCCCCCCTAAAAAACCCCAGAAAAAAAGGCCCAAAAAAAAAAAAATCCCTCTCCGCAGGTGCCCGGTTTTTTTGGGTTCCTGTTTCAGGGGGGAAAATGGTTTTGAAAATTTTTTAATTTAGGTGCCTGCGGGTAGTTTTTTGGGGTTTACCAGGGGTCCCAAAAATGAGTCTTTTTGGGGAAAAAAAAAAAAAAAAAATTTTTTTTTTTTGGTTAAAAAACCGGGGGTAAAAAAAAAATTTCCCCTTAAAGGCGAAAAAGGGGACGGGGTCTTTGGGGTTTTGGATTAAAGAAAAATACGGGTTTTTTTACTAAAAGAAAATTCACAACTTTACCCCATTATTTCGACAATTGTAATAAACAAACCCAATTTTGGGACTAAGATTATTTGTTTTTAAGGGCTTTTAAAGTTTTGCATTATACCCCTTTTTCAAATAAGGGGGATTTTGCAAACGGGGGCCCGAAAACTTACAAAAAATTTTAAAAAAATTGTTGATGAAGGCTTTCCGGGGGGATTATATTTCCTTTGTTTTTACCCGCTCTATTTTTGGAGCAACTTCAAAAATTTTTTTTTCCAGTGCCTTTTAAAAATTTTACAACTTTTTTATTTACTTTAGTTTTTTTTTTTAAAAAAAGTTTTAAAAAAAAAAAAAAAACCCTTGAAAAAGGGGTTTATTTTTAAAGGGAAAAAACTTTTCAAAACTAAACTCTTTAAAGTTCTTTCCCCAGCTAAATGTTTTTTAGGGGAAAATTTTAATTTAAGACATTTTTATTTTTGACAACACCAAGAAACCCAATTTGGAAAAATTTTCCAACTTTTAATTTTTCGCCAATTTTATGAAAATACTTGTTTTGGGGGTAATAAAGTTTTGTTCGGATTTCTTGTTCTTTTTACCAACCAGGGGGCAGGGGGTTTTACCCCGCCCCAAACATGGGGATAAAACCCCTCTAATTTTTTTCCCGTTAAAATTCTTTCTTGGCATTCAATTATTGCATTTTTGGGGGTTAAAATCAGGCTTTGCATTGGTTTTAAAAAACAAAATTACAATGGGGGGTTTGGGGGGTAATGACAGAGGGGACATTAAATTTTTGGGTTTAATTTAAAACAGTATTTCTATTAAAAAAAGGGAATTTTTTATTTAAGTTTTGGTTTTTAAAAAAAGGCTGCAAAATAACCGGAAAATTTACACGGATTTTGCCCCAAAAAAAGTTTAAGGGATTTTAAAAAAAACCCCAAAAGAATAAAAGGCCCCGGGGTTTCTTTTCCCCAGGAGGTTTCCAAGGGAATTTTGAAAAGTAAAAAAAACACCCCAAAAATTAGATACTGTTTTTATTGCAGGTAAGGTTTTTTTAACAATTTTTTTTGAAAGAACAATTGTTTTTTTTCAGTTAACAAAAAATTTCCCCCCTTTTTTGAAAAAAATTCTTTACAAACAAGAGTTAATTTTTTTCCTTTTTTTTTTTCTTTAAAATAAATTTTTTAAACAAGTTTAAATTCCATTTTTATTGGGAAAACTTAGCATTTTTTAACAGAACAAACCACCAAAACAAAATTTTTTTTCGTTTATGCACCCCCCTGTTTAGAAAATTTGTTTTTTCTTTTTTAGAAGGTTTATTTTACAATTTTAAAATATTTGTTATCTTAAAAATGAAACTATAGGGTTTTTATTAGGGAAACATAAAAAAAAAATTGGTAACCCTTTTAAAGGGATTTGTGTGAAATTTTGGGGGTTTAAAAATTTTGTTAACCCAAAAATTATTTTTTTTAGAAAAACCTTGTGAAATTAAAGAGGAACGGGGTTTTCCCAATCTTTAAATTTTCCCCCAATATTTTTACAAAAAAAAATTTCGTAAGGTTTTGAGACCCCCAATTGGGGCTTGGGGGGTTCAACTATCCCCAACTAAAAAAGGGACTTTGGGGGGGCCCCTTTTGGGGCCCTTTTTTAAAAGTGACACCTTTTTCGGATATTTTGGGGTTTAATGAAATTCTCCATGTTCGATTGGGCACTTTGGCCCAATAACAGCCCCAAATCTAAAACTTTAACCTTGTGGGGTGAAACCCAAATTTTCAAAAAAAAAATTTTTCTACAAATATTTTTAAAATTTCAAAAGGGGTTTGAAAAAAAAAGTAAGGGCCCAAAATAAAAAAACGTTTACCCCATTCCACAGTTTTGCATCCCAAATATTTGGAATTTTGGGGGGTTAAAAATAAAATCCGATAAAAAAATTAAATTTCATTTTTTTTTGGGTTTTTTAAAAACTAAAACAAACAAGGTTGGGGAACATCTAGGGCAACATTTGGCAAAATTTTTTCCAAAAAAATTTGTTCAAATGTTTTTCAAAAATGAACGAAAAATTTCGAAATTTTTAAAAATTTTTTTCTGGGGATCCCCCCACATTTTTTAATTTTCCGTTTGTAGACCTTCAAATTTTTGGAAAAAAAAAATCTGGGTAAAAAATTGGGACAAGTCAAATTTAGAAAAAAACTTTTCCTTTTTTTTGAACTTTTTTCCCTTTTCTTTTAAATTTTAAGATGAAAATGTATTTAGTAAAAGGGGTTTTTTTCCCCCAAACATGGGGGGGGGTTTTTTAAAACAAGGACAGTTCAAATTTGAAAAATTGTAAAACCTTTCCCGACATTTTAAAGGAAAAAAACCCCCAAAGAACCCCCAAAATTTGTTTTAATTTAAACCCATTGATTAAAAGGGAAAATTTTTTTGTAAAAATTTTTTTTTCAACCCCAAATTTTTGTTTAAATTTTTGAAATTAGAAGCTACATTTGGCCGCTTTTACCGAACTTTTTTTTGGGTTTCATGAATTTTTTAGGTTGGTAGATCTTTGAAGGCATTTTAAAAATTGGTTTTGAAAAACATTTTTTTGCCCGAATTTTTTAAAAAGGGGGAAAAAAACCCCCTTTCGGGGGGCGAAAAAGGGCCTTTTTGCCCTCTTTTTTTCATCTGTTTTTAGGTATATAATATTGGGTTTTTTTAAAAACGGTGGAAAGGAAATGGGGGGTAAAACCTCCCCTTTTAAAACAGGTTGGTTCCCCCCTTGCCAAAATTTTAAAATTTCGATAATTAGCTATTTTTTTTCTTAAAAAAAAAAAAATTAATTTTTAAAAAAAAATTTGGGGTTATTTTATATTTTTTAAGTTGATTAACCCTTTTTTAAGTTTTGTAAAAAACCTTCCAGAAAACCTTTTTGTATTTAAAAAAAAATTTTTTACCCCAAAAAAAACCCAATTTTTCCCCTTTTAACCCCCAGAGGTGCTGGGAAATTTTTTTCCCCTTTTGTCCCCACCCTTTTTAATTTGCTTGGGACACCGGGGCCAAGGCCTTTTTTTTTTAAAAGGTAAGTTTCCAATAAAAAAAAGGGTTTTCCCCCCCAAAAAAAAAAAAAAAAAAAAAAAAAAAAAAAAAAAAAAAAAAAAAAAAAAAAAAAAAAAAAAAAAAAAAAAAAAAAAAAAAAAAAAAAAAAAAAAAAAAAAAAAAAAAAAAAAAAAAAAAAAAAAAAAAAAAAAAAAAAAAAAAAAAAAAAAAAAAAAAAAAAAAAAAAAAAAAAACAAAATAAAAAAAAAAAAAAAAAAAAAAAAAAAAAAAAAAAAAAAAAAAAAAAAAAAAAAAAAAAAAAAAAAAAAAAAAAAAAAAAAAAAAAAAAAAAAAAAACAAAAAAAAAAAAAAAACACAAAAACAGAAAAAAAAAAAAAAAAAAAAAAAAAAAAAAAAAAAAAAAAAAAAAAAAAAAAAAAAAAAAAAAAAAAAAAAAAAAAAAAAAAAAAAAAAATAAAAAAAAAAAAAAAAAAAAAAAAAAAAAAAAAAAAAAAAAAAAAAAAAAAAAAAAAAAAAAAAAAAAAAAAAAAAAAAAATTTAAAAAAAAAAAAAAAAAAAAAAAAAAAAAAAAAAAAAAAAAAAAAAAAAAAAAAAAAAAAAAAAAAAAAAAAAAAAAAAAAAAAAAAAAAAAAAAAAAAAAAAAAACCCCAAAAAAAAAAAAAAAAAAAAAAAAAAAAAAAAAAAAAAAAAAAAAAAAAAAAAAAAAAAAAAAAAAAAAAAAAAAAAAACCCCCCCAAAAAATAACTAATGTCATTATAGTGTTATTTTGCTGTTATTTAGAGAGGATTGGATCTGCTTTTAAGATGAGACAGACACCCATGACCTTTTTTGTGTGGCTTTTCCAGCCTGGGGGTTTCCAAAAAGAAAATGTTAAAATAGGTTTTTAATTTGAAAAACCATTTCGACTTTTGCACAAAAAAACAAAGGCATCCAACTTACTAAACTTTAAAATGAATTATGCATGCAACCCACAGCGGCCCTCTCTAAATTTTGTAATGTTTCATCTATTTTTAATTACAAGCACAGTTCATCATACCCCAAGGAAAAAAAGGGAAAGGAAAAAAAAAAAAAAATCTGAGAAGTATCCATGGCGGGTTTTTGAGGGGCTACCACACAGATTGGGGATTTTGGGGGGGGTTTTATGCGAACACCAATGAAACAGCACCTTAAATGCCTGTCTATCTGATAATCAAATATATACTTTACTGCGCGGAAAACCCTGGCATCGGGATAATAAATTTGCAATGGTTCATCAGAATGAGGACAAAGCCTTTCAGATGCATTTGTTAGGTAGACAAAAAATTAACTAGAGCAATCATTTATTTGAAGAAAGAGCAATCATTTATTTGAAGAAAGAAAAAGGAAAAAAGGAATACAATAAAAACCCATAGCCACTTTAAAAAAACTTTGTTTTTAACCCCTGTTTTCTGTTTTTGGTTGCCACCCACATGTAGGGTTAAGAAGAAAGTATGAATAAACCTATAATACCGTCTTTTTGTCTGATTCGTGTTTGGACCTTACAGGGGATGAAGATGGGGCCAAGGACCTCAGAAACGCCTATGTCAAGTTAAAAGGTGAGAGGGCTTTTAGGGGAGGGGGGGAAATGAGCCGCCAAAAAACCCTCACCCCAGGTTCACCCTGGGAAAAAAAGTTTGCGCCCAACTTTTCCCAAACAAGAAACTTGAAAAAAAATTTAAGGAAGTTTGTCCCAAAATTTATCCCAAGGGGCTAAAATATATATTTTTTTTATGTTTATTTTTTTCCCAAAAAAACGGGTACCGTAGTATTAAAATTTATTCCCGGGTATTTTAAACTACTCACAACACATTCATCAGATAAATATTTATTAAAGAAATTATTTTTTTTAAATAATTTAAATTTTATGAGGGGGGAAAGAAAAATTATATAAATTGTTTTTGTTTCCCTTTTGACTATCCCCGCAATAACTGAAAAAAAAAAAAATAAAACAAATAAAAGAAAAATTTTTTTAGAACTTTGTCTTAGTAGGGAAATTTTTTTTTTCAAGGGAAAAAAAACATTGATAAAAGAAAACTCGGTGCAGCAAAAACATCAGCCTTGTACCAAATTTACCCCAAAGTCAGAACTACTTGAATATTAAAAAATCTCAAATAAACCTCTACGCTATTCATTCTCTTCAAATGTTTACTTACAAAGACAAATTTATAGAAACGATCAGGGGGATCTTAAATTAAGCAGCCACAGTCAAAATCACTATCAAACACGCCCAAATTTAATCTTTTGTCACCTGCTGTGACAAACAATAGACCCATCATTAAGATTACACGATAACGGTAAACACGCTTGAGTAAACTGATTGGTGATCCGCTTTTCATTGCGGTTAATATGCGGAGAATGAAAAATCGGGAACCAAGCAAAAAGTTTATTTTGCGGCGCCAATTATGAAAAATAAGGCGTCATAACCTTTCGCCATTTCAAATTTTTTGGAGCCAGATTTTTTTTTCTGGCGCCATTGGC
Organism: Solen grandis; assembly: GCA_021229015.1. NCBI lineage: Eukaryota > Metazoa > Mollusca > Bivalvia > Adapedonta > Solenidae > Solen > Solen grandis. The sequence continues at coordinate 47,778,263 of CM037786.1, read as the reverse complement.
GACAATGGCGATGGCCAGCGGGAACCCTGCTCAGTCTACATTTAGATATTTCTATACTGTTGTTGGATACCACTTCTGAAAGTAGATGGAGGCAAAGTCAGACTGTAGTTGGAAGTTATTGGTTCTGATGAATGCTATGTGTCTGAGAGAAATGTGTCATTGTTTGGCCTGCCATTAAATAGGCCTTGCTTAATAGTTTTAGGTCATTGTAATAACATTATCATTGAGATAAAACATGATGCAAAAAAAAATTAAAATAACCAGAATTATTAAGAATATTTTATTCAATGCATGTTTCTAACTTGTATTTTTAGCTCACCTGAGCACAACGTGCTCAAGGTGAGCTTTTGTGATCGCCCGGCGTCCGACGTGCGTCGTTCGTCGTCAACAATTTGGCTTGTTAACACTCTAGAGGACATATTTTTTGGCCAATCTTCATGAAACTTGGTCAGATTGTTTGTCTCCATAAATTCTTGGACAAGTTCGAAATTGGGTCATGTGGGGTCAAAAAGTAGGTCACGATGTCAAATCTTAGTAAAACTTTGTTAACACTCTAGAGGCCACATTTTTGGCCCAATCTTCATGAAACTTGGTCAGAATGTTTCTCTCCATAAAATCTTGGACAAGTTCAAATTTGGGTCATGTGGGGTCAAAAAGTAGGTCATGAGGTTAAATCTTAGAAAAACCTTGTTAACACTCTAGAGGCCACATTTTTGGCCCAATCTTTATGAAACTTGGTCAGAATGTTTTTTTCCATAAAATCTTGGACAGGTTGGAATTTGGGTCATGTGGGGTCAAAAAGTAGGTCGTGGGGTCAAATCTTATAAAAAACATTGTTAACACTCCATAGGCCACATTTTTGGCCCAATCTTTATGAAACTTGGACAGAATGTTTCTCTCCATAAAATCTTGGATAAGTTCAAATTTGGGTCATGTGGGGTCAAAAAGTAGGTCATGAGGTTAAATCTTAGAAAAACCTAAATAACACTCTAGAGGCCACATTTTTGGCCCAATCTTTATGAAACTTGGTCAGAATGTTTTTTTTTCATAAAATCTTGGACAGGTTGGAATTTGGGTCATGTGGGGTCAAAATGTAGGTCGTGGGGTAAAATCTTAGAAAAACATTGTAAACACTCCATAGGCCACATTTTTGGCCCAATCTTTATGAAACTTGGACAGAATGTTTCTCTCCATAAAATCTTGGATAAGTTCAAATTTGGGTCATGTGGGGTCAAAAAGTAGGTCATGAGGTCAAATCTTAGAAAAACCTTGTTAACACTCTAGAGGCCACATTTTTGGCCCAATCTTCATGAAAATTGGTCGGAATGTCTGTTTCCATGAATCTTGGTCAAGCTCGAAAGTGGGTCATGTGATGTCAAAAAGTAGGTCAATATGAAAAACCCAACATATGTTGCTCATTTATAATCAGGTGAGCATTTCAGGGCCATCATGGCCCTCTTGTTTTATGTAAATTGGTATTGTTCAGCTGCCTTTAACTTTGTGTTCTCTTTACACTACAAAACCATACTTTTGAATCAATGGTTGCTAATGTCCAAAGCACCAGCTTCAGGTAAATTGTTAGAAGGGAATGGCATCTTTCTTGAATAGCTAGA
>CM037786.1:47726550-47776550 GCA_021229015.1 Solen grandis | reverse complement strand
TTGCTGTTAAATTCACACAACAGTTTGTATATATAATTAATCTTTAATAAATTGAATGAAGGGATAATCAAAAATGGAATTTTTCTTAAGCCTTTTCCTTATAACGAAGGCCTTCGATATATGTCGTAAAATCTCCCTGGCTGGACCCAAATCTCCCTGGGAGACCTACTGAAAATCTGGCATGTATGAAATTTAGTCCTAATGTGTAAATGTGCATAGAGACTGGATTTTATGCTCATTTTCACATTTCATGATTTATCTCTCTTCTTTCCTTACACTGCTAAATATGTATGTAATGTAAGTTGATCGTCAATAAATATAATGCATTTTAAATTGTAAAAAAAATTTAGGTTTCATCTGCTGTGGAGACTGTCCTGCCTTTGCACGTGTCATCAGAGGCATCAGCTGACGTAACATCCCAACCACATGACAATGAGCCTATTCTAACAAGCACTTCAGAAAACTCACACTTTGTGACAGCAGGCACACCAACTGTTCAGCTACGAGTACCACGTCGTTACTTGTCTCTGGTAATATAGCATAATCTGAGTACAGGTATATGTATTACATCATACATGTATATGAACTTGTGAAATATAAGTGACAAAACTGGGTCACAAAGGATCAAATCATAATTAGAGTTAATAAGAACAAACACAAGTTTTAATTATTTTGATATTCATTTATGATTGCAGTGAGCTTTACACATTGACTTTATTGGAAGTAGGATATGTGTGTGTCTATGTATATAAATGCTGTACTATTATTCTTGTCATATTTGGTAAAAATACCACTGAAATAAATATTTGGATTGGTAAACTCAGTTACTGGAATCATCAAAATAGTTTTAAGGCCATTGGCCTGCTGACCTCCCATTAAATGTCATTTTTTATTAACTTAATTTATTTTTCCTAAACAGCTTGATGGATTTTGAAAAAAAAATCACAGTATTGTTCCTTATGTGGTTCTCTTCCAAGATTCAGAGGTCAAAAATTCCACTTGCCCACTTGTCCTGCATAGAATTGGCCTTCTTTGTCTATATTGCAGGACAAGTGAGTTATCCTCCTAGCCTTCTTAGCATATATTGCAGGACGAGTAAGAAATCAAAATATTTTTGACCCCTGAAGATTGTTCACATTATTTTATTTGGTCAAAAAACTAGGTCACAGGTTCTAAAGATAGATTTTAAAATGAAAACTTCATCTCCTTATACCATAATACCTAGAGCTTAGATATTTGGTATGAAGCATTGTTATTATTATTAATATTTTCTATGTACATTTATTGTTCATTTCTACATTTTTGGAAAATGTAATTGTTGTCAGACACTAATTTGTATACTCTTGTTGTGTTATACATTGCTAAGTTTCAGTTACTTTTCATAAAGTTAATCAAGAATATGTTTTATCTTAAGGAAGCAAGATGACATCAACAAATATCTCCATAGGTGCTAGGTATACACATCTTGCTAAAGAAAAGTGTGAAGTGATTTGGTATTGTATTGTATTCCTTTTATTTCCACCCCGTCTACCCATTGATCGGATTTTTCACATAAATATTCACACACTCCTAATCATCCTGCTCACTTTAGTCCATCTCACAAGTTATATGTATAATTCTTAGCAATTAATATTATCATTTTCTCATCAGGTAACGAGTACACCTGTATTATACACCTATGTCACGTGATCATCATTTCTCACGTGATCATCAAAGTTAAAGTTTTGTGACAGTTCCAGTCCCATGTATTTTAAATATATCAAATTTATTTTATTTTACAGTTATTTATAACATTTTTTGTTTAAAGGACCAATGATGATGAAAAAGACGTACCGGTTAGCACAATTCTGAAAAAGTTCCAGATGGAGACCATTACCGAAACCAATGTGAACAAAATCCTGGTTCAGCGAACCAACTTATTACAAACCGCTTTAAAAAGCATGGACAGGAAAAATATGAGTTTCAAGTCAAAGCTCTATGTTAAGTTCTCTGGGGAGATTGGGGAATATCATGGTGGGCCTAGGAGAGAGTTTTTCAGGTACATGTACTTTGTTTTTAGATATTTTTAATGTTTACAATGGTGTAGCTCAAAGCCGCTGTATAATCCATAATTGAATGCATACTTTAAATACATCATTAGCATTGTGCTAATATGTTTTCAGTTATTTTACATCAAAAGAATGTGTAAAAAAGTCTTGTTTACTTGTTTCAGGAGAATTTAAAAAGGTGACACTTATTAGGAAAAGAACAACAACACAAGTTTATAAGGATAAATGGGCATATGTCAAAACATTTTGAAAATAATAGTTGTCATAATTATGAGATGGTTCTTTTCATTTTAAGCTATCGATGTTTATTTAAAAACTGTAAAAGAAATTATTTTAAAACATTAATAAATTGAATCAGCCAGAAAACTACTACAACTCTTGCATGTGCACTTAAAAAGTGCACTCAAACGGAGCGCCACCCCTCCCCCCCCCCCCCCCAACAAAGTTTTTGGTGGTTCAAATAAATCTCCCTGTCTGTATGTCCATGTACCTCCTCCTTAACTGTAAGATGGATTTGGCTCAGACATTACACAATGAAAGCACATTATATGCAGATGTGCATGAAGCACAGAATTTTCAATTCAACAACTTTTAAATTTTAAAAAAATGTCATGAAGCAAAGATTTTTTTTTTTTCAAATTGAAAGAGGTAATAATTCCTAGTAGGGGGTAAACCTTAAATAACTCACAATTTTTGTTGCTCCTGGGCATCTAGTTATGGCTCCACACAGAGTTATTGCCCCTGAATAAATTTTAAATGAGTTAGAATATTTTGTCTGGATATATCCTCCTACAGCTTCTGTCCCATTCACATGATACTTGGCTCAAATACTCCTTAGGAGTTGTAGATGTGCAAGACGCAATTTTCATGAATTTTATGGAGTTTTTGCCACTAGATTTACTTAAAATTACTTGAAATATCTTGATAGGATAACTCCTACTGCAAATGAATTTCTCAGCTGACATTTGTTATATTGCAACTGCAAAATAAAAAAATAAAAAATTCCTTTTAGACCAATTTGACTATGTATTTTGGACAAGGTATTTGGCAGGTATTGATCACCTTCAGTGATAGTTTTAGTTCAATAAGCTTTTTAACTGGCTTTTTAAAATGAACCAGTTTCTGGGCTACATGTTATTCTAGCTTCATGTCGAGTTTTTTTATTATTGCAGTGTCTAATGAATAGCCCTTCTCTTCATACAGAAGACCATAAAAAGACCTATGCAAACAGCATAAAACCAGATTAGCCTTCACGTAATTCGCAGGCTGATCATGTTTTATGCTGTTTCCTTTTCCTCAGTGGTCTGGAAATGAGGATTTCACTGAAAAATTTGGTCAGGATTAAGTGTAACTCTATGCAGATCAGGCTTAATTTGGTACCTATTCAGGGCGTTAAATGAGCCTATATGAGGGAAATGGAAAGTCAATGCAGCCAAGGAAATGCAAATTGTTAAAAACTTAAAATGAGTCATTTTCATAATCATTCACCTTTGATTGCTGATAAACTGCTCATATTGTACAATGTTGTACTCCATTTATTTGTAGACTTCTGATACTGGCCCTAATGGATTCTAAGTACTTTGAAGGATCAGAAGAAACTGGTAGAATCTTTACACATGTATTGCCTTCATTGGAGAGAGGGGAGTACCGGCTTATAGGACGATTTGTTGCCCTGTCTCTTGCCCATGATGGCCCTGGCATACATTTTCTTAACCCTGCACTGTATGACCTGATGGTTTGATCAGAGCCAGACTTAACAAATGTAGATAGACTTTTGACTGAGGACTTAAGAAAAATGATTCAAGAGGTAAATTAGTGTAATAATATGAAATAAAGATTTGTTTTTCCTACCAATAAATGATTCATCAGAAGAATCTTGAAATATTTCCTATTACATTCTTTATAAACGAATGAATTGGCAATCACAAATCTATTTGTTTGACTCATATACATATAGATGCTCACATAAATTAGTTGCAAATTTTGAATTTTTGGATCTTTATAAAATGTGGTCAATGTCATTGCCATAATAGATGGATGTGCATGAAGCTAGTCCAGACAGACAGCAAGGCAATTGTTGATTTATTATTACCATTTATTTTGCACAAATCAATTTTGCTTTCAAAGATTGGTGATAATGGATTAATGATTATATGACTAACTTGTCAATATTTTTTAATTAAAAGTATGATGATACTTTGAAAGAAAATGACTACCTAAACAAAAATATAAGGTTGTCAATGAGTAAATCTGTGTCTCATCTTCATCATTATGTAGTGTCTGCAGTTGTTATATTCCTCTTATATTATCCTCATACTATCTTACTTTCACATTTTATTCATAGGATTTTATACTTATCTTCATCTGTGAACTAATTCAGTGGCAAATTGCAATTTTATAAAATTTTATTTAAAAAAAATTTTTTTTCAGTAAGTATACTGCTTTAACTTCAGTTGAGAGATGCTGACACTGCTGGAAAGATATGGTGACCATTTGCTTGATGTTGGGATCACCAGTGTTTATCAGCTGGCCAGAAAGGATAAAGGCCATCTACTCAACATGCTAAAGAAGCATCACATTTATTACAGGTTTGTTTTTGTACAAAAAGGCTTAAGCTAGCTAAGTAATGCATTATTTATAAACTGACTTAAAAAAATAAATAAGATAAATATTGTAATATATTCCCTGAGACCTGTGATGAAGCATGTTTTTTCCTCAAAAGAAAGACCTTTGATAAAATTTGTAAGTAACCAGTAGACTGATATATATGTTTCTTGCTACTTGTTTCTTTCAATCATCATTGTAAATTGTGTACATCATATCTTTTGTCACTAGAGTCAGTGTGTATTAATATCATTGACTCTGTACATACATCTGTATTGTCTGTATATCCCTCTTCATTTTGTGATTGCAACTCCTCCTATCAATCCTGTATACATGTACTATAAATGGATCTTTAAGAAACTTGGTCAAGACCATAGTATAATTATAAGTAGATGTGCATGAATTGAGTATTTTCAAGTTCATTTATTTTTGCTAGAGTTATGGCCCTTGTTCATCTTGAACATTTTGATAGAGATTGTAGATTTTGGGGCTTTATATTTTATTGCATGCATATGTTATGACACTGCCACTCAAGTTAACCCCCTAACATTGTACCTTAAGGTCCCGGGTTTGAATCCTGGTAAAGACACTGCTTAGTTCCTTGAGCAAGAAATTCACCCTGCATAGCTTCACCCCACCCAGTGACCTGCAAGGGCGTTTTAAGTCTGGGGTGCCATGTTGTCGGCTGCCATTCGTCGAGTGAGAGATTCACCAGGAAGCTTGAATGATAGCTATTTGTAGCCTGATGAACAGGGTAAATGCTGTAAAGTCGGTGAATGTACACATGAAATGAAATGGAGACTATAAAATGCATTTATTATTATATTATTTATTTAGAATTTCAGGAGAAATTTCCCAATTCATAAATGGCATGAATGATGTCAACAAAGCTTGGGACATTGTGACATCTAATGCAGAAGAGTTTAAACAAATCTTCTGTATTAAGAGCAAACAACTGACATTTGATGAATGTATTAGCCTCTTCATTGTGCACTACAGCGAGCCTGGATCCAACAACAGAGCAGCCGAAGATATCACCATCTATGGCTTGGAGTCTTTTCTTCAGTCAATTGAAGGTAAAATTCTGTTATTAGCTCACATGAGCACAAAGTGCTCATAGTAAGCTTTAAGGATCACCCTCTATCCGTCGTCGTTAAACATTGATTTGATGACCATAACTCAAAGATCTTTTCATCTAGATGCTTTAAATAATTCACTTGTGTATGCACTTTGATGAGCTACCGTATACCCAACCCATTTTGAGATCACTGGGTCAAAGGTCATGCTCACTGAGAATTCATATAATAACAATATCTTGGGCAATACTAGTAATTCATCATAATTATAATAAGCTTATCCACCTCAAGACTGTTTCTTCACATTTGCACGACCTTGATTAGCTTGATGCACTTAAAAGTCACAGGGTCAAGGCCTGTTAAAGACCATCTTCAAGAGTTAAGGCCCCTGTCCCAGAGGCATAGCATTCATTTAGACTTAGCCTTTGTTCCTTTCAATGTTGCAGTAAAATATAATGAAACTTCAATTTTCATCATCATTTCTTATGCTATTTATTTGTGATATTTTCAACTTATATGTTCATTTATATTTCTTATATTTCTTGTTTCATTAGATAAAGAAGTAGACGTCACATTCAAGGAAGTTTTGTCCTTTGTGACTGGGGCAGACCACATTCCACCATGTGGGTTCAACAAATTGATTGACATCTTCTTTTACACAGAGGAAGGACGTTTGCCTTCTGTATCAACATGTGCACTGCAGCTGTGGCTGCCAAGGGTGCTGGATGCTGATATTGTGGCCACATCTATGATAAGAGCCTTAAAGGAATCATATGGATTTATGAAAGTTTAGATTCCTTATTTGTATGATATGCAGGGCATCCACTCTCCTATTTTTAGCTCACCTGAGCGATTAAGGTGAGCTTTTGTGATCACCCTCTGTACGGCATCCATCATTGTGTGTTTTGCGACATCTCTGAAACCCTGTCTGTTAATAGGAGGGCTTTATCATACTGGGTTCAAATCAAACTTTTGGTATTTATCTTTTAAGTTTTATACAAGTTCAGGCATCAAACATATATGTTTTGACTGTCTGATGTGCAAGTTATATATGTTTCAGAGCTGAGTTTGAGACAAGGGGTCTAAACATAAAACAGTTCTGATACATCAATTTAACTAGGACTAGGTTTTTTCAGATAAAATCATAAAACAGGGGGATCATTTTATTTTATTGTTCATAGTATTATAACAGATATATTGACCAGCCGCATCATTGGTAAGAATTATACCCCTTGATAATTACGGTGATTAACCCAAGTTTTGGGACAGAAATAACATAAATATTTTTAGATTGTTGATAAACTACTTTAAATTAAAATGCTTATTTATATTGAAAGCTACTGTGAAAAAAGACAAATCTTGATCTTTACATTTTGTGGGGGTGTATATTGTGGCATCACTGCCAATCTTACTAAGGATTACTTAAAGTCCTCTCAAGTGTAAGTCGATTAAAACCAAGAAGTATACTTCTAAATAGGTAGATCTATGCATAATTACAGAATATATTAAATAAAAAAAACATTTCTGTGGAAAATTGCAAGAAAACATTTCTTTATTTATTTTATTTTTTTATTATTTACAGTCCAGTCCCGTTACCTCGATATTGAGGGGACTTTACTTTTTGATCGAGGTATGACATAGAACGAGCTATACGATGTTTTTATATATTTAGGATTTCTTCTATAGTTAATTACTTATAGGGTATCGGAGAAAAACATTAACTCGATATTTATTTCTTACACGTATTTTAATCATATTAATCAACTAGAAAACACATTGTAAAAGAGAAAAAATATCAAAGCACAAACGAAAATGCATTAGATAATGTTTAAAAAGCACATCTTTATAAAACACATTTAATGGGCAACATTTATATTGTATATAAATGAACGTACATATTACAAATGGTGGACGCCGTACAGGTGATCGTTAGATAAATACAACCATGACGTTTACCCTTAGCGGCTTGTAAACTTGTGGATAAAGTCGATTGTGCGATGTTGAATCGGGCGACGGCTTCCTTGATAGACAGATTTTCTATTACAGTCAAAATTGTGTATTTCTGCTCATACGACTTAGCATCAAGCTTTCGTTTTATACCTCTACGTTCAACCGATCCAGTTATCCTCCCGGGTTGAGTACCGGGCCCTTCACTGGATTGTTCAGCTGGTAGTAGTGTATCGTTGGTAGACATCGTTGAAAAGTGGAGAAATAACTGATGTCCACTGTATATAAACATATTTGACACCAGACAATAATCACTCATGTCAGCAATTAATGCGGACCGCTTGTTACCGTCTGTCATCAGTTTGTTTTCACGAGGTGTTTTTCTAACGGTGCGAATCCTCAGCTTGGTAATTGGCTTTCACACTTCGGCGGTAGAAGCCAATCAACCTAATCGACTTACACAGGGTAATTATGTCTGATTTATCAATGTCGGGACCGGTAAATTAAATCGAGGTATGATTTAACATCATTTAGTACGATATCGAGTTATAAAAATATTTTAATATGGGATATATAGGCAGTAAAGTTGGGACCGTCACTCCTGATCGAGGTATGCATAGAAATCGACTTATCAAAGATCGAGTTAACGGTACTGGACTGTATTTTTATTTTTTTGCATAAGAATATTGTAAGTACCCTGAAAATCCAACATGCTTCTTAAGTAATTGCACATAGAGTAGGCATTAATTTTTATGCACCCTGAATGGCGAGCATATAGTCATGGCTTTGTTTGTCCAGCCGTCCCATCTGTCTGTGTGGTGGTCTGTCCATCTGTCATAATTTTGTCTTGAACATATCTAAAAAACTGTAAGAGTTATCAACATGAAAATTCATAGGCAGATACCGGTAGATCCCAATGAGAAGGTGTGCGGTGTACAAGAACCATAACTGTTTTGCCATTTGGAGGAGTTATTGTCCTTTGAATTTTTAATACTTAAAATATGTCTGGAGCATATCTAAAAAAACTGTTAAGAGGTATCCACATGAAACTAAGCAGGTGGATAGATCTCATTGAGGTGATGTGCAGTGTACAAGAACTGTAATTATGCCCCCCTTCGAAGGAGAGGGGGTATATTGCTTTGCTCATGTCGGTCGGTCCGTCCGTAGGTCGGTCCGTCGGTCTGTCGGTAGACCAGACCTTGTCCGAGTGATAACTTAAGTTCTATTTGACCTTTAAGTCTCAAACTTCATGTGGTTGTTGCTTATGATTAGTAGATGACCCCTATCAATTTTGGTGTCAATACCTCAAAGGTCAAGGTCACAAGGTTGCATTTGTTTGATGACTTGGCCACTATATGGAAATTATGCAAAAGACTTTTTAGCTCACCTGAGCATAGCTCAGGGTGAGCTTTTGGGATACTTGATTGTCCGTCGTCCGTCGTCAGTCGTCCGTCAACAATTTTGATGTTTACACACTAGAGGCCACAGTTTTGATCCAATCTTCCTCAAACTTGGTCAGAATGTTTGTCTTGATGATATCTTGAACCCTTTCGAAAATGGGTCAGGTTGGATCAAAAAGTAGGTCAGTAGGTCAAATCTTAGAAAAATCTTGTTTCAATGTTTACACACAGAGGCCACAATTTTAATTCAATCTTCCAAATTGGTCAGAATGTTTGTCTTGATGATATCTTGAACCCTTTCGAAAATGGGTCAGGTTGGATCAAAAAGTAGGTCAGTAGGTCAAATCTTAGAAAAAATCTTGTTTACACACTAGAGGCCACTATTTTGATCCAATCTTCCTCAAACTTGGTCAGAATGTTTGTCTTGATGATATCTTGAACCCCTTCGAAAATGGGTCAGGTTGGATCAAAAAGTAGGTCAGTAGGTCAAATCTTAGAAAAATCTTGTTTACACACTAGAGGCTACAATTTTAATCCAATCTTCCTCAAACTTGGTCAGAATGTTTGTCTTGATGATATCTTGAGCCCTTTCGAAAATGGGCAGGGCCGGACCGAAAAGTAGGTCAATAGGTCAAATCTTAGAAAAATCTTGTTTACACACTAAAGGCCACAGTTTTGATGCAATCTTCCTCAAACTTGGTCAGATTGTTTGTCATGATGATATCTCGAACCAGTTTGAAAATGGGTGGGGCTGGATAGAAATGTAGGTCAGTAGGTCAAATCTTAGAAAAATCTTGTTTATACTCTGAGGGCAACATTTTTGGTCCAATCATCCTCAAAATTTGGCAGAATTTTTGTGGGGGGAAAATTCCTGAACATTGTTTCACCTCATCATCTTAATTCTGAAGCAATCTGTTTTGTACAGGCAATGAATGATACTTTTCTCAGGTGAGCGATCTAGGGCCATCTTGGCCCTCTTGTTATTACTTAGATCAAGATAACATAATTTATGTTGTAATGTTGTTTTGTTTTAAAGTTTGAGATATTTGAAGGATGATGTATCATTTTCTTTCGTTATTGTGGATGTTTGTGCTTATGGCTAGCAAGGCTGATTTGTTAATTTTTATAATAAACCTAGAGCACTAAGTCTTAATGTTTTGTTTGTTTATAACTGACAATGTTCTTTCACTTAAACTTTTGTGGACTTGTGTAAATATTTCTCCAGCCCATTTATTTCAGTAAATGTTTAGTTCCACATTTTAGCACATTATATTTTCACTCAAATTTTTGAAGTTTGAGAATTTTTTGTGACAAGCCAACATTATGAAGGCAAACTCCTTGCATGTAATATAGCTATATACATATTATGGCATATGAGGGGGGCATATATGTTTCACAAACATTTCTTGTTTTTCTATAGCTTTATACAGGAGTTGTTGCCCTACTTAAATTTTGTGATATGCATTCTTCAAAAAATGTAATTAGTATCAAGTTGAAACTTTATATGTACATAGATCTAAATGAGGAGATGTGCAGTGTATAAGAACCACAACTGTCTTCTGTTTTCAAAGAAGTTATTTTCCTTTGTGATTTTCAAGTAGATAGATTTCAATAAGGATGAGTTAGAACTGAAACATTTTCGTGAGCACAAGAACATTACAATTAATATGCCATGTGTTTATAGCGCTCTTTGAATTTGCTTTCATTTGGGGAGCATCCATCGGTTTTACCAATTTTTCTAGTATGTTCTGAAAACATTTTTATAATGGTTTTGCATTTTTAACTTTATTCAGTGTGGTTTTTTTTTTTTGGTACTGTAAATTATTAATCATAAAACTAAGAGCAAATCTACTATGGTATATTTCCAAAGGATACCACAGCTAAATTTTGACCAAACGTTATGGTCTACTGTTTAGGCATTTTTGTCTGTACTATTGTTTTTAGCTCACATGAGCACAACGTGCTCAAGGTGAGCTTTTCTGATCGCCTTTTGTCCGGCGTCCGTCGTCCGTGCGTGCGTCCGTCCGTGCGTGCGTGCGTCCGGCGTCAACAATTGCTTCAAACAACATCTCCTCCTAAACGGCTTGGCCAATTTGAAAAATATTTTGCAGGAATGTTCCTTGGATGAAGCTCTACTAAAGTTGTATAAATGGTTCTGGTCCATTGCATAATTAGGTCACAGGAGCTAAAAATAGATTTTAAAAATGCAAACTTTGAAAATCTTCTTCTGCAACACTGCAAGGCCTAGAGCTTAGATATTTGGTATGTAGCATCATCTTATGGGCCACTACCAAGATTGTACAAATCATAGCCCTATGGTGATAAATGACCCCGCACCAGGGGTCACTTGTTTTACATAGAGTTATATAGGAAAATCTTAAAAAATCTTCTTCTACAACACAGCAAGGCCTAGAGCTTAGATATTTGGTATGTAGCATCATCTTATGGGCCACTACCAAGATTGTACAAATCATAGCCCTATGGTGATAAATGACCCCGCACCAGGGGTCACTTGTTTTACATAGAGTTATATAGGAAAATCTTAAAAAATCTTCTTCAATGAATGCATAAGGCCTAGAGCTTAGATATTTGGTATGAAGCATCATCTTATGGACCAAGATTGTACAAATCATAGCCCTATGGTGATAAATGACCCCGCACCAGGGGTCACTTGTTTTACATAGAGTTAAATAGGAAAATCTTTAAAAATCTTCTTCCATGATTGCATAAGGCCTAGAGCTTAGATATTTGGTATGAAGCATCATCTTATGGGCCACTACCAAGATTGTACAAATCATAGCCCTATGGTGATAAATGACCCCGCACCAGGGGTCACTTGTTTTACACAGAGTTATATAGGAAAATCTTAAAAAATCTTCTTCTATGAATCCATAAGGCCTAGAGCTTAGATATTCGGTATGTAGCATCATCTTATGGGCCACTACCAAGATTGTACAAATCATAGCCCAATGGTGATAAATGACCCCACACAAGGGGTCACTTGTTTTACATAGAGTTAAATAGGAAAATCTTAAAAAATCTTCTTCTATGAATCAATAAGGCCTAGAGCTAAGATTTTTGGTATGTAGTAGCATCTAATGGTTCATTACAAAGATTTTCAAAGTCTTGGCCCTACGGTGATAAATGACCCTGCGCCCAAGTCTTCTCTGAAACCATATGGCCCATTGCTTAGATATTTGGTGTGTAGTATTGTCAGGGGTAAAATGTTTTAGATTAAGTTATATCAGAATCCTTGTCTGTTTAAAAACCTTGACATCAGTTGAAGCAATGGTACTCAGGTGAGCGATTCAGGGCCATCATGGCCCTCTTGTTTATATTAGGCAATATTTTTTGTTTGAAATGACACACCTGAGAATTAATCATTTGTGTAGTAAGTGTTTTATTAATTTGTATTTTTATTCTTCTGTTTGTTTATAGATCTTTTAGGACACTGTACAAAAGCGTTCTCTTTTTATTTTTTTCTGAATATTTATATAGCAGGTAAGAATCATTTAAGGGTGTTCTTATAATGTATTCTTTAAGTTACATATGAAAATTCTTTCAATATACATTTATAAACAAAAAGTTCAATAATTCTCTTTTGTGGCAGGACAAAAATGTATACAAAAGCAATAAAAAATGTGTGACTTTAAGCTCGCCGGGACGTAAGTCAGGAGAGCTAATGCCATACCCCCGTTGGCGGCGGCGTTGTCTTTAGCGTCCTTAAACAAAACTTTAACCTGGCTTATATCTTTTGAACTATAATAGATAGAGTTTAGATATTTCACATGTGGAAATCTCATGACAGGACCTTTCATTTGGGACCATTACTTTTGACCTTGTGACCTTGACCTTGAATTTCCTTTAAAAATTTAACCTGGCTTATATCTTTTGATCTCTAAGAGATAGCACTTAGATATTTCACATGTGGACACCTCATGGCAAGACCTCTCATTTGGGAACATGACTTTTGACCTTGTGACCTTTACCTTGAAGTTTAATGTACTTTTAAAAAAAAAGTGCTGTTACGGCGAGCTAAGTTGTCTCCTTACAACTCTTGTTATATATATTATTCTAAAATAAAAAAATATTCAACAGATTTTCTTTTTTTTTTCCGAGTCGATCCTCTGATGTTAGTGCTTTCTGAAAATGTAAAAAAAAAACATACCTTTTAGCAAAATTTGCATTAAAACACTAAAATATGACTTTTTGTACCCTAATTATTTGGCAATTGTACTTTTATTGGTATTTTAACACATGAATCTTACAATTCAGGCTTTTGTTTATAATTCTACCAAAAAAACGAGAAATTCGAAATTCGAAAAAAAACATTTTTATCAAAATCAATTGTAATCTGCTGAAATGTCCTTAAATGCAAAAATTGAAAATCTTTGTAATTACAAGTCATATAGGCTTGATGCTTGGTTTCATATGGTTTTTCATTGAGGCTTTTTATGTCCCTCTTTGAAGACATTTTATTTGTTCAATAGTAAAGGGATTATGGCATAGAAAGGGGGGGAGCATATATGTTTTACAAACATTTTGTTTTACTTTGTATCCATACTCATTGGGTAGCTCTTTGTAATGGTTGGGAAACTAAATCAACTGTTAAGGAGCACAATGTTTAAATCAAAGCAATGTGAATTATAGTTACCATAGTGATTTGCTGCTGATACTTGCTTTGGATATCTCTTAACCCTTTCCCTCATAGAGGACACCATGAAAAGACCTATGCGAACAGCATAAAACCAGATCAGCCTGCGAGTAACTCGCAGGCTGATCAGGTTTTATGCTGTTCGCTGCTCCTCAGTGGTCTGGAAATGAGGGTTTTGTAATTAAATTTGGTAAGGTTTAACTGTGGTTTTCTGCAGATCAGGCTTTATGTGATACCTATTGAGGGCGTCAAAATGAGTATATATGAGGGAAAGGGTTAACTAGGTAAAGTATAAGTGTTTCAAGGTCCTCTGTCAGTGTGTTTGTATAAGTTTGTAATTTTCTGTTATTTTATTAATAAATTACATAAGTTGGGTTTTAATTAGTTGGGCTTTATAAGTGGAACTGAACTTAGAAGCTTGGTTACAAAGTTAAAGAAAATGAATGTCTTTAACATACTAAGGTGGATTGCAATGTTTCAGGATTTTTCCACATGTTTTTGTTGCTTTTTTCTCTTTGTAAGTAGCTTATTTTTATTATCTCAATTCATAATTAGTCAGGGAAGCTCAATAATGATTAACCAAAGGCGTAAAGGATGGCTTAAGAAAGATAATAAAACAAATACAAGTTTCTTTTCTTTTTGTTTTGTCTCTACAGAAATTAAAATTTTGTATTGCATTAATAGCGTTCACTTATTGAAAGTAATTGGTTAGCCAGCATAGAAGGTCTTTTGCATCATCTGCACTTTCAGGTGCTGTTTTGCCAGTTGATTCCAGAAACTCAAACAGATCTGTTTGCAGGGGTTCCTCACAGCCAGTTATTGGTGGTGTTTTGCAAAAACGACCCAGTGCAGCAACATCGTTCATATCTACAGCAAACGTGTAATCTCTCGTATCTGCACATGCAAAAAAGTATTTAACGTATATTAATTAATTAGTGCAGGAATCTCGATACAGTCAAGAGATATGTCATCATCAGATGTCATAGCAGGACGGCTTCTTGTAATTCATGAATTATATTTTAATTGCCCTTTATTTTCAAAACAAACAAAAATCAACAATTCTCGAGAAGTGTAAGGTAAATTCATTTACATATGTAATCTGATAGCTTTAACAGCCGTTAAGAAAAATGCCTGTTTATAGATGAAGGTAAATAATCATGTCATAAAGTATAGATTTGAAGGGCAATAAAAAGAAAATACATGTTTAAGGAATAAATATACTCTACAAAAAGAAATTATTTTTTCCATAATTAAAACCCCTGAAATTTACAGTTGCTAAATGTATTATAAAGTTTCTTTAAGCTTATTAAATGTTACTTGGTTATGACGTCATCACACGCTTATTATTAAATGTCTCTTGGTTATGACGTCATCACACACCAATTATCTTTCAGCTTAATTTTTTTTCTCAGAAAAATGAAAAAAAAGTAACTTTTTAATGTCATACGACAAAAAATTATTAGTATTCATTGTAAAATCTGTAAGGCGTGTAAATAGAAAGCTGTCGCATTTATTTTCTTTTTAACAACAATTCTAGTCCTTTGAATTTAATAAAAAAAAAAAAAATATATATATATATATTATATATTTAAATGGAACAGTTAATCTTTTTAACTATTTGTAATGGAAAGCATAATGCAGTTTATAGTACCATACAAATCAGTATGGTGGTATAAGATGTTTGGTTTCCCGTGGACTTCATCTCCACGTTGACGTCTTATTCGATGGTCGTTCCATTCGTTTCGTACCATGTCCAGCTCATGTTGTAAAATTCTTGTAAAGCAAAACCTTACACATTCTCTGAAAATGGTTAAAACAAGATCATTTTTAATGAAGTAAGATTGATTATTTGCCACAGAATAAACAGTTTACCTACGTGCATAACGGTGGTATTATCTACGATTTTGTAATTAAAGTTCATAATGTTTTTTTTAACTTCTTTCCCATATTCATAATGTCGAAATGGCTTATGATATATAAAAATAAAATATGAATATTATTCATATGTGACATGTGACAACAGAATATGCCGTTTGTACCTTAATTTTAAATTTACTTTATAAATTTGGAAATGTGTTTTTTTTTGTAGGCTTTTATATATTTTCGTTATTCATCTTCCTGCTTTAATGATGAAGACTTTGTTAACAAGAATTGTACTCTTTCAAGATAAAACTATCATCAATTGCATTTACCTGCATTTTACACAGCACAAACATTTCTGTTTTCAATAATTAACTAGAACCCCCCCCCCCCCCCCCCTCCCCAAATCAAAGTAAAGGGGGTATTTAGGAATCACCCTATCTATGTGTCCATTTACCTTGTAAGTGCAACTTTTAAACCGTTTGATGGATTACACAATGAAAATACATAGTATGAAGATGTGCATTATAAAGCAAGGCAACCAAAGGAAGGATGATCAATAATTAACAATAGGTTTCGCGGAGGAGAGACTATCACTTATTTCATGAACTAACAGTTCTATTTGAATTTTATAAATCAATACTTAGGAGTTACTTACATGTGAAATGGGTTTGCAGTGGAAAATATCCCTTGAGTTTCAAGGTCACTCAGAATTACTTGCCATGCTGCAATACACATTTCATGGAGCCGACGCCACCAACACTCTATTCTCTGTAACCAAAATAGTTGGGTGTTGGGAGGAGCATCCGTTTTTAAGTCAGGTAGTAAGGCTTCATTTGTTCTTTTATTAGAAAGAAAAACTAACAAAAAATAATAATACCAATATTGAACCCTCTGGGCAACCTTACTTTTACTTAAGATTCAAATTTAATATTAAAATCGTTAGTGGGTTTTTAAAGATTCAACATAAAAATGTGGCATAGAGGCATGATATATATATTTCACCGAAGCCTTTTCGACCATTTGAATTTTAAATGTATGTTGTATTCTACAATATATATATATAATGGATATTTCGAACCTGGTTTGACGGTGAAGTCCCAATCAGAACACTCTTCTCGCCTGCCATTTCGTCATCGTGGAACCAGCGGAAAGACTTCTGCATGTTAGCTATGTCCCCATTCTCGGTACCTGCATCCAATCTGATGCACCTTGGAACTCCTAAAATTGCGTTCACAATGAGAGAAACTGGTGTTGCATATCTTTCATCACATTTCATGTCAGCGTAAATGAACGTTGTCTGTGTTACTTTTGATATGTATTGCACATTTAACACTATCGGGGCGCCCGTGACCAAATGGTAAGAGTCGTTGACTTTGAATCCCTCAGATATGTTGTGAGTTTGAGTCCCGCTCGAAGCGAAAACTTTACAGTGGGGAGGTCTTTCAGCTGACTTGTGGTTTATCGGTGGTTCTTACTAGATGTCTTACGTCATACCCTCCACTGATAACAACTGAATGTTACCATTAAATGACAAATTATGCGTCAGTGCAATTTATTTCTAAAACAAAACAATCATTTAACAGCTGATAATTACAAACCTCGTGTTAAATATGATCCTGTGAAATTGATTATTTAACATTTTCATAGCAAAACCTCGAGAAAACCTTTTTTCCCGACTTTTCAAATTTGGCACAGTTTTTACATTATTACATTCTAAAAGTTTATTCGTCATGAAACACGTCTGTGCTACTTTAAATTAAACCAAACAAAAAGTTTAAATATGCATGCGTTAATAGTGTATCTTTAAAAACATCTCAAAATATGATCTTTATCTTACATTATTTGCATAAAATTAAAAAGATAACCACAAGTAAAAAGGAGAAATCTTAGGTTGTCCGGACTACTCAAATGCATTCACAATTTAACATTACCTTTGGTCTCTTGAACAAACTCGAGGAAATAAGATGCAACGACTTTGGGATCATTATTTGTTCTGTTGACTTTTAACCACAACACTTTTCGCGAGTACCTACGACAGACGACATATAAATATAATAATAGTGATAATAAATACTTCACATTTGAAAAGTAGAAAAAAAAGTTGATTAGGTTTGTAATTAAGTTCAAATCTTTGAAACAATTTTAGGCTTACAAACAAAATAGACTCGAAACTATCGTATTTTTGAATCTCAAATAAAGTCATTTTTTTTTCTTTTTATTTACTATAAACTGGCTTTTCCGTAAAAATAGATGCTTTGACCGAGAAACTATTTGGCTCGAAATAAATCATTAACAACTATATCTTTGTACAACTCACCCGTCAATCGCACCGTGAATTGCCAGACCATATCGCTTCAATTTATCATACCCATCTATATGAACTAAAAAGTTCGGGCCTTGGTTTCGATATGTTCTCCTTGTAAGCATGTGCTTTCGTCTAGCCTCAACACCCTCTGGGTCCAACAGTCTAAGCTGATTCATAACCAGGTTTCTAAAAGAATGAAATACTCGAACATGTCAACTAACACTATAAACATAAACGTATTGATAATATAATAAGGCTTATAAATAAGAAGCATGCCTTTGTAAACATGGAGATGTGACTTTGAAAATTAGTATCATTATATGGCATCTCGAAAGAAATGTTGTGTCCCACTGAGCAAGACCCCCACCTGCTGTGACCAGACCTGGATACATTTAAATAATTGACAAAATGACAATATTTGGGTGTTTTATGTTCTTTATACATGTATATTCTTATTACATTAATTACTTGGATTTTGTCACTACATGAGTATACATTTATGCATTTATACATTAATTTCTGAATTATAGTTTTTATATTGAACATATAAAGGTAAGACTTAGTAAATTAAAAAAAAAACCATAAAGGAATAGCAAAATGATTAAATGTGAGAGAGAATGAATGAATGATATTGAAATTAACGCACGAACGAACACACAAACGAAATAAAGAAGATGAATGAATAAAAGACAATGAACGAAATAACGAACAAAATATTGATTTTTTTATTTGCTTAAATTACAAAAATATACCTTATAAAATCGCTTGTGTTATTTACTGCACTGTGAACAATACCTGTGGCAGCCTGCCCCTACCAGAAAACAGATACCCACACAACGGCTTGTCACAGTGGGTGGGGTTGTACATGGGATGAGGTCAATTAAAGAAGGGTTTGGAGATGCCATACAACGAAGAAAATATAGTCTACCTTCCGACAGACATTCCATGGCGAGTCAGTAGTCTTTGAGACATGGAGCGACATCTGCGTCCACTGCCGCACAGCTCACTCTGGATAAGAGTGAACAAAAACGTTATTTTTATCTATATAAAAAGTATCGTTAGATCGCTTTATCAAGGTAATTGTCGCATGACACACACACACACACACACACACACACATCATTTTATAGTCTATATCAGTACAGGTTACCGAAATAAACTTAGTTGTTTTCTTATTTCATTTTTTAAAATCTTATTTACGCAATAAAATTGCATAATAAATCACGTTTTCTTCTTTTTTTTTTTTTTTTTTAAATATATTCATATGTAGCCGGGTACATGTATTTGGTGATAATCAATGCGTATTGGTAGCTCAGTTGGTTGAGTGCAGAAACGGTATTCCTGAGGTAAAGGGTTCGAGTTTCGGTCGAGCTATGATATTTTGACCAACTGTTACAACTATTGAAACATACTCGTTTTGAAAACGTACCCTCAGAGCATTTTGAATCTGTTCAATATCCCATACACCTCGTCTTTTTAAGTTCAATCGCTGCAAATGTCTCTTAAGTTGTCGACAACTGAAAAATATTTCAGTAACATTCATGTTTTATTCCTGTACTGAAAAGATAAGAGGCGTTGTTCTTATTTAACATGATATAGAAGGACAAATTCACCAAAAAGAGACGTCAACCGCACGGATTTCTGCTGAAAGTCTGATAAAAGTTTCCCATATTGCATAAATCATGGCCTTGATTTTTACACGTTTCTGAAATCATTACACGGATGCGTAAAAATAAGTGTATTAACTATGAAAATGTAGCATGTGATCATTTTTTTCAGTAAACGAGTCCTGGCAAAAAGTGTTCAAGATTTAGAGTGTGGCTGATATATGTGTAAAACTTACCTCATGTCGATTCCTAATTCGAATTTCAACAAAACAATGATTTCATTGTAAGCATATCCTCTTTCAAAATGATCTGTAATAAACTCATCCATTTCTTCGAGTATACCACGCAGATAATAAAAACACTTGTCTGCGCATGATCACCGGAAGGCGACAGTGCGATGGTGATAACGCGAGAGCACGATGATGATAGTACGACATCACGATGATGATAGTACGACAGCACGATGATGATAGTACGACAGTACGATGATGATAACGCGAGAGCACGATGATGATAGTACGACAGTACGATGATGATAACGCGAGAGCACGATGATGATACTACGACAGTACGATGATGATAACGCGAGAGACGAAACCGACAGACGATGGTGATACCGCGATGAGCACGATGACGATAGCACGATACTATATCGCATTATCATCATCGTTATCTCGGAGTATCATCATCGTGCTGTCGTTGTATCATAACATCGTGATATCGCTTATCATCATCGTACTGTCGTGTATCGGGTACCTTAACAATTCAGCCAGTGGCGATGGCCCTAACGGTATTCCGTAGCTTTTGTATTCAGCACCGACTTCTGATTTCGTAAACTGTATAGCAGAATGCTTACGTTAACATAGTTGTAATTTTCATATAATACTAATGCTTGATAAGCAAGCTTTTATTCGTCGAAAATTAGAACATACATACGCGGCCCCTAAAGTATTAAAAAACACTCAAACTGTACTGTATGTATTGCGAACACTGATCTGCAAGTTTGTTTTTATGCTTCGTTATGGAACAACACAACTTTTATTTAGTGCATGTTCTTTTTTCAATTTTTCAGTTTCAATTGTGTTCGGGGTATTTGTTACTCTGGCTATCTGTTGCTGTCCCATTTGTTGTTCTTTCATGAAAAGAAGAAAGCAAGCGGTTAGATCTGAACAGGTAAACATGTCAGAAATCAGAAATGTGACGTCAGAGACAAGAAACGTGACGTCACGGACTAGGAACGCGACGCCAGATCCTGAAAGCGTGACCTCAGAAATAGGCTATAGGTCGCCACCTGAATACAGGGATGGCCTAAATAACATTTCCCCGACTAACCCTTGTGTGAATTTCCCACCGCCCCCGGCTTACTCTGATGTGAATACCCGGCCCCCAGCTTACTCTGGTGTGAATACCCGGCCCCCGACTTACTCTGATGTGAATACCCCGCCCCCGGCTTATTCTGAAGCAGTGATGTGTACAAATGGAAAAATATTGCATTTATGATGACTTTTTCTCCGAGTGATAAAGACATTAAAGTAGAGGAACCCTAATGGACTCGGCAAATGTCGGCAAATGTCGACAAAGATCGCCCAACTTCCGATATTCTTCGGCATAACACGCCATGATTCGGAATGTGATTCTTTTTCATTTAAAAGTTTCATTCATAATATCTTATATCATTGTTAATCAAATGTAACAATTTTGATTGCCATTCATCTATTGGAATACCGTTCCTTTTTTAGCTCACGTCGTGCTCATGGTGAGCTTTTGTAATCGCATTTTGTCCGTCGTCCGTCGTCAACAATTTCTTTAAACAACATCTTCTTCTAAACTACTCAGTGGATTTTGATAAAACTTCACAAGAATGTTCATTATGGGGCCCTTTACCAAAGTTGTTAAAATTATTTTGATTTGTCAAAAATCTGTCACAGGAGCTAAAAATAGATTTTAAAAATGAAAATTTTAAAAATCTTCTCCGAAACCACAAGGCTTAGCCTTTTGATTTTTGGTATGTAGCATGCTCTTATGACTCTCTACCAAGATTGTTCAAATTATGACCCTGGGGTCAAAATTGGCCCCGCCCCAGGGGTCACATGATTTTACATAGAGTTATAATAAGAAAACCTTAAAAATCTTCTTGTAAGAAAGTATAAGGCATGGAGCTTAGATATTTGGCGTATAGCATCATCTTTTGACCATTACCAAGATTGTTAAAATTATGGCCCTAGGGTCAAAATTAGGCCTGCCCCAGGGGTCACTTTTTTATACTTTATTCCTTTTCCTGATTTTTTTTTACTTCATTCCTTTTTTTTCGTAATTCCTTTTTTTAATTCTTTCATTTTCCAAATTCTTTTTAGCTTACCTGAGCACAACGTGCTCAAGGTGAGCTTTTGTGATCGCCCTTCGTCCGTCGTGCGTCGTCAACAATTTGGCTTGTTAACACTCTAGAGGTCACATTTTTAGCCCAATCTTCATAAAACTTGGTCAGAATGTTTCTCTCCATAAAATCATGGACAAGTTTGAATTTGGGTCATGTGGGGTCAAAAAGTAGGTCACGAGGTCAAATCTTAGTAAAACCTTGATAACACTCTAGAGGCCACATTTTTGGCTAAATCTTTATGAAACTTGGTCAGAATGTTTCTCTCCATAAAATCTTGGACAAGTTCGAATATGGGTCATGTGGGGTCAAAAAGTAGGTCATGATTTCAAATCTTAGAAAAACCTTGTTAACACTCTAGAGGCCACATGTTTGGCCAAATCTTCATGAAACTTGGTCAGAATGTTTGTTTCCATAAAATCTTGGACAAGTTCGAAAGTGGGTCATGTGGAGTCAAAAAGTAGGTCAATATGAAAAATCCAACATATGTTGCTCATTTATAATCAGGTGAGCGATTCAGGGCCATCATGGCCCTCTTGTTTTACTTAGCGATGATATTACATTAATCATGCAATAGAAAAGGCACTTAATAGGATAATTATAATTATTATTCCAAGTTTGTGCTCACATTGTACCGGAAAAGAACTTAGGAAGCCGTTAAAACATAATATTTTGTGTTTTTACTGAGCTTTAAAAATAGGGGGTCAGGTAATGCATACTGTTATTACTTGATATTTTTATGATTAACCTATATTAAATTGTGCATTTTTATGTTTGATATAGTATATAAATATTTTTTGAAAAGCTTGTTCTGAAAAATTTGTATGAAAATACGTTCTTTACCAGGAATTGTAATGTTGCTATTTAATAAATGGGGGAGAATCAAACTTTACTATGAAGACTTCCTACATATTTTTTTAAATATATGTTTTATCAAGTTTTCTTTTATGTTTTTAATATGTTTTCCTTTTGATATATGTCTTAAGTATATAATAAATCAATTCATGAGAAAAAATTGGGAAATTTTATGATTTTATTGCAGTTTTCATACGTATACCCCCACACAATTTGCGAAAGCATTTCAATACAGAGTTACATAGGCTAAAATCATAAAAAGTTTACAATCTGTGGTTAGAAATTTCCTATATTGCACAAAATGCTTTCTTTAGATATATAGAATAGAAATATACCAAAGGAACAAGAATTTTAACATTCATGCATTAGAGTGCCACTACCTTAAAATCAAACTTTTTAACTTTAAAAGTATGTATAAAATGCAATTATTGAATGAGATATTGATTTTAGAGCATTATATACCCAAATACATGTAAATATTTATTTTAAACGCTTTACGAATAAACTAGATGTTGTATCCGTATTTGTGTACATTCATAAGTTCTTTTTATACTAATTTTCTGTTCTTCTGTTTTTACGCACATGAATACAAGTCTTGTTTTTATTTATTTTTTAAAAAAAAAAAAAAATTTTTTTTTTTTCTTTTTATTGGATCTGTTAGTCTACATGTACACATTCACATGCATCCACTACTAATCATCCATCACAGTTTTGACTTGACTTGATTTGACATGACTTGACTATTTGAGTTTACCGTCGCTTCGACAGTATTTCAGTCATATAGCGACGTCCAGCTAATTATAGGTGGAGGAAAACCCCAAATGCACGGAGGCATCCGGGTAGAACCACCGACCTACCACAAGCCAGCTTGAAGGCTTCCTCACATGAAAATCCGAGTGACCGTGCCGGGAAGTTTTGATTTGAAGAAATAAAGTATTGTATATATGGGTAGTACCGGAAGGTTTTCGTTCATAAAGCTATGCTTAACTTGTTTTTATTAAACTAAAAGTAAATTTACAAGAGGGCCAAGATGGCCCTAGATCGCTCACCTGAGAAAAGTAGCATTCATTGCCTGTACAAAACAGATTGCTTTAGAATTAAGATGATGAGGTGAAACAATGTTCAGGAATTTTCTGACCCCATCCACAAAAGATATCATCATGACAAACATTCTGCCAAAGTTTGAGGATGATTGGACCAAAAATGTTGCCCTCAGTGTGTAAACAAGATTTTTCTAAGATTTGACCTACTTTGATCCAACCTGACCCATTTTCGAAAGGGTTCAAGATATCATCAAGACAAACTTTCTGACCAAGTTTGAGGAAGATTGGATCAAAATTGTGGCCTCTAGTGTGTAAACATCAAAACTGTTGACGGACGACGGACAATCAAGTATCCCAAAAGCTCACCCTGAGCTATGCTCAGATGAGCTAAAAATTCAAGTTTTTAATCTGTTTACAGCCACTTTTCTTTTTTTCTTTCTTTTTCTGTCGTTGTTATTTTTTCCTGTATGAATTGGTGTATATAAACTTGATCGTAGATATTAATTTGACAACAACAAAAACAACCTACCGAACTATGACGTTTATTGTGTTCAAGATATACACTTTACTATAGAAGATTTTAAAACAGTTTACTCACAACAGGAAACAAATATTATATGGCATTCATGAATGGAATAATTGTGTCAAATATATAGCCTTTATATAGTACTGAGGTAATGCTCAAGACAAGAAAAAAAAAAGAAAAAAAAAGTAACCAGAGTTTTGTTTTGTAATTATTATTACACTTCTGCAACTCACTATCTATTCGTATTTTAAGTTTCTCAAATAAACACCTTGAATAGTTGAGAAGTTATGTAGTTATGTTCTGTCTGGACAAAAATTGATATTAGATAAATAAAGGGAGATAAAACAATTATTGGAACAGGCAGAGTTATGGTTCTTGGTTAATGCACTGCTCCAGCTTGCTATCATATTATGCTTCAAGTCCTTACCTTGTTTTATTTATGAGCTTTGCTCCAAACAAAATTATAAAACGAAAAAAAGGGAGATAATCAATAAACCAGACATGACCAGTTTTGGTAGAGTTATGGTTCTTCGTCAATGCAATATTCCTTGTCATCTAGCTATTTACGAAGTTTCAAGTCAATACCTTGTATAGTTTTCAAGGAAGAAGTATTTAAGTTATTATTTGGACAGAAATATTGATAAAAAAAATGATCAAGGTAAAGTTACAGGTCTTGGCTGTTGCACTTTCCAATCTCACCATGTATTTATATTTTAAGTTTTCAAGTCAATACCTTGAATGATTTATGATTTATGCTCCTGTTAAAAATTGAAAAATAAAACTTGAAAAAAGTGATGTTCCGATTGTCGCTAGTCGCAGACGATCGGTTGCTTTACTGAAAAGCGACAATAATCAATTTATACATATATACGTTTCGCGACGTCGTTGTAAATTTTTTATACCATACCATATCATGTGTTGTCTGTCTAGTGCACACTGTAAATCAATCTGGGATCTCTTGATGTTACCAAGGTTTCCATAGTAAAACCTTAAAATGTCCCCTTTTAAACAATAAGGCCCAGAACTAAGTATAAGCTATTATAAAGCTAAACTGTATGACATTTGATCTCTTACGTGTAACTCATGATGGTAAACATTTCTGCTAAATAGCTTCAATATCCACCATGGAAGAATGACAAAATTTGAAATAATAAAGGGGGCCATCAACCTTAGAAATAATAAATATGAGTGTTTCTTATTAGTATAACACGACAGTCACTCAGTCAGAGTGATAAAAATGTACGGTATATTTACAGACAATCTGGGCAATATCTATCCTAACAACGGTTCAAATTTGCGGTTTGTAACAGTACTGGAGCTTTGCAGTTGAAATATGAGACACAACCCTTTTTCGATCTTGACTTTTCCATCTTCTTGCGTTTTTATTTAAACGAAAAATGTTTTATATTTACATTACCGGTGTTAGTGTAAGATTTACTCGCGTGTGATGATAGAAACTGCTGCGATTGTCTTTAACTCCTGATGCATCAAAACTTTCTGTGTTTCTGTTTGGAATCAGGCCCACGATTGGATATATAGATATTGAAATGGGCCAATCAAAAACTAAAGATTGCAGAATATGATGACTTAAGTACAAATTCAATCAATACAAAAACTATCGGGGAAAATTGTAAATTCCGGGACCTGTGCCTAAATCCCGGACTATCTGTATATTGATTGATTTGTTTGGTTTTTATTGTTCCTGTCATTGATGCTAGTAGTGTTTTTTCGGCGTAGCTTTTGACCTACTTAGGGATGATGACGTAAGACCGAATTTGAACGATTTTCCTTTACTCAAAAAGTTACGCATAAGTGTTTGTTATGATGACAGCTAGCCAAAAAATATACTTTGAATTCATAAAATCTATATTACTAAAAGAATGAGCTGACTTTTGTGTCGGATTTGGCATTGTTATGAAACATCACTGTGTATACAGATTGTCATGGTTATTCAGTAACCATTCAGTAGTTGTTTTATCTGTATTCGAAAATAAATATAATTGCACAGTTTACGAGAAGTTATGGTGAATCCATCCAGATTGGATAAATCTATATATAGTAACATTTCTCGGGGAACCTCGACTAGCCTCGCAGCCATGTTACATGGGTATTAAAAAGCCACGAAATAGAAATTGTGTCCCCATTTTTACTACGCAGCTCCTGTTATTAATCTTTGCGAGTTATCCAATTTATCTTTCGAGTTTATGTTGTTTTTCGTTTATTCGAACACTCGGATGGAAGACGTGGTAATCTGGCGTGCGTTCCGTACACGTATACATACAGCATATGGTCCACATATGGGAAAAGCTTGGTATATGGCTCTAGGGTAATAACTGTGCTGAGAAAGTTTAACTGTCATCCGCAGTGTACAATGTATACAACTGTTCCCTTTTTAGATTTATTGTTTAAATAGATTTTTCTTCTTAAAGATGAAATAAAAATATGTCACTGGCTGTGCAAAATGTGTTCGGTCGGCGGTTCATCCCTTGAGTAAGAATTTCAGCTAAATTGAAGTGTACCTTTATTGACCAATTATTTGGGTACTTTTTTGTTTGAGTACGGCGTTCAATCCCTATTGTAAAAGGGGAATCACTTGATATATAGTTAATTGATTTACATAAAACATGGATATATAAGTATATACAAAGCGTTCTTTTAATGTCGAAAATGATTTAAGCAACTCATCAGTAATACAAAGAAAAGTTTATTTCAAAAAGTCAACTTGTCAGCCATCATCCGCCACATTGCATCCATAGAGACCGGAGAAAAAGCGTGGGTCGAACTATGGTTAAAAAATGACGTCACCATAGTCTAACTACGCCGAGTTTTGGCGGCGTATGACGTAACTATGGTGACTATAGTTAGCACTCAAACAAGGCGAATATTGCCACAACAATGACGGGCAACGGATTCGACAGCCCAGGTTTAACCTCTGCATTCTTATAAAGCTTTTTGATATTTTTTTTTGTCGACTTGATATAACTCATATCTATTCAGACGAATGACATTCCTTCCTTTTTCTAGTTGGACTGAACTGCAGTTTCGTTGATAAACATTAAGTCATTTAATCAAAATGCACATTGCGACTTGTTTGGGGCCAAACGTATGAACACCTGCAGTGTATTATAGTCTGTCTCGCCGTCTCCGTGTGTTCGAAAGACGGTGCACTTTATTGCAATGATGTCTACACTTCCGGTTTTGATGGAGAGGACTCTTTAATACCCTTTTTTTTTTTTTTTTTCTTTTTATCTATGCCTGTTTCGACTTTTTAGGATAAAATGCTTCATAGATAATGATTTGTACAGCATTTAAACATTCTATATTACCCATTACTTTTTATCCCGATCAACGCCGTATATCTTTATTTAAAGGTGTTTCCTGTTTACATCGACATTAACACCGCCGTATCTAGAACTACTGACTGGAAATCCCACACATCCTTAACGTATCCAGCCTTCATGTCAAAAGACTTATGTTTATTGGTGTATATTTGTTAATTTATGACATCTGATCCTCATGTAAAAAGTGTACTACATTGTGTATAATAAAGGTGTAAAGTGAAATTCTGTACCTTGCTGTACTATATTCTAGAAAGATTTAATAATTAGATTTTTCTTCAGCCTTTTCCTCCCATAATTTAATGATTTTATAAAATTTGTTATGGAAATAAAATCAATACATTATGGAAATTTGGCCGAATATATATATCATATTTATTATGTGTTTAATGCGTAAAGTGAAAATCAAGGGATATAACTTGTGACCAAAATTTAATAATAGAAAATAAACAAGAGGGCCATGATGGCCCTGAAACGCTCACCTGAGTACCATTGCTACAACTGATTACAAGGTTTTTAAACAGACAAGAATTCTGATATAACTCAATCTTTAACATTTTAGTCCTGACAATACTACACACCAAATATATAAGCACTGGGCCTTATGGTTTCAGAGGAGAAGACTTAGTGCGGGGTCATTTATCTCCAAAGGGCCACCATTTTAAAAATCTTGATAATGGACCATTAGATGATGCTACATACCAAAAATCTAAGCTATAGGCCTGGTTAAGATTTTTTTAAAAGATTTTCCTATATAACTCTATGTTAAACAAGTGACCCCTGGTGCGGGGGCATTTATCATCCAAATATCTAATCTCTAGGCCTTATGGATTCATAGAAGAAGATTTTTAAAGTTTTCCTATATAACTCTATGTAAAACAAGTGACCCATGGTGCGGGGGCATTAATCACCATAGGGCTATGATTTGAACAATCTTGGTAATGAACCATAAGATGATGCTACATACCAAATATCTAAGCTCTAGGCCTAATGGAATCATAGAAGAAGATTTTTAAAGATTTTCCTATATAACTCTATGTAAAACAAGTGACCCATGGTGCGGGGGCATTTATCACCATAGGGTCATGATTTGAACAATCTTGGTAATGAACCATTAGATGATGCTACATATGAAATATCTAAGCTCTAGGCCTAATGGATTCATAGAAGAAGATTTTTAAAGATTTTCCAATATAACTCTATGTAAAACAAGTGACCCTGGTGCGGGGGCATTTATCACCTAGGGTATGATTTGACAATCTTGGTAATGCCATAGATGATGCTACATACCAAATATCTAAGCTCTATGCCTTGCAGTTTTGCAGAAGAAGATTTTCAAAGTTTGCATTTTTAAAATCTATTTTTAGCTCCTGTGACCTAATTATGCAATGGACCAGAACCATTTATACAACTTTAGTAGAGCTTCATCCAAGGAACATTCCTGCAAAATATTTTTCAAATTGGCCAAGCCGTTTAGGAGGAGATGTTGTTTGAAGCAATTGTTGACGCCGGACGCACGGACGCACGCACGCACGCACGCACGGACGACGGACGACGGACAAAAGGCAATCAGAAAAAGCTCACTTTGAGCATGTTGTGCTCATGTGAGCTAAAAAGGGCCAGACTAAAATAGACATATTGCTTTTTGCTCTATTGACCCCTATCCACGGTTTACATAGCCTAATTTACCGCGGCCGAGTGGATAGAGTGTCCGCGTCGAGAGCGGGTGGTCGTGGGTTCGATTCCCGGCCGCGACTAAAATAGTAAAAACGGTACTGGTATAGCTCCTTTGCTTGCCGCTCAACATAGAAGGGTAGTTCCAGGACTGGTTGGCCTGGTGTCAGGATATTTACCTGTTGGTTGACTTTGTATGCCCGCTGTGATACTCTGTTCTTGTATAACATTATTTTCTTGTACATGTATGTGTATTCAAAGTATCCAACATATTACTTCTTGCTTAGTCACAATACCAATGTTATAAGAAACTATTAGTAATTGTAATTATTAATTTGTAATTGTAATTAGTAATTTATCTAAAATGCGTTTGACATATGATAAACGGATTGTCCAAACAAAAGAGAACACTTACTTGTTAAGAAGTTGTTTTTCGCAAGATGTCCAGTTTTTAAATCTTTAATTGATGTCTTCAACGGCTAAAATATGTAAGTTTTTCAACAAGTGATAATTTCAATCAGTACTAATCTTCTCTCTCTTGGCCTGGTGTCAGGATAATGTGACTGGGTGTGGTATCATGCCACATGTCTACGGCGTGATACTGCAGTGTGTTAGCACTATATCTGTCTCAAGTAGACATCGTCTCCAAATGATTGAAATACTGTTGGTGGGACGTTAAACCCAGCAAACAAACACTCTTTCTTGCAGTTTATGGGATTTACATGATTATTAGCACTTAATAAGAAAGTTGCAAATATTAAACAACAAAATTTCATTGTTTCATACAGGTATGTTATTTTTTAAATTTCATTTTATCTATTTCAAATAGGTACATTAATAAAATATTTGAGATTAAATTTTTAAAAATGTAATAAAAGTCATCCAGCTGGATTTGAACCCGCGACATTGCAGGACATTTCATAAGGAGAGTTTAATTAACAAGTCTACCAATAAAGCTAGTAGGGCAGTTCTTTCAGCTATTATAGGGTCTTTTAAAATTTTAGCCTATGGAGGTTCAAATATCATCAAATGAATTGCGATTGATTCGATTGTGCATTACGGTTTATCTGACGATTGATTCGATTGTGCATTACGGTTTATCTGACGATTGATTCGATTGTGCATTACGGTTTATCTGACACGTTACCTCCACCATTTGTTATCAAAACATTTCATTTCAATTCAGTTTCGACTTCCAAAATGCAATCGTATAAAGATAATCATAAGATTAAACATAATTAAGTGATAAGACAGAAACCAAAATTTGGAACTATATCTCCTCGTAGTAAAAGGAACCGAAATTTAGGAATTGAGATAAAGCTTCGAAATGTCCGATGCAGTAATATGTTTAACCATAGAACAGAGTTGCAAGCAACATTGTTAAAATTAGTGTCACAGAAAAATTGATAATATAACAACAATATCAGTATCTTTTTTACATGTAACAAAATACATTATCTATATTCGAAAATTATTTTTCACTTATTTGATAAGAAAAGGTTCCCTACTGCACAACGTATATGAATATTCTTTTCATAAAAAAATAGACATGAACATAAACATAATTTTTTTTACCGCTGCCGGTGGCCGAGTGGTTAGAGCGTCCGCCTCGGGAGCGGGAGGTCGTGGGTTCGATCCCCGACCGCAACATACCAAAGTCGTAAAAAATGGTACTGTTATAGTTCCCTTGCTTGGCGCTCAGCATATAAGGGTAGTTCCAGGACTGGTTGGCCCGGTGTCAGGATAATGTGACTGAGTGTGGTATCATGCCACATGTCTACGGCGTGATACTGCAGTGTGACAGCACTATATCTGTCTCAAGTAGACATCGTCTCCAAATGACTGAAACACTGTCGGTGGGACGTTAAACTCAACAAACAAACAAACAAACAAACAAACAAACATAATTTTATTCAGATTTGACCTATACAGACACACTTTCTTTTGGAAATGAGTTTTGTAATGTCATAGTCCTCTATAATCAGTGCCTGATTATATGTCCCTATTTTATATCATTTTAAAAAACAACAACAAAAAACATAAAACAACAACAACAACAACAAAAACAACAACAAAAAAACATGATGTTCCTGTCAATATTTCGTTTTGATAAATAACTTCGATTCCCCAGGAATTTACAAGTTTATTGATTATTGTTGTGTCGGACTTAAATTACAGTAGATCTAGTACTTGCTAGTTTTATTTTTTACCCTTTCTCACCTAAACAGAAATGATCTTGAAAATGTATAATCTTTTAAGGTTTAGTCCCTGTAATGGTTTCGCTAATTCTTGGACCACTTAACCTCTACAAAGATAACCAAGGTACCCTAATAAAAAATTAGTAAACCTTGGTTATCTTCGCGAAAGGTCCGAAATGTGGCGAAACCATTACAAGGACTTCAGTTCAGCCTGCAAGCTAATTAATTCATTAGTATTTCATAAGTTAATGATTGCTCAGTTTCTCGATTTCTCTATTTATAGTTTCTTCTCTTTCATTGCATAGTTTCTTTTATATGTATCATAAGCTATAGATTTACCACTATCCCAATTATAATGTTTTAAAGTCTTCTTTAGTAAAGTGTGTATCTTGAAGAAATAAACTTCATTGTTCAGTTTTTTTAATACTCAAATTTTTTAACCTTCCCCAATACAATGGTAAGATATTCCAATTGTTCATAATGAGCATCAATAAACAAATTGTTTAACCACAAAATGCATACATTATTATTAAATTCAAGTCTAACATGTTTTATTAGAAGTTTCTAAAAATATATATATACAAAGTGAGTACAATAGCAGCGACGAAAACTAACAGATCCACAAAGACAAATAGATTACATTTAGTTAATTCAAAGTATGGTTTGTTGCCGACACGCAATATATTGTTAACACACACACACACACACACACACACTCACACACTCTTCTATAAAGATATATATATACCAATAACTGATATATCTATACGTCAATAAACACAAATCATGTTTATAGTGACGAATTCATAGAGCAAATATATTTTTAATGAGGATCTAACATGATACAAAAAGAAATATAAAAGATCGCAAACAGATTTTAAGCCTGGATTTTAATTTTTACTTTTATTTAAATAAAAGTTAGTTTAGCATTGCTTTATGAACGAAAACCTACCGGTGCTGCCCATGTATTCAATAATTTGTTTCTTCAAATCAAAACTGTGATGGGTGGTTGGTACTAATTGCATGTACATGTCTGTATGTAGACTAACATATCTTACATATAAAAAAGAAAAAAAGACATAGAGTTTCTGATTTTATTTTCTTAAGAAAAATGTATAAATGAAAGAAAATGTATTCAATTTATTACTTTCTGTAACTCACCAAAAATAGACACTTAATATATATAAAATGTACACAAATACGGATGCAATATATAGTTTATTCGTAAAGCGTTTAAAAATAAGCTTCGAACACATTAAATTGGTATATGCTTTATATTAAATGATTGCATTTTGTTACAGTTAAGAAGTGTGTTTCAATGACTTTATCGCCGGATAAATCAAACATGTAATATGTTTCCAGTTGTACACCTCATTGCTTCAGATGGGGGCCGGGTATTCACACCAGAGTTAGCCTGGGACCGGCATTCACATCAGAGTAAGCCGGGGGCCGGGTATTCATACCAGAGCTAGTCGAGGACCGGGTATTCACACCAGAGTTAGCCAGGGACCGGGTATTCACACCAGAGTTAGCCAGGACTTGGTATTCATACCAGAGTTAGCCAGGGGCCGGGTTTTCACACCAGAGTTAGCCAGGGACCGGGTATTCACACCAGAGTTAGCCAAGGGCCGGGTATTCACACCAGAGTTAGCCAGGGACCGGGTATTCACACCAGAGTTAGCCAGGTACCGGATATTCACATCAGAAGAAGCCGGGGACCGGGTATTCAGGCCATTCCTGTATTCAGATGGCGACCTATAACCTATTTCTGAGGTCAAGCTTTCAGCTTCTGTCGTAGCGTTCCTGGTCCGTGACGATACGCATCTGATCTCTGACGTCATACCTCTGATCTCTGACATGTCATGCATGGTTCCCTGTTCAAGGTCTAATAGTTCGGCACTTTTGCACCAAACAACAGATTATGGGACACCAACAACACATCGAATAAAACAATGCCCCGACCACAATTATAACTGAAAATTGAAAAAAAAGGACATTCACCACATAAGAGCTGTGTTGTTCCATAGCGAATAATAATAATAATAATAATAAAACAAAATAACAACGACAAAAACACTTTCAGATCACTGTACACATTACATTCAGTTTAATTGCTCTTTAACATTTAAGGGGTTGTGTGTGTGTGTGTGTGTGGTGATTAAGAAATGAAATCATTGCATTTAATGATGATTTTTGGGAAGTATACTTTTTTATTGCGCATTCCCCTTTCCACTGTATCCATCGCACCAAAATATTTTCATCGTGTGTTTTAGGACATCCGCATGCATTTTAAGACCAATTTGGAGACATGCAAAAAAATAAACCTATGTTTTATAAACTCTTAGAACGTTTAGTCGTAATCAAAAACCCAGATTTCTTTTCTTTTTAATGTAAACATTGTTTAAACATTTAAAATGTTGTATATAACGAAACTGAATGAACGTGTCTAACAAGAAAATGTCACTTAATGGGATCTGAAACATGCAATGTTTTTAAACTGTTGTTTGGAGAATTTGTTTTTATTTACTGCCACTAATTTTTTGCAAGTTAAGTCCGAAGAGAGCAGATACTAACTCCTATATGAATACAAGCTGGGCTCCTCTTCAAAAATATGTTCTTTTGGTAATAAACACATTTCGAATTTTGACGAAGTTTCACGAAAATACATCGATACAGTTCGACTGAGTATACAGTGATTTACTTATCTTTGCTAGAGGGAATGGAAGAGAAAATGATATGTAGTCATTGTGTAGAAGAGTGAGATTGAAATAAAATGTTGTTTTTTTTTAATATAGTTTGTTTTAGTTTTATATTTCCCCATTAAAATCATCAATTGCCATTATAGTCTGGAGTCCATTTCAAAACAAGACTTCTCAATATCATGGTCCATGGCATCGGAGAGTAGAGTTAAATGAATGCATTACAGGTGTTTCTCATTACATACCGCATATGGTTTTGATGAATACCAGTTGAACTCAACAAATTAGGTCAAAGGTCAATCAAGTAAACTTTTTAACCACAATTTTCAGATTTCAAAATGAAATTGGTATCAAATAAAACTTAAAGATCAGACTAATACAAAAGGCATTTTAATGTGTTTTACCCATCACTTCCTTCTTAAATGTAACCAGTATTTGAAAAATGTCATCGTCTTGATAGATTTTTTTCTCAATATTCAAACAATTTTATTTTTGTCAGTTTTGTAAATTGAATACTGCAATTGCACAAAAAACATTCTAAGACATTAAACTTTCAAAAATGTGTTGGACACGGCCCTTTAAAGGGGGTAGTGTACAATAACTTGTTGATGTAAAATTCAGACTCTTCTCAAAGTCATATTAAATGATATATACATACATGTACTTAATTTTTATGCATTAAAACATTGTTCTTGATTGCAAATGATCTATTTTGACAAGTTTTGTATGCATTTGTGCAAAGAACCATTACATAAAAGATTGCAGCTGAAGCAAAACACATGTCTGATTAGCTTCCCTTAAGCTCTTGGAGACGGGTCCTACTTGAGGAAACGTGGCAATTTATAAGAAGGTATCATAGTATTACAAATTGGATTAGGTAAACTTAGAACTTCTTACATCAGTTGCGTTCGGTTAAAGAAGGGAGATGCTATTGTGGACCACAAAACCAGGTTAAGTGAGCTTACAGTGTATATACAGAAGTCACAATTTCAATTCAACCATCTCCCCATCACTTCTATCGGAGAAATACATGGAAAACTTCTATCACAATTATTTTAACCAACCTTAGAGCTATATCAATACTGGAAATTGTTGCAATAGTCCCTTTAAGGGTTTATGCTAGAAACAGTTGCTAACACTCCATTTAAGAACTTGTCAAGAACTGTTCTTTTGAGGAATGAAACCTCTCCCTTTCTTTTCAAGCTAAACACCATGGGGAAAATACAGAAAAGAAAATTTCAACAGCAAGAGAAAAACTGACTTATTCACTACGCAGAAGCCCATGGTAGTGACTGGTGGCTGAGAAAATCTTGCTTTCAGCTATGATGGAGTCCAAAATAAAAACAAGAGCACCGCATGCGGTGCGAAGGCTCGTCTGTTTTTGCGAACGTTAAAATATTTTTGTTAAACACTTAAGAAAGTGGACCTTGAAAATCACAACTAAAACTGTAAGCCTTTAAATGCAAAGTTGAAGTACCATACCCTTTCAATTTGGCCTTTGACCTTGAAGAATGACCTTGACCTATGCATGGAATAGAATGTATACAATTCAAATATGTAAAATATGTAAACAAAAAATCACAATTGCTAATCCAATGAGTTTTTGATAATCAACACAAAACTGAAAAATTTGAAGACATTAAAAAAATATTATTTTTTTTGTTGAACAATTCAAAAATTGGTCAAAGGTCAAGGTCAATAGGTAAAAAATTTGCATATGACTGGATAGGCTTTGTCCAGATGAATATGCAGACCAAAAATGATAGTT
Source organism: Solen grandis (assembly GCA_021229015.1). Lineage (NCBI taxonomy): Eukaryota > Metazoa > Mollusca > Bivalvia > Adapedonta > Solenidae > Solen > Solen grandis. Next base: position 47,740,571 of record CM037786.1, on the reverse strand, counting down.
GTATATGAAATAGAAGAGAAGTTATGGCCAACGTTAAGGTTCCGGACGACGACGACGACAACGTGGACGCCGGATTTACGACAATAGCTAGTATTTTTTTCTTCGAAAAACAGACGAGCTAAAATGGGTGTTTGCCGGACGTTCATAATCAAGCTGCGAAAGAAAGGTTTACGATTTGTTGTAGAAAGGCGATGCATACCAGACGCCATGAGACAACTATGGTGCACTTCAATGGAGCATGGATGGACAAGATCAGCTTGACCAGAAATAGGGTTAAATGTCGCTGTACACTATTCCAAGATGGCCAGCTGGTGTTTGATGCAAAGATGAGAATTGGATGGATGAATCACTAGTCTGAGATTGGATTGGTGTCGACAAAACATGTTACGATAGCAGAAGTCAATGATTGTGTCTAATGCATTCAGCTATTAAAGCTTGGCTCCAGAACACGAGTACTAGGCTGTCATTATATATAGCGTAACATGTATTCTGCAGCCATTGGATGTTTTATTAAATAAGCCAATGAAAGTAATTATACAGTAAAAATGGTAGAAATGGTAATATGCTGGCATATTCGTAGTTACATGGCTACTGGTAAAATGTGAAAGCCAAAGTTGCTTGATATTTGTCAGTAGGTCTGATGCTTGGCAAGAGATTGAGCCATAAATTATTTTTTCTGGGCATTTAAAATGCTTCATTTCAAATGCCATGGATGAAGGATTTTATGTGGACTGATCTGTCCACGACACCAAGCCGGCATATAAATACTTATTTTATAAATCTAAAAAGAAAGGGCATAAATTTTGTATTTCCACATTCAACTCTTTACCTAATAAACATTCATGTAAATTTATGACTTGAAGAGTATTACTCGACTAATCTTTAAATTTAAATGGTTTATAAAATAATTCATTTTTCTTTGCCACTGAGCTACAAGAATGTATGAGCATGTAAAGAGCAAACAAAGGGATCTTGATCATCTGGATCTACTCTGTCTGCCAAATGCGTCGAAATAAGTATATATAAAGTAACGGGTTAATGAGCAATTAAGTAACATCTTTTCCGAATATGAAAATCCAAAACCTTATCGGCCATATTTGTTCACCATGTTACTGCGCAAGGCACCTTGAAGAGTACCTTCCTCTGCCTTGAAACTTATTTTTTCGACATCCTGGTGTATATAAATCCAGTGAAAAATACATTGAAACTCATTGAAACTATGCGATGAGCAACTCAGATTGTCAGTCTATGTTGCAGTTTGATATACATTGGACTGCAGAGATGTATTTTTTAATTTCGTAATATGGGGTACAAAATTCATATACAAATAAATTTTGGGGCGATAGGAACAACTTCAGTCAGAAAGTGAGGAAAGGCAGCTAGAAAAGCAAAGAAATAGAATAAAAAAATGTATGATAAAATGAAACAAAATGTGTTGCTTGAAGCATTTCCTTGGGCTTTTAAGATCGAAAGTACATTGATGTGCTGTATATGCAATCAATTTCCAAAATATAGCCGATACAAGGCGTCACTTTACGTTTGAAATTTTAAGCAAAGTTGAGAGCAAGAATTGTTTAAGCAAAAAAAATTTGAGATGCTTGGTTTAGTACGTCAACCATTGCAGACCATTTGGGGCAAAAAAAAAAGGGTTAATAAAAAATGCTTAGTATAAATGAATACAGCTACATATTTTTACAACGAAGACGATGCCTTTTTCCCCAAAAATTTGAAGACATTTGCCCGTTTTCCCAGAAGGAAAATGGTGTTAAACATTTTTATCATATGAAGAAACAAACGTTTCGTTTTGTATAACCACCACGTATTCTTATATTCAAAACACGTCGAATTACATCACTTCGCGTCATGTGCGTGTGTTCTATATATATATATATTTTATATATATATATATATATATATAAATGACATTTGATTTCATTAAATATGTAATGTGTATTTCATGAATTCAATTTATCATTTTTTAATGTTGAACATTTTTAATAAAAATATGTTATATGACCAACAATACTGGGTTTTCTCATTTTTCAAATTTTAGGGTCAACTTCCCCACCACATTTGAAACTCAGTATAAACTAAACTTGTGACGAAACATCATAACAAAGAAAAAAAATCAGTAGCTTAGTCAATACCAGTTAAATAAAAAAAAATGATAACATTTTGATTTTTTTTTTTATTTATTTTACTGTATATTTTTTCAACATTTTTTTCCTAAATTTAACAAATACAAAATACAAAACAAATTTAAAGAAGCCATTTTTATGTTTCATACATGCAATGTTTTAACCTTCAGTTTGATAATAAATTTTTTTTATTTATAAGCATTATTTAAAAAAAAATATAAATGATTTAAAAGTATATTGTTTCACTTAGTTACCTTTGACCTTATTCCAAAAAAAAAATCAGCATTGGCATCCGGCATTTACGCACCAACAATACAGTAAAGAAAACATGTCGCATGGATGCCAAGCTCTATTCTTGCCATGGCCCAACATTTTTTTTCCCGTTGACCTCCACTATGATAGAAGACGACAACAATACTAATGCTAAATTTTATTAACCCATATCACGTGATGTTTGGGGGATTCTCATATAAAGAACGAACCCGGAAAACCCTGTAGACGTTTTTCATTGACCAAGATATTGATGGGTGAATTAAAAAATATATTAATCAGGTAGTTATGTTTTAAATTTGTTTTTAATTTTTTGATTATTTTTGTTTTTCCATGGAAATGACTCTCTCCTATTTTAAAGTTAACTTTTTATTGCAATTGTTCTACAGTTGAATATTGGTGCGCTCATTCATCCGTGTCACTTTGTAATTCGATGTGTAACCTATGTTTTTAAAATTTATAATGTAACATGTTTCATACATGTTGATCCATATTTGCCTTTAAAAATTAAATATTTCAAAGTTATAAATTCATATTGTATTAGATATTTAAATATTCAATATCATGTTATCATTACATTCCATTCCATTTGATCATTAACCCTTGTTTAAGCACGTTATTCATTCATTGTTATATATACAGATTCATGTGAATGATTGATTGATTGGCTTAATACCACCAAAAAACGACATCTTCATCTTAACTTCTGTTAAGTGTCAATTAATTTAGAAAAATCAGGAATACAATGTATAATGTGATCTGGAAAGGACGTAAACAAAAAAAAGGAGGTGGGGAAAATGTTCTGTGATAGATGCGGAAAATTTTTCTCTTCCCGATAGGTATATACTGTTTAAAAAAATGTTTATGAAGGAGGTAAATTTCAAATTTATTTTTGACTTTTTGTAAAGATTAGGTTAGGCAACAGTCAAAATATATTTGCGATTTGCATACAGTTCCTTTGTATTAGGCGAACAGCTTGCAAGAACACTTCAATTAAAAAAAATTTTCCCCATAACGAAAGAACAAACCTTTTTAAAAAACCAAAAAACAATAAAAAAACGGGACGTTATTTCGGGGGAACGTCTCATCCATGCGAAGTTTAAGTGCCAATTGTTCGACTGGATCGAAGCCCGGTTGGTTTATGAAAGCCACGCGCTAACCCACGCTACTGGCATTAAAATTGGTTTCTGAGTTTATAGAGTTCCTAATGAAACTTCGAAAAGGTTTTTAATTTTTTTAAATACCTTTAAAATTTGGGGAAAGAAATTTTTTTATTTAAATAAACGTTTCAAATCAACAACAAAAATATCTTTTCTTCCGTCCATATTTTGTATTTCCCCTTTCAGAGAGGATAAGAGAGAGAGTGGTATGGATTTTGGGAATGTACGGGTAATTATTTCTTTTCAAAGTTTTTTTTTGGGTAAGTTTTCCTTCCCCTTGGGATTTACGTTTTTAAAAACTTTTTATCGTATAATATAAAACCGTTTTTAACACATAACCCTAAAAAAAACAATTAAATTGATCTATATTTTTTTTAATAAATAAACCCAACTTGCAAAAAAAATTTTGAACCTAATCTCCCGGGGAAAGGGCCGGGGGAAAAATACAGCCCCACCGTTTAAAACGGCACTTCTTGGTTTAAATTTAATTCAAAAGCGGAATGAGTTTCATTCAATTAATTCAATAGTTTATTTTCAGTCAAATGCATTAATTTTTTGTAAAAGAACAAAAAAAATTGGGAAAAAAGCAACTCATTTTTAATGGGTTCACATCATTTTTTAAAAAAAAAAAAAAAGGGGGGGGCTTCAACCGATGCACATGTGCCAAAATACTGTGAAGAGTTCGATTTAAAAGTCCCCGGCCAATTTCGTTAAATTTTTACAAAAAAGGAAAAATAACTAAAACCCAAGACGGAGGGAAAAAAATAATTTTAAATTAAAGGAATTAGTTTTTTATTTGGGCTTTTAAAATTGTTTTTGGCAGAAGGATTTTTTTTTAGGAAAAAGTAAAGGACAAAAATTCAGGGGTGAGAGCGAAACTTTCTAATGCTATAAAAAAAAAGCACTTAGGTAGTTTTCCTCTCACCCCCCGAGAACAAAAAAAAAGGGTTTACCACAAATAAAAAAATAAAGCCCCGGAAAATTTTACATTTGAAAAATTTAAGTTTTATTTGTCTGTCGCCTACTGGATATTGGCCAATTTAATTAAAATTTTTGCCCAAATCAAAAAAAAGTTATTAAAAAAAGAAACATCCCAAAAAAACTTCCTAAATCGCGGGGGGGCCGTTCTTTTCGTTTTTTAAATTTGGAGAGGGTTTACTTTCGCCGAAAATAAAAAAAAAAAAAAATTAAAAACAAAAAAATAATAAAAAAATTAAAGGGATACTTTTTTTTTTTTATATAATATTTGAATAAATTTCTTTTTATATCTGAGTACTTATTAAATTCAAAATTTAAAAAGGTATTCGGGCTTTTATACCTTGTATTTCAAATTTGGGTTTTCTTAAATTTTTTCAATCCTAACTCTTGAGTATTTGCAGACAAACTTTAAAAAGGTGTGAAATTTTTTAATTTGTTTAAAGTTTTCCCGCTAAAAAAATTTTAATTTAATACTTATTTAAAATATATCCATTTTAAAAAAGGCTTCAGTCTTTATACAAATAAGTAAACCCCATTATTTGATAAATTCATGCCAAAATTTTTAAAAAAGTATCAAATTTAAAAGTTGGGTTTTAAAACCCGGGAATTTAAATTTTTGGGCGGAAAAAACAGAATTTTGGGGTCGTTCCAAAAAATTTTAAGAAAAAAAAATGTTTATTTTTGCACCCCTTTCACTTTTTAAGCCAGTTATTTGACCTTTAAATTTAAATCATTCACAAGGGAATTTTTTATACTGGTTTAAAAAATAATATTTTCCCCATTTTTAAAAATTTAAAAACCAAAATTTAATAAAATTAAAAGTATCTTTCAATTACAATGGATAACGACAGCTCACCAATACTGCGCATTACACTGGAAGATTTTACTTTCCCCAAAATCAATTTACAAAAAATTTTAAAAAAATTCTTTTTCCCAAATTTTTTGCATTTTTCAAAACCCCCTAACACAATACCCCCTAATTTAAAAAAGAACCCACAACCCAATCGAAAAGTTTAAGTGATTTAAATTAGGTTTTTAAAAACATATTTATTTATGTTGTCTCGAACATTCCCTTGATTTTAAAGCTTTCCCCATAACACTTTTTGATTTTAAAGAAAAAAAAGTAAACTACTTGGGGTAATTTAAGGGAATTCCAAGATAAATTTAAATTATCTACAAATTCTAAAATTTTTCCATTAAAAAAACCACTCTTCTTTAGGTTTAGTTCTACCTTTTCTTCCCGAAACCCCTAACTTTTTTTTCTCATATTTACTTTAGCCCCCCGTAAATTTCTATATTTGTAAAGTTTATCTAAAATTTGTTGTAAAATTTTTAATGCTATCCCCAATCAAAACCAAAACAAACCCGCAAAATTAAAAAACAGGGATTAATTTACAAATATCTGAATCTGAAAACTGTCATTGTTCAAAAGAGTGGGGCAAGTCTGAGTTTAGTCCCCTTTGTAAACTGGGTTTAGTGAGGGTTTTTTTTTTTAAAGGGAAAAACCCTGATTTTTTGGGCCCCGCCCTTTATCCCCTTTTCCCGTAAAAAGCCTCCCCTCTTTAATTTTATTTTTTAAATTTTTATTCACCGATCGATCACCCTCACGCAATTTTATTATAGATTCCAGATAAATTTTTTCAAAACCTTATGTCGCTCTTCCTTTGAGCATTTTCTATATTTTAAAAAGTAACTTTATTTTTGAAATGCCTGGGAAGTTTTATTTGTACTAAAGTGATTTGAATAGGGATGTTCAAAAAATTTATGCCTCGTAATGATTTGTAAAATTTCCCCGAATTTTACTTCTTATTTATTATTTTCTTTGTGTCCCTAAAAATTTTGTCCCAACCCAAATAAATTTTTAAATTTTATTTTTGGTTTCTGGTTTAAAAACCATTTCTGGTTTTAAAACCATTTCTGGTTTTTTCAAACCCTCAAAAAAAATTATCGAACAAACCTGGTGTTGGTGGATATCCACCCCCTACAATGCATACATATATTCATACATACAAAATACTTTCAACATGTTCCTTAATAATACTTTCATAACATACAAAAAAATACACATTTTATACACCAAAACATGTTCACACACACACACACAACCCCACACACACAAAAACAAAACATGACATGTGTGTTTACGTTTTGTAAGACATTAAAAAAAAGGGAAAAAGAGAAAGGGACGAATAGTTTTCTGCCCCGGGTAAAAAATGTTTTACCCTTTGGGCATAGGCCCGCGGGTTCCGAACCGGGCAGTTGTAATTTTTAAAGAGAAATTTGTAACTTTCTAAAGTATTATTTTTTTTTTTTTTTTTTGGGGAAAAAGGAATTTTACCTTTATACTGGCACTAAGAAACATTCGGCGTACGGCATTTTGTTACTTTTTTTTTTTTTCCCCGGGGGCTTGCCTTTACCGTCTTTTAAGATCTTGATATCGAAATTGGTTTTTTGGGTGACAAAATTTTCGCCGAGCTTGGTTTAAATATAACCTGAAAACAAAAAAACAAACAACAAAATGTATCGTAGTTATTTACGAAACAGTGGACCTGGCCAAAAAATCCTGAACCCAAAAATGCCCTTATAGCTGAGCTCTAAAAACAAGGGGGGAAATTTTCCCCCAAAATGGACCCCCCCCAAATACTGGTAGGTAAAAAGTAAAATTTGTTTTAAAAGTTTTATTTTAATTTTTTTTTGACTTGTGCAAAAAGTGTTTCATCGCAAAACATTGTATATTTTGACAAACTTCCAAACGTGAAACAAAAACCCCTATCACCGACCCCATTCACTGACACTCTCGTACCATAAAAACCCTAACGAAAAAAAATTTAGAGAAAAAAGAAGGACAATGTTTAAAAAAAAATAAATTAAAATGGAAAAATGATGAAGGTAAGTAAATTGTCACTGCATGTAAAAAAACTTCGGGATCAAGTTGGGAAATTTGTACCAGATGCAAAAAGGTTTTCTTTTAAAAGAGCAGGTGAAGCAGAAAAAAAAAATGGGATGTTAGTAAGAAAGAAATTTTGTAATTAAAAAGAATGTGTTAATTTAGAGCTGCCGGCGCTGCAACCCCATTTTTTGGTTACATAGCAAATTTCCAGGTTTTTCATAGCGAAAATTTCCCGTTATTACAGTTTGGAGAGATCGGGGTGGGACTGAGAATCAACAACCTATCAAAAAACCAACAATCATATCGACAGTCAGGATTCATCCCCAAAATTTTAGTGAGGGTTATTGGGGATAGAAAGTCACCATGAGGCGCGTTAGAGGAAAAAAAAAGGTTGAGTGACTGAAAAAAAAAATTGAGTGGGCTGTAAAAAAAAGAAAGGGCTGTAAAAAAAATAATTGAGTGAAAAGTAAAAAAATGAGTGACTGTAAATAAAAGATTGAGTGACTGTAAATAAATAAAAATGAGTGACTGTAAATAAATAATGAGTGACTATAAATAAAAGATTGATGACTGTAAATAAATGATTGAGTGACTGTCAATAAATAAAATAGTGGCTGTTAAAAAATAAAATAGTTTACGTAAAAAAAAAGGAAAAAAGTGAATGTTTAAAAAAATGATTGAAATTTCTGAAAAAAAAAGATTGAGGGACCCGTAAATAAATGAGAGAATGTTAATAAAAGATTTAGGGACTGTAAAAAAAATAAAAAATTTACTGTAAAAAAAAATTGATGACTGTAAATAAAAAATTGGTTACTGTAAATAAAAAGAGTTTTCTGTAAATAAATGAATTTAGTGACGGAAAAAATAATGAGTGACTGTAAATAAAAAGAGGACTGTAAATAAAGATTGAGTGAACCATAAATAAATGATTTAGTGACTGTAAAAAAAATTTAAATGAGTTTACTGTAAAAAAAAATGAGTGACTGTTTAAAAAAAATGATTGAGGACTATAAATTTTTTGATTGAGTGACTGTAAATTTAAAAGTTTGAGTGACTGTTTTTTAAATGTTAAAAAGTATATAAATAAGAGTTAGATAAATGAAAAAATAAATAAAATAATATTTTTTCCCAAAGGGGTTTTAAAAACCCGGGCCCCAAAATGTGTTGATATGTCCCCTAAATGACGTACTTTGGGCCAACATCGATTAAATCAATGACTGGATGAACCCACTTTATGGGAAAAATTTCCTAGTAAAAAAGAAAATAATTTATTAACACCGGGGCCGCCCCTCCCCCGAGCGGTTCAGCGGGACTACACATCTCCCCAGCCCTCCCGCTGGGGTTCGAATCCCCGGGAGGGGCTTCCCATTTTTGTGTGAAAGGGAAACCTTCCCGCTGGCTTGCGGGTAGGTCCCGGGGGTTTTTAAAACCCGGGGAACCCCTGGTACTTGGGGGCTTCCTCCACCCGTAATTAGCGGACGTCGCTATATGATTGAAAAAATATCGCAGCGCGGTAAACCCCCCAAAACAACAAAAATGATTAACACCAACATCCCCTTTTCCTAATCTCATTATCGTTTTTAAAAACCTCAAAGTGTATTACAGTTTTATTATTTTTTAATTTCCCTTATAGAATGTACGCCCCAACATCTTTTCCCACCCTTTTTTTTTTCCCCTTTTTTTCACCCCACAAAGCGCATGCGCGAAGCCCGGGTTTAAAAAACCAAATTCCCCCAAAGAAAAACAGTGACATTTTAATAATTTGTAAAATTTTGCGGAGAAAGTGTGGGGGAAAACCCGTTTTTTATTGAAACCCGGGCCCGTTAGAGAGAAAACTCCCTAATTTTATTTAAAGCCCCTAAGTTAAAACAATATCCGTAAAGTGCATTTTTGTTTCACTACCTTTTCCCAGCAGGGAATTTTGTAAAGCAAAGCGATGTCTGGGCCGTTAGATCCCGCCTTTTTATCAGTTTTATTATTAAACCCATAAAAACTGATGGTGACGAGGGTGATCAAATAATTAATTTATATGGCAAAAACGTTTTAGAATTTGTGCTTCCCACAAAATTTTTTCTATGTGCAAAGTTTATAAATTTTTTCTTTCTTTACTTTAGAATATCGATGACAAAGCACAGGCAAAACTTTAATAGTTAACTAAAAAATAAAGAGTTTAAATTTCAAGTATCACGATTTAAACACAATTTACTTTTCCCAACAAGATGGCGCTGCGCCGCACAAGGGTGGGATTTTTTTTTTAAAATCTAAATTTGGCAAATCTCATTTAAAAATGAAAAAGGGGGTGACCCCCACGCTTCCCCTTTTGAGTCCGTTTTGGGGATTTTCCCTTTTGGGGTATATCAAAGAAAAATGTTTACAACACCAAAGGGAAACAGCACTGCAAGAATTTAAAGCATCAAAACCATTGAGAACGTTTGACGTCGTAATCCGTTTAAAAAAAAAAGACCAAAAAATTACAATGTCGGGGTAAAATTTTTTCTTTTAAGTTCTAAAATTATGCCTCTTTTAGATTTTCGAAATTTTCATTTTTTAAACATTTTTTTAACAGTTTGAAAAAAATAGGGAAACTTTTTTGGGTACCCCCGGTATTTGTAAAGAGTAGTAAGTGATTAAAAACCGTGTCTTTTTTAAAAACCTCATACTTTACCCAAAAAATCCTGATTTCATCAAACTCGTTAAAAGTCAAAAAAAAGCCCCGGCCCCTAAAGTTTAAAATTAATTTCTGAATGTCCGCTAAAAAAAAAATTAAGGTTTTCCCTACCCCAATTTGGTCCCCGTGGGAATCAAACCCCAGACACACCCGTGTTTCTACGTATATAGGGCAGTTTTGTATATGCAAAAAGAAAAAGCTTTTCCCTCCTTGGAAATGACTTAGTAAATTTGGGCACTTCATAAGCGTGGCCGTTGACTTTTTTTCAGCACTGAAAATTTTAATCCAATCATTTTATTTAAAAAAATATTTAAATTTTTGATAGTATTATTCCCAAAATAAGACATTTTATTTTTCAAATGGAATGGTACAGGGGGGACTTTGTATACGTTGTATGGCCCCTTAAAAAATTAAAATTTAACTAAAATCGCAAAAACACAGGTCGGGCGGTAAATGAAATTTTATTTATTTTACATGTAATTTGGGTCAAAAATATGTCTTACATTTCATGCATGAGTGGGATATCAAAAACAGACTCACTATCTTATATTGCATGTAAATTAAATAAAACCAAACACTATCTTACATTACAGTATGGGAAAGGTACATACGGGATATATTTTTTTTTGACTTGGCGTCTTTCGGAAAATGTTCAATAGTTTCGGCGACCTACATAGACGTTGTAACAGGATCGATTAAAGGTTTAAAACTTAAATTCCCAAAAATTACGTAGGGAAGCAATTTCCATGAAATATTTAAGTACATTTTTTTTTAGTTGTAAATTTAGTCAAAATGAAAAATTATTTTTTTTAAACGCAAGAATGGCGGGTTTTTTGCCCCAAAAAACATTTAAGTATTACTTTCGCTAATTCGGGAAATTCCCAGGCAGGTGTCTGTTTTCTTTTGGTTTTGGGTATTCACTTTTTCTCGTGCTCAGGGTTTTCAGTGGGATTTGATGTAAATTTTCTACGATTCCTGGCACTGGTGCTGATGGAATTTTCCGTTGATGCGAAAAGATTTTTTTTTATTTAGCTATGTTTAAAAACGGAAAAAACGGGAAAGGGTACAAAAGCGGCAGAGGAAAACAGAGTCCCGGGAACGGAACGGTGATATTTGTTTGGGAAAAGAAATCTCTGGGGCGACTGGGGTTAGAATGCAGGACGAGGGCCAAAGTGGAGGCTGGCAACTACCAAAAGCGCAGGGGTCCCCTTTACAAAGGGAGATTCGGGCAGATGGAGGGGGAAAAAGGGAGAAAGACAAAAGCAGTTTCACGAGGGAACCCATCGGGACGGAAAAATTGGGGAAAAATTAAGCCGGCCAGACATAGGGAAAATGGACGAATAGAATCGCTTTTTTTCTGAAATCGGGTTTAAAGAAAGCACTCCCTTCAAACCCAAACCCAAACTGAACCCTCGGGGATTACAGAAGAAACCTATTTTGGGAAATTTTGTGGAAAAACCCGGGGAACCCGGGGAAAAGTACTGTCGTTATGTAGAACAGCCCTACAGATGGTAGATATCGTTGGCGCCATGACAAAGTAATTGCTGAGATTGCCTCTACATTGGACATGGCCAAGAGAGAGATTAGAGAGGTGAGGAAAGGACCAGTTTTCATCGGCTTCACCAGAGCAGGTGAATATGAAGCTGCAAAGCCTGTTTGCAAAAGTCGCAGACTGGTCAATGGAAACAGATCTACGCAGACAGCAGAGGTTCCTCAACACATCACAAACGCAACGAAGAGACCAGACATCGTGATATGGTCAGACAAGAGCCGACAGGTCATACTCATTGAGCTCTCGGTGCCATGGGAGAAGAGAGCAGTTGACACTTACGAGAGGAAACTGTCTCGGTACCAGCAATTGATGGATGAATGCGAGGAGAAAGGATGGAAAACATTGCGTTTTGTTGAGTCTTCCCTTCACAGTCCCTTTGGCGAGCATTCAAGTCTTTCGGCATCAAGGGCCAGAAACTAAAGAAAACCATCGCGAACATATCTAAAAAAGCTGAATCACCTTCACATAGGATATGGAGAAAGAAAGAAGAACAGTGACAGAAGAACCACTTGCAAGGGCAGTGCCATCTCGACAATATGTCTGTTGGCAGTTGAAATCGCTGAAGCTATGCCAGGCTGGGATTTGATCACCATAGTCGGCGCATCTGTGGAGGACGTTGTGAATACTAGCGACGTAACGTCCGAAGAGGAAGGCACCCACCTGTCACTTCGACAGTATTTCGGTCACATAGCAACGTCCAGCCTATTTTAGGTAAAGGAAGAACCATCGACACATTGCAAGCTAGCTGGAAGGCGTTCTAAAAGGAATTTTTCATAGACGGTAACAGCTCATCGATGCGTTGGGTTTACGGAAGTGACAGTGCTGTGATTGACATCGAATTTAGTTCTGGGCAGAATTCTGATTTTCGTCTTAGATTTTTGGCATTGAATCATAAGACCATTGAGATAATTCGTAGTGTATGAAAATCATCCGTACAAACAGGTTTACGGCTTTGTAAACTAACTTCACATAATCACCCTAAAATTATTTTCGTAAAAAATTTCAGATTTATTTTCCTCACATGCATTTGAAATATCAGTCTGTAAACCTTACTTTGCATATCAAAGCACTCTCAAAGTACATGACGTGTTTGTAAACATGTTTGTTATTTCTCGCGCTTAAAGCATCTGGTTTACAATTGCTCGGTAGAATAATCGTTCTTTCTTTTAGATCTTATAGATCACGTTATCCAGGAAGTAGGTGCTTGCTGTTCCACGTGACACATCATGCAACATGGCGTCTTCACAAATCCCGGTCGCGAAATCATGTTATCAAGTTTTCAAGCTGTGAGGAGAAAATCTCAATAAGCTTCTAGCTTTCGATTTAATCCTATTCTGTATATGTTTGGGAATTGTTCTGTTATTGTATTTGACTAATAAATATGTTTATACTAAACTGTGAATTGAGCGCATGCGAGAAGAGTGAATGTGACCAGTCATGTGACGGTTCTACGCGAAAAAAGAAATTCTAAATATAGGTTTTATAATTCTAGATATAGGTTTTATAATTCTAGATATAGATTTTATACGGACCGCTATTACCTGTGCGGTAGAAATCATCCATATTTAAAAAACAAAAACACAAAAAACACAGGATGTTGCATTGGGTGACCATGCGTCAGTAGATGGGTAATTGATAGATGGAGGAAATGTACAAAGAAAGTTGTAAATCAAATTTTTAGGCAATGGCCATCTGTGAATATGATGCTTTAAGTAAACTGCTGAAATAACTGCGGAGTGTGTCTTGTAACAGCCCTACTACATGGTATATGGTGGATTCCGGAGCTAGGCGGAATAACACGATTGTGCCCTATTACACACGAACCCTACTAAACGGAGGATTCCGGAGAAAGGCGGAATAACACGACTGTGCCTTATTACACATGTGCCCTATTATAAACAGGATTCCGAATATCGGCGGAATAAAACAATTTACACTTTATATGAAAGATTATCAAGATTTACATATTGGCTTTTTTATAAAATATTTCTAAAACTTAACAGATAACGTGGACCCCACTCATCTTACCACATTTTCCGGTTGCATTCCTGCGAAATCCATCACAGCAACTACAGGAATAAAGTGTCTGGTTATATATACATAACCTGCAAACGAAAAATATCATATAAAGAACACGCTGGCAGCTAAACACATGAAAACTGTACACACTTCAAAAGACAAAATGTAAGTTACGCATTGCTTATGTATGGCAGCCGATAGAATAAAATTCCATAAAAGTCCGTTTACAACAAGTAGAAAGTTCAAATGCTAAAGCCTCCCGTCTCCGGAGAAAGTGTTTAGTGTGCAATTCATTATTTTAGTGTTAAGTTTGATGGAGTTATAAGAGTTATGGCCCTTGAGATAT
>CM037786.1:47676450-47726450 GCA_021229015.1 Solen grandis | reverse complement strand
TGCTTTATTGTCTTAAGTTCTTGATGCATGCAGTTGAGGTTATAAGTGCCATGTCCTCGTTTTGGTGTGGTAACAATACTGTGAAATCATTAATTTTCATGGGATACTAATGTTCGTCAATTTCATGGAGGTTTTTATCCACGAATATTAATCCCCACAAAAACTTGTCTCTGACCTCATGTTTCCTAGAACATAGATCCAAGAATAAATGTACCCAAGCACACCGGAAATGATCTTCCCTCTGTTTATATTGGTTGTCATGGAAACATATTTCTTCGCAGTATGACACTAGAGGAAAACGAGGAGGAGCGCTCCCCGTTGCGTCCCTTGGTTACAACGAATGGTGATGAAGTGACCTCCAGTCGACTGAAGCCAATGATTCATCCGTGTGTAGATCCACCGGTGTGCGAGGATTGCCAGAAACTTGAGCTATCCTTCTTCGACCCTGGCTGTCCTGGTTGCCATGACATCCTGGTCAGTCCCAACACAAAAGTGCCAGAAATCTTCGCAATACTTCGACAATGGACGCCACAGACCCAGCAAAACCTTGATCTTATGATCAACGAGGTAGTGTTTGATTTTAATAAATATGATGGTTTTCTATAGGCATATAATACAGTAAACAAAAAGATTTACTCTTTTTAGCTCACATGAGCACAACGTGCTCAAGGTGAGCTTTTCTGATCGCCTTTTGTCCGGCGTCCGTCGTCCGTGCGTCCGGCGTCAACAATTGCTTCAAACAACATCTCCTCCTAAACGGCTTGGCCAATTTGAAAAATATTTTGCAGGAATGTTCCTTGGATGAAGCTCTACTAAAGTTGTATAAATGGTTCTGGTCCATTGCATAATTAGGTCACAGGCACTAAAAATAGATTTTAAAAATGAAAATTTAAAAAATCTTCTTCTCTGAAACCACAAGGCCTAGCCTTTTGATTTTTGGTATGTAGCATGATCTTATGACTCTCTACCAGGATTGTACAAATTATGACCCTGGGGTCAAAATTGGCCCCGCCCCAGGGGTCACTTGATTTCACATAGGCTAATATAGGAAAAACTTGAAAAAATCTTCTTCTCTGAAACCACAAGGCCTAGCCTTTTGATTTTTGGTATGTAGCATGATCTTATGACTCTCTACCAGGATTGTACAAATTATGACCCTGGGGTCAAAATTGGCCCCGCCCCAGGGGTCATTGATTTCACATAGGCTAATATAGGAAAAACTTGAAAAAATTTTCCGAAACCAAGGCCTTTTTTTTTCTTATGGGCCACTACCCAAATCATAGCCCTATGGTGATAAATGACCCCGCACCAGGGGTCACTTGTTTTACATAGAGTTATATAGGAAAACCTTAAAAAATCTTCTTCCATGAATGCATAAGGCCTAGAGCTTAGATATTTGGTATGAAGCATCATCTTATGGGCCACTACCAAGATTGTACAAATCATAGCCCAATGGTGATAAATGACCCCACACCAGGGGTCACTTGTTTTACATAGAGTTAAATAGGAAAATCTTAAAAAATCTTCTTCTATGAATCCATAAGGCCTAGAGCTTAGATACTTGGTATGTAGCATCATCTTATGGGCCACTACCAAGATTGTACAAATCATAGCCCAATGTAAATGACCCCACACCAGGGGTCACTTGTTTTACATAGAGTTAAATAGGAAAATCTTAAAAAATCTTCTTCTATGAATCAATAAGGCCTAGAGCTTAGATTTTTGGTATGTAGTAGCATCTAATGGTTCATTACAAAGATTTTCAAAGTCTTGGCCCTACGGTGATAAATGACCCTGCGCCCAAGTCTTCTCTGAAACCATATGGCCCATTGCTTAGGTATTTGGTGTGTAGTATTGTCAGGGGTAAAATGTTTTAGATTAAGTTATATCAGAATCCTTGTCTGTTTAAAAACCTTGACATCAGTTGAAGCAATGGTACTCAGGTGAGCGATTCAGGGCCATCATGGCCCTCTTGTTTAATATTTTTGCCAAAATATGATGTTGACGTCATTCATAGTAATAATGATATGGCGACTGTACAAATGTCCATCATAGTTGCTGAAAAATCCATGTTTTTTTCTTGAGAAAGGCATATATTTGCCAAAATATTGAAAAAGAGTGAATTTAATTGTTTGATTTTCTTTTGGCCTTTTTATTTGGATGAAATATTTGTTGATGAAATGCAATTAATTCAGTTTGTTATCCATTTGGATTTCAACACTCAATAGTTTTAAGGATCAAATTTTATTTTCAGTTTATAATGAAAACCTCTATAATAAAAGGGACCAAGTACATGTAAAACTGAATATCAGGAACGGGTTATGTGATGGTTTGAATTGTGAGTTGTTGTATTTTCTCCATAAATTATGAAATTATTGTTTTGTTTAACCCTCTGGAACAATGTGTATTTGTATATTACCTCTAGATTTTTAATTTTACATTCAGAAAAAGACTTCTGTATGACTACTGATCTTTTTAGTTTCTAAATGAAACTTTCTTTTTCAGATAATAAACCGTGGCGCACATATCAATGACAGAGATGGTCTGACAGACATGACCTTACTGCACTATGCCAGTAAATCCGGTGCGGCCGGAATTGGCGATCCAGAGCTGTCTGCAGAGGTGGTCAGTATGCTGTTGTCTCGAGGAGCCGACCCAAATATCCGGTGCCGCTGGACCAATATGACAGCATTACATTATGCAGCGTATTTTGATGTGGTTCCTGTCATTAGGATATTGTTAAAGGCCACAAAAGCATTAGGTATACAAATCTATAATCACATATTTTCATGTCTTGAAATTAAGTTTTCATTTTAAAATTATTTGTTTACGTCAATTGGAAAACAACTCCCTGCATCTTATACTCATCCCTCTCAACAGTTCCTGGGTTGGACCAGTACTGGGCACATAGGAAAACAATGAGGTTAAATTCACAACCTCTGGATCCACAAATGGGTACCAATGAATCACAGCATCCTTTATATGTCCCTTGTTGTATGCAGCAATTATTAATACAGTTAAAGCTGCATTAGAAGTTACCTGTTGTAAGCAGCTATTTCGATTCAGGAAATGATGTATAACCTCTGTTAAGCAGCCACCTCGACTGCGCAGCCATTTTCTCTTGTTCCCTTGCCTGGTTGCTTAAGACAGGTTCACCTGTACCTTCCTCCTCTTGTCAGACTTTTTCATGTAGGATGAATACTGAAAGTTCATGTCTTGTATTTATGCCTGAATTCTAGCCTGTTTTCGTAAAATTTCTGAAAGACCAATCCTTCATTCTAATATAATGATACTGAGATCAATATTGTATTCAGTACTATTGATACTCTCTCCCTCTCTCTCTCTCTCGGCAATTTAATGCATGTACAGTTGAATCTATATCAGCAGTCACCTGGATCAAGCTGTCAACCTGCACTTAGCGGTCATTTTTAATATTACCCAACTAGCATTTTCATATATGTTTCACCGTCATTAAGGGGCCATCTCTGTTAAACAGTCGATTTCTATTGTTCCCTTGACTGACCACTGACATGTTTTACTGTGTTACAGTTTGAGGGCTGACCACAAAATTCTTCAAAGTGTATAATTATAGAAAATAAATAGAAAAGATTGAAGAGATATGGTTTTTTTTTTCATTTTTGCTTCACATAATTTGATTTTAAAATAAGCTGTTAAATTTTTTTTTTATTACCATGTATACAGATATTGACAGTAGATGCTCGGAGTTTGACAATGGTACGGCCCTCCACATCGCAGCCTCAAATCTGGCCCATGAGGCGGTCAAGGTGCTCCTACAGAATGGCGCCAACTGTCACATAAAGGACGAAAGTGACAGAAAACCTATTGGTGGGTTTATTCTTCATACTCTTTCACTAACCTTCTCTTATATTTATACCCCACTTCTTTTTGTGAAATCATGCATTGTATCCTTGGTCTGCTTTATTAGGGCCCCACACCTTGGTGTGGGTGTCTATAGTAATCCCCCTGTCTGTCTATCACATTTTTTTGTTCGATCTCTAACTCATATAATTTTCATCTGAACTTGATGAGGATGTTTTTAGGTATAAAATCTAGGCCAAGTTCTATAGCAAGTCAAATGGTTTAAGGCTTAAGACATTTTAGCTTTGTCTGTCTTCTTTGTCTAACTTTTTTTTTTTTTGATTTTCACTAAAATTGCTGAAATGTATATAGGTATAAAATCTAGGTCAAATTCAATAAATAGAACAATTATTTAAGGCACTTGAGAGTTATAATGACCTTTGAAATAGCCAAAGTTGCTTAGCTAACATTTCGCACATTTTTATATTGAAAAGAATGTATAGTATAGTTCACACTGCAACAGGAAGTAAGATATTACAGTGCAAAGGCAAACAATAATAAGTTACTGCTAAAACATTAAGAAACCCTACAACAATTTGCTTACTTGTATGCTATGCAGACCGGCAGACATGTCTGACAGATTTCATCTCGGTCTGATAAAAAAATTCTTTCTCCTCAGTCCAAATGACTGGCGAACTCAAACTGTAAATATAAAGGGGAACAACTTTCCTTCCTATTTTTGCTTGTTATGATCTTTTCTTGCTTGATTCTTGTATTTTAAATGTTTAATTGGCTAAAACTATAATATCAATATCTATCAATTAAATATACCCAAAGAAAGACAAAAACTAGTTATTTATTTTCTCATTTGTTTTTGGGTCTGACAGATTTTCTTTCAGTCTGACAACTTTTCATACTTGTCAGACCTAATGTCTGACAGAGACCCCCCCCCCACCCCCATTCTGGCAGCTTTATGTGCAACCCTTTATGACTGTGTCAGTGTTCTTATTAAACTTTGAATTATTAACCCTTTCTCTCATATAGAATCATTTTGACGCACTCATTAGGTACCACATAAAGCTTGATCTACAGAAAACCACAGTTAAACCTTAACTCATTTCCAGACCACTGAGGAGCAGCGAACAGCATAAAACCTGATCAGCCTGCGAGTTACTCACAGGCTGATCTGGTTTTATGTTGTTCGCATAAGTCTTTTCATGGTTTCCGCTATGAGGGAAAGGGTTAAATTTGATCATAGTGATAAGAATGTTGTCACACAAGATGTCTCCTAATATCTTTTATCCCATGATAATGATAATGCATTATCGATAATGATTTGCATAAAGTTATTGAACTAATTTTCAGTTATATAAAGTAATTATAAAACAAGTTTTAGTGGAATAAAAAGTAACATACAAGTTCTGTTTCAGATTGCATTCCAGACACAAGTAACTTTGACTGTGACCCAGAAATTAGAAACATACAATCTTTTCCTTGTTTCAGATTGCATTCCAGACACAAGTAACTTTGACTGTGACCTGGAAATTAGAAACATACAATCTTTTCCTTGTTTCAGATTGCATTCCAGACACAAGTAACTTAGACTGTGACCCGGAAATGCCGAAGACTGTGATGAAACTGAAGAAGACACTAACAGAGGCCGCTTCTCAGGCCGAGAAACGACCTCCACCCAACTATGACCTTGTGCAGAGCAAGGTCACAATTCAGGCCCTTGGGATCAGCATTGGGGACAAGGTCATGGTCGGTGGTGTGAAGGTGAGTAGATGTCAAAGGTCTAATCAGGGCACACTTTATATGTTTGAAAGTATCATTTACAGATTGTTTAAAAGCAAAATTATTTTTAAAAACTGCACAGCTCCCTCTATTGTTTGAAACTGACAGTGTGGTATAATACTATTAACTGTGATATCATGCCACAGGTCATGCTATAATGCTGTCATATCAAATATTTGATAGTGTTTCAAAATTTCTAGGTTGAAAAAAACAAAAAAAATCCAGTTTATATGTGGAATTTCCCGTTTGACATAATAAAACCTATGATGCTTCCATTTTTACCAAACATCTGACAGGGTCTTGGCCAATTTCTTAACCCTTTACCTCATAGAGGAAACCATGAAAAGATCTATGCGAACAACATAAAACCAGATCAGCCTGTGGGCTGATCAGGTTTTATGCTGTTCGCTGCTCCTCAGTGGTCTGGAAATGAGGACTTTATAATTAAATTTGGTAAGGCTTAACTGTGGTTTTCTGCAGATCAGGCTTTATGTGGTACCTGTTGAGTGCGTCAAAATGAGTCTATATGAGGGAAAGGGTTAATCTCTTACCTCTTGTATTTTAGTGCAGAAGAGGAAGATTTTTTAACTTCCCCAAAAATATACATCTGAACTATTAGCTATGTTTATTGACTCTGTTTGACCTGTTTTTAATTATATTTTATTAATTTTCAGACGGGGACGTTACGTTACTGCGGACCAACAGAGTTTGCAGGTGGTATTTGGGCAGGTATAGAACTCGACGACGAGGCCGGCAAAAACGACGGCAGTATTGGTGGAATATCATACTTCAACTGCTCGGCCAAACATGGTCAGTACCGCCCTCCATTAGGTTATCATTAACTGTTTGCTAACATCAGCATTTGCATCCCTGTTATATCATAGCATATACTTTGCAAGCAGGGAACCAATTTGCAACCATCTACTAACTTGAGCGACCATTAACAATCATTGAATACACTACCGATCAATATTGTTACTCTTGTAATGGTATACCGGTAATATTGCCAGTCATGATACTCATTATTCAAATTAATTTTATGATATAACTGAATTTCTTATTAAAACTTTCTTCTACAGTCCGCTTGCTAGGTTTGTTCCAACAAAAATCATACATTGATAATTGGAGTTTTGCTTTGTTATTCGTATTTACCTGCATTTTTTTTTCTTCTAAAATCAGCTTAGCAGTAACTAAGCTGTAAAAATAGGTCCAAAAAGCAAACATGAATCACAAATTGACACTTGATTATACCAGTGGACAAAATGTTGTAATAATGCATAAAATAATTTTAATTTCACCTTTTGTATCAAAATCGAATTACAGATGAGTTCAAGTCCTTTTTATTGTTCTTGTTTAATTACACATATAAAGAAATACGTAATGGTTATATTACATTGAACAGCATGTATGAGGAGTAAATGGAATAAAACCTAATCAGCCTGCAAGTTACACTGTACTCAATTTCATTAAATCAGCTCTTCGTTTTAGCTCCGATACTCTATGCTACGAAGATCTGACAACATCTCGTAAAAGGTCATCTCATGTCGACCTTTATGTCATGAATATTAATATCAAGAAAATGATATTCAATCAGATTGCAAGTTTCAAAACAAAATTCAATTTGAAAATCATTATGCCCTGGTTAGGTTAACTTGCAAGTAATTATACCCAAGTATTTTGAAGCCAATGATTTGATTGGCTAATCAAAGATCACATTCAGTTAAACTATAATGCGATGTCATCAGATCATAGCTAGCAAGTGTCAGTTAGGATATGGTTTAACCCTTTCCCTCATAGAGGACACCATGAAAAGACCTATGCAAACAGCATAAAACCAGATCAGCCTGCGAGTAACTCGCAGGCTGATCAGGTTTTATGCTGCTCGCTGCTCCTCAGTGGTCTGGAAATGAGGATTTTGTAATTAAATTTGGTAAGGCTTAACTGTGGTTTTCTGCAGATCAGGCTTTATGTGGTACCTTTTGAGTGCGTCAAAATGAGTCTATATGAGGGAAAGGTTAATGAGATTGCATTGTACTAGCAGAAATTCCAGCGCTTAGTAATACTTAAATACTTTAATAAGATAGAAATACACTCAACCATACAAAATATTCATGTACATGACTAAATGGACACTTCAATAATAGTATTTGTTGAGAATTGAATTGTTGGAGTATTTTTATGAGAGAGAAAAAAGAAAGAAGAAATTCACATCTCAGTATTTTAGTTTTACTAATGGTTGGTCCATGAAATTTGGGCCTGGTCTTAAACATTATTCATCATAACTTTTATGTAGTGTAGGATTTTGAAATCACTTTAAAAAACATTGACAGGTATATTTGCCCCAGTCAGTAAGAAATCATTTAAAAAATATTGCAGGTATATTTGCCCCAGTCAGTAAGATTGCCAAACCCGGAAGTGTTCCCAGTAAGAGTCCGAGCCCAGTCAAGCAGCACATTGTCAACCAGGGGTCAGTGGATATTTCCCATGTCACCTCCAAGGTGGACTCAGGTATGTCATTTTCAAGTCTGACCAGAGGTCCCTCTATTCATGGGACCTCGGCTGTAGTTCACGAAAAACAATCAATTTGAGATTTTCCACAGTTAAACATTCTGAGTTTCAGTAAGCCTTAAAATTAGTCCACCTATAGATTGACTGTTATTCAGTTTATATAGTAAGTAAGTAAGTAAAGCATTTGTTTAGATTGGTAAATATATACAGCATGAACCTTCAGCTTTGTCCATAAAGATTGGATATGGTCTCATGTTGTTGTTGTTTTTTTTAGTGGAATATGGTACTAATGTTTTTAAGATGTCAAAATTATAAATTTACATGGATTTAAGTACTTGAGTTTTAAGTTTATATATACATGTATTGTGATATGCAGACGTCTCTTTAAAGAACATCCTCATTTGCTTCTCTTTTTTTTACTCCCACTCTTTTTAAGGTTAAAATTTATGATCATAATGTTTTTTTTGTGATTGTCTTGAAATTATTATATCCCTATATATATTGTTATACCCCACTCCACAGAAGATAGGGCTATTTAGGAATCCTGTTTCTCATGTCTTGTAAAATCCCATCCTATATCACACGAAGATAGGGTGGGATGTTGGGGTATTAATCACATGTAGTGATAGCTCTATATTTGTTTGCCAGTATCTTAAGATAACCAGATAACAGAATCCCAGATCTTATATGCAACAAATTTATGAGAAATAAAGGCATTGTCAACATAATAGCATGGTTGAAACTTACAGGAATTTTCCTGAATTTCAGGATTTCCCATTGCCAAATGACTTATTATTCTATATAAACTATATAAAAAAAAAGCTAAAATCAGGAATTTCAGGGGGGGGGGGGGGTAAATTCCAACTTGTGCCCATGTAATAGAAAATATGTCGCCGATTAAGAGTCTTAAAATGAGATTAAGATGGATTTTAACTCTTTTTTTTTTTAAATAATTTTTATGCTCTCATTACATCATCAGCTCCATAGTGACTAGTTATCATTAAATCTGCTGCAATACATACCTGGCTCAAATTCCACCAAACATGCTTAGTACTAAGTAACTCTTAAATACTTAGAGGCAGATTTTATCATTCTTGTTTCTCTAATAAAATTATTCAAAAATTTGATTTCTTAACAAATATTGTTAGTAATTTTGACAATAGTTTATTTCAACCTAGTCAGGTACTTAAAGAAGAATGGTAGAATGGGTTTCCACTTAATTTAAGAATTTCAGAATTACTTAGCACTAAGTATTGTTGGGGGAATTCAATTGCCTGAGCAAGTCTTACATTAGAACAGTGGATATGCTTTAAAGCAGATAGCATGGTTGTGCATGCCGTGTGGAACACATGAGTGTACATACAATATAGCACTACACATACTGTATGCTTAATGCTAGTATGTGTCAACACAGACACCTTCATAATAATGTGTATTGTGTACAGTTTAGCATATCAGGTGGGCTTTTACTGTGAGTCTCGCTAGACTTTACTAGATTCGACACTTTTTATTCAGAATAGAAAATTATTACTCCTAAACAGGAATTAATTCTGGCAATAATGGTCATTTCCAGGGGTCTTGGTGTCAGGGTAGTGTGACTGGGTGTGGTACCAGGTCACTAGTCTAATACTTAGACAAACAAACCTCTGTTTGTTGCAAAAGCATGTTAATTTCACAACATTTTCAAAGGAGAAACAATACATTTAGTGTTATGTTAATTGTTTTATTTCTGAAATATACGAAATAGAATTCTTTTAGACAAGAGCATGCATCTGCTTTTTTTCTTCTTTTTATTTCTCCAATTTGCACATATTTCGGACTCACTCAAATTTTAAATGAATACCGGTAAACATTTCTTTTTGATAAGAAATTGTTATGCCAGCCTGGTATATTGTTTATGTAGCAAGAAAGGCTTTCTCTAAAATTGTCATCATGAAGATATGTCTGTGACATGATTGAACCTTTGCTTCATTCATTAAGTTGATCCATCCATCATTGAATTATAATCATGGTCCTTCAAATGCTTAAAGAGACTTCAGTGCAGATACAAGCATCCATTGACTTGGAGTTATGGGCAAAGTCTATAAAGGCTTGCATTTACAGTAAAATTCCCCTGATACTTGATGGACCATGATCACAATTTAATGATGGATAGATTACCTTAAGTGGAATTTCCTACATTCAATATTGTACTGGTAATGGCATTCCAGAGAAAATAACTGGCTGTCTGCATTTGCATTTTTTTTTTAAATTTGCATCAATACATTCAAACTAATCACCTCATGCAATATCATAATGCCTAAGAAGTTGCATGGTAAGCCACCGAGAACACATGTATGACAAAGCCTTGTGCATTGGATGTAATTGTATAACAAGAACGGGCACGTAGAGCTCTGTAACATTGCATTCCTTGTATTTATTCCGAGCAGGAAAGGCAGAGAGTAAGGGGGCCTCATCTCACCCAGCTCGACGATCCACAGGTAGCATGCTACTAGAGATGTTGTGGCCGACTGTTAGAGTTATGAACACTCACCCTGTTATAAAAGTCCTTTATTTCACTGAAATGGATTTTGACTCCTTGTATACACAGTATTTAACCCAGATCAGCCTGAAAAGTGATCAGTTTTTTTTTTTCTGGTGAATGATCATTTCCTACATTTATGGAGGAGGGGAAAAATGTCATGATTTTGATGTAAGATCACAAAAACATTATTAGACCTGTTATGAAATATTATCTTATATTTTACTACAAATCTACTTATCTCATCAAATATCCAGATTTTATGCCATCAGTTTGCAGGGGTGTAAATTTTCTAAAATTTATAACTAGCCCTGCTTAGCCCTTCCAAAATTTGAGACAGTAAAGAAACCTACAAAGAAATGTTTAATTTTTCACTCGCCCTGCACTTATTTTCAGTTGCGAGGGTGAGTGGAATTTTGCACCCCGTGTTTTTGTTGCTAAAACTTAACTGATGAACATCAAAACAGGGTTAGTTTGCTGATATATTTGTGAGTAAATTACATGCAGGCTGATTGGGATTTATACTGGATACACGGGCAGGTCAATTTTTCCATCTGTGAAATAAAGGCTTAGTCTTGTGAGCCAGTTTTAGTTCACTTTGATGCTTCAGATGCAAGCTGAATTAACACCTAATTTGAATTTTAACATGAATTATAGATACATGTATTTAGAAATTTAGAATGAACTAAAGCATGGTTTTCTCTGACAGATGTGTCAGAATAGTTTGCAGTGTGAAAAAGTATGATCAGAAAATGATTTATCCATTAATTAATAGTTTTTAGTTTGTCAATAATATCTGAAGTGAAGAGAGATCTATTGTAAAAAAAATGAAGGGAGAATTGAAGAGTGGGTGGATGGAGCTTAGGAATTGTCATATTTAGATCTATATACCGTGCTAGGGCTTTTATGAAGTTAACCCTTTCCCCCATATAGACTCATTTTGACGCACTCAATAGGTACCACATAAAGCCTGATCTGCAGAAAACCATAGTTAAACCTTACCAAATTTAATTATAAAGTCCTCATTTCCAGACCACTGAGGAGCAGCGAACAGCATAAAACCTGATCAGCCTGCGAGTTACTCGCAGGCTGATCTGGTTTTATGCTGTTCGCATAGGTCTTTTCATGGTGTCCTCTATGAGGGAAAGGGTTAAGAAATTATATTTTCAAAATAATCATCTTTTTTTTTAATATAAAAACTTTGATAATTTTGTTATGTTGCCTTTATATTAATTTCAAACTTAAACTGATCTTATATTAACAAACATTACATTGTGATTAATGTCACCTTTTTTTTAATGTGACCTTGACCTTAATCACAAATCACTCAAGGTCAAGGGCACTCTTATATATAAACAAAGATTTCAAAGATTAGAATTAGTATTCTGCATTAGCATTAATATTTTGCATTGTTGAAATTCTAAACTTGTTAGGGCGTCAGTATTAATATGCAGATCTTATTTAATATTACAAAAAAAACAAAAAAGTATGATTGATAAATTTTTGTGTCATTTTAGCAAAAATCAAATGGAAATAAAATTGGCTCTGAAAATAAAGTCTTCTACACTCTTACGCTTTAAGATGTACTAGGTGAAGGCTCCATTGTGGATCTTTCATATGATGCATATTGTATCTTGTATGTATATATGATATAAACTATTGTCACTGAATAAGTTATGATAAATATTTATTATTAATTATTTATATTATTTAATGTGTTATTTATTTAATTTTGATTTGTTATTTTATTTGATTTATTAGAGTTTAGTAGAATAGATGGTATAAAAGCAAACTTGAAAAATATCTTTCGGAGATTTTAATGTATAATTTTGAGAATGTATTTTGGGCATTAGTGGTATCTAGTTTGATGTTTAGCTAGAGGGCCAAATGTAACATGAGGGATTAAAGTACTCTTAAGAGGACAATTAGAAGTATGCATCTATCCAGGTCTGCTCCATATTGTTTATCTATCTAAAAGCTGAGGAAGTTACTTGTACATTGACGTGGTATCCGTGAGCGTCACTTTACATTTTGCGTTCACTGTAACATCAATAAACCCAATAAATGGTAATTATGAATAATTTTGCATGTGAATTTCAAGTAGGAATATTGAATATTGTGTAGAAATGTGAACAAGAATGTTGTATGTGACATTGTGTGTGCTTCATTAGCATCTTAACATGACAATATTTATGTTAAATGTTCCTATAAACTTTGCTCCAGGATTCAAAATATTCATTATTAGATGAATACATGTGGGGGGAGGGAACCCTCTGTTTTCTATCAAATCTTGATGCTTGACTCCTGCATATTAATGTCTCCATTTCATCAATCTTTTGAGTCTATTTCTCAGACTCTGACTTTGTGAATATTTAATATATGACTGTTTTTCTTGCATTATGATCAAATCTTAACCAAAAAAATTTATCTCCTATAGATGTGTTTTGAAGCCTTCGAAAATAGGGCATACACCTAGCTCGAAATTTCCACCCAAAATACTTAGTGCTAAATAATTCTTATAATCTTAGTGTGGAATTACATCATTCTTGTTTTTCTTATAAAATAACCCTAATATTTTATACAAAATATTCAAGTATATGTCTAAGTTCACATGCATTATCACCTTCATAATTCACAGTATTTGATAAGAAAATAGTGATGTGGTTGTTTTAATTAGAGAAAGTAAAATGATGAAATTCACCTCTTATTTTACTAATAGCCCTAAATATGGTTGGTGGAATTAGACCCAGGCAGGATCTGTCTGAACATGTCTTTTGTTTTCTCAGATTCTATGGTCTTCATGGCAAAATAAGTCCCTTTGTTTAATATACTGTTTAAAGTTCATTAAATTAATATTCATCAAGTCATAAATCTGTTCATGAATATTCATAAGGTAAAGAGTAAAAAGACTATAGGCACTTGAGGCCAGTGACTGGTATTGAAATTATAGAATGTTACCCTTTGGATAGCAGAATGCCTTCAAGAATTAATGAATCAAATTACACTGTATGAACTAGCATGATGATACAGCCATACTAACTTTCATGCTAACTCAAGGCAAATATATATAGTGCCTGCAATTAGAATTGTACTAATTAAGTATTAATTAAATAGTATAAAGTGTCACAGTTCAGCTAAACCAGATTTAGTGACCACCTGCTCTTAGTGACCTCCTGTTTTATGCAGCCATCTTAAAGATGATGAAATATACATTGGATCATGCATTTAACCCCGTAACCTCATATAGATTCATTTTGACAGATTGACAAACAGTGGGGACCCAGAGCAGAAAGCTCATTCTGGGGGTCTCTTCTGTTTACCTATAAAATACTGTAGCTCAGATTCTACATTGTCTACATGGGGATGAAAACATCTTTGTTTCGTATGCTATTTAAAGTTCAATTAATGAATATTCATGATGTCATGAATTTGTACATGAATATTCATGAGATAATGGGTTAACCTCCATTTAGCAACCATCTGCACTAAGCAATCACATTGTACCCTTGACAGGCTGCTTATGACAGGTTTGAATGTATATCAAAACAGTTAACCCTTTCCCTCATAGAGGACACCATGAAAAGACTTATGCGAACAGCATAAAACCAGATCAGCCTGCGAGTAACTCGCAGGCTGATCAGGTTTTATGCTGTTCGCTGCTCCTCAGTGGTCTGGAAATGAGGATTTTGTAATTAAATTTGGTAAGAATTAACTGTGGTTTTCTGCAGATCAGGCTTTATGTGATACCTATTGAGGGCGTCAAAATGAGTCTATATGAGGGAAAGGGTTAACCCTTTGCTTTAGGAATATTCATGTGCATGACATGACGAATATTAATTGCCTGAACTTTAAATGGTATAGTGAAACATTGGATTTTATTTTGCAAACTACAAGTTTGTGGAATCTGAGCTTTGATATTGTATGAGCAAACAGAGGAGACCCTGATCTGGGTCAGTTATGTTTGCCAATGCAAATTGTGTCTATATGAAGTAAAAGGTTAAAGTTGATGAACACTTGGTTGAATTGAATATTTTATGATTGTATGAGCATATTTGCTTTGATTACTAAATGCATGATGCGTTATGTGGTAGGGAAACTATGAGATAAGCTAAGTACCACTTATTTCCTGTTTATATTTTCTTTGAAAAGAAACTTCCCGTCTGAAAAGTTCTTTGATCATCAATTAGATTCGCCATTAATTGTCTCTTTAATTATTTAGCTGTGAATGGGTAGAGGGACATAAATAAAAAAAGTAGAGAATGTGTTTTATTAATATGGTATTATCACAGATATGATTTTAAAGTTGACAAAAAAAGCCACAATGCTAACTGTAATTAAGAAATGTTGACAGCTTTTGTTAAGCCATATTGGCAGCGATAGAAACCTTAGTCTATGTAGTATTTAGCTATAAAATAAACCTAGTTAGGTCTAACAAAAATAACCAAATGACAGACAAATAAAAGCAACAAAAACTATCAGTAAAAGAGAGATTTTGTTTGTCTAATTTTCTAAATGCTTCTTTAAACTTTTATTTTTTTGTTTTATCTGAAGTTAATAAAAGGGGATAAAGTGGGAAAGTATTGCCTTTACCTTATGTAGCTATATAGCTTATAATATTATAAGTCTGTTACACAAAGCACATATTTAACTACAGTTTTTAGGGCTTGGGTTATTTTTTACTTTTTCTAAGCTGTATAAGATTTTTTTTTCTCTTTTTATTATTTTTATGCCATGTTGAAATTATTGTAAAAGAAACAGATATATTTGCATCAGTGTTGTATAGATAAAAATCTAAGATAATTTCAATATTTTTTTTCCAGGTCTCAGCAAGTCTCGGACATCCTCTATATCTTCCTTAGCAGAGATAGATGTCGGGGACAGAGTGATAGTAGCCGGACAGAGGAAAGGGACCGTGCGGTTTGTCGGCGAGACAAAGTTTGCTCCCGGTAATTTGAAATTCCCTAATGTTGATTTTACTTATCCCTCTCAGTGGTTCCTGGGTAATTTTTCAGTACTTTTCCGTGGAAAAGTTTCGTAAAACTCTCACCCTCAGCAATGGATCAAAATCACAGATCCGTAGTCATGGAGCACTGCCATTGAACTATGAAATGTTTGATGCATTATGGGATATGCATGATTTGGTTATATTTTCATTACCCCCAGAGTGAAACTGATGGGTTATTAAGCATTCATTTGTAATTCTTATTTGATATTTAATCTGTTGAATTAATTGTGTGGCGGATTTGTTAATTTTCCTAAAAGATGACAACTCAGCTCAGATTTTAAACAGTCTGAAGCGTTTAAATACAAGTCTTTTTAGAGTGTTCACTCCTTCTTTTTCCCCTACTGTCAAATAAAAACTTAAGCTTTGAAGTAAAGACCAATTTTGCCGTTAAAGTATTAAATGAAAATGAAATTTTGATTGATATGTTAGCATGATGATAATCATTCTTTTGTATTTTTCCAACCAAAATAAAAAAAAAAACTCATTTTAAGACCTGCTTCACAGAAGATTAGTCTATATAGAAATCATTCTTGTCACATCTTGTCCTGTCCCATCCCATTCTCATATTACATGAAGACAAGAAGGATGGGGGGTGGGGGAGTATTATTCACCTCTAGTGATAGCTATGGTTTTAATTGCTATAATTATTATACAGGGTTTTCCCATGATTTTTTCAAATGGGGGACAAATGACCCCTTGATATATTAAATAAAGAGACATATTTTGAGAAATGTAAGGGTCATTTACACAATTTTTCGGATATCAATGGGCAATTTTGTGCATCTGGGAAAACCCTGATTATAGTTATACGCACATTTGTAATCATCATTAAGATTACAGTTACATTGATGGTCCTATTTACGTCATCAAAATTAGTCACTTCAGAAAGAGAGTGAAAAAAAAAATATGGTCAGATGAAAAAAAATATTAAAGAAAGGTATCAAGAAACATTTTTAAAGAAATGACCATAATTCTGATGTCCCAAACATCAGTCCTCTAGGAAATACTTAATTAGAATCTTAGGTTCAGACTTGAAGGCTGAAATACGGTCCAGCACCAATGGCCTTTTTCACCAAACTTTGTACAAACCAATTTGGTCTCATTTTCTTATGAATCCATACCCCAGGTTTCTGTTACATGATCCAGCTGGATAGAACAGTCCGGAGAAAACATTACAGAAGGCCTAGGTGATGTTGATATAAATTGTAGCTTTTTACTGACATAGTTTGGTCGCGGTTTTTAATCTTCTCTTCTATTATTAGTATACTGTCATTCCTGTCCCAAGGAGCCAGTCATTTGAATAAAAAAAGCGGCTGATGAGCCCATAGGGCTGGAAAAGTTAAGACCTTTCGTGTTTGTAGCAAGAACTTGAAGTTCAGCCTTTACCCATTGTAAAGCATTGATTTTTCTTTCCGGGATGCTCTCAAAAAGTATCACAAACAAACCTAAGTGTTCTGTTATGTAGACTAAGCTAACTGATGATCACATGATATTCCAGTGTAGCTATTGGATAACTTTATATTTTCATTTGCATACATTTGTAAACATTTGAATGATTCTTTGTACAATGCTGTACCCGCTGTAAGCAGAAGTGACGCATAGGGAACACTTTTCCGTCGTCTGTCTGTCCGTCCATACATACATTTGTCTGTCCATCACAATTTTTCCGTCACGCCTCAGCAGGTGACACGCATGTTCCAAAGAACACTCTTGTTTCTGGAAATCTGAGAATTAGCTGCTTAACCCATTAACTCATATCAATGCCTTAAATGCATTTGCAAACTGAAAGGAACTGTCTGATCTAGGTCAGTTCTGTTTGCTCATATACTGTCAATCTGCAGGGCAAAGAAAAATCCATTAATTCATTTACTAAAGTAAGTTTAAAGTTCATGAAGTCATAAATAAGTATGCGAATATGGTTGAAACAGGACTGGTGGTCTACATAGAATAGGCAACTATATATACCAAGTTCACCAATATGTAGGGTGTTTCTTAACCTATCAGGTCTTTTGGGTTTGTTTAACCTTTTCAAGCAATACTCTCTAATTCTGGTGTCAGGATAATGTGATTGGGTGTGGTATCATGCCACATGTCTACGGTGTTATACTGCAGTGTGACAGCACTATATCTGTCTCAAGTAGACATAGTCACCAAATAAAGGAAATACTATGATAAGGATGTTAAACCTAATAAACAAACTCTCTAGTTCTAAACAGTTATTATAACTTAATAATTTTTTTCAGTTTATGGTGATTTTTGGTGTTTGTAGGTAATTGGTATGGCATAGAACTGGATAGACCAGTAGGCAAAAATGACGGCTCGGTGAACGGGGTCAAGTACTTCAACTGTAGAATGAAACATGGGGTTTTTGCTCCATTGTCACGGATACAAAAGTAAGTATTCTATCAATGACTTGGACTTTTTAGTCCCCTACCGGTGTTCACACCGGAGGGGACTATAGGTTTGCCCTCCGTCTGTCCGTCCGTCTGTCCGTCTGTCAGTCTGTCTGTCTGTCCGTCCGTCTCGTCCGCTCAATCTGGATCCGCGATAACTTATAACTAAGCAAGCTAACTTGATGAAACTTGGTATATGACTAGATGGCAATGTGTAGATTATGCACGTCATTTTATTTTTGTTCTTCGACTAAAACTGTGGTTGCTATGGTAACGGAAATAGTGAAAATATGGCAAAAAATGGGATTGATTACCATATTAGTCGGGGAAACTTTTGAAGATAATTTCTTCTTATTCATGATAATTATCTTCATTTAATGTACCAGTCCTTAAATGTTAAACAGTATATTCAACAAACTTAAGTATATTTCTACTAGTATATAGATGACAAAATGTTTTAAATACTTTTTACATTAAAAAGATGTTTTCTGAAACATAGTTTATTGTACCATATGTGCTGCAAAATACTGTTCATAGCAGAAAGGGTGATGTCATATAAAAAGGATTTTGATGAACTGTCAAATCCCAATGTTTTATTTTTTCTATAATCTGTAGTAAAAAATAAACGTGGTGACATTATATAGCAGTACCCAATATATGGTTGAGCTGCTCTCTGGTGTAGAGGAAGATTTTGCATTACAATGGAGAGATGGGTTGCTAACATAGACATTGGCATGCTTTGCCATTGGTTTAGGTGGAAATATAATTTAGACTTATTTTTAATAGTAATTTGTCTTTTGTAAAGGACAATCAAAATTAATGACATAGCTGATATATTGGGTACTAATTTGCAAATCAAGTACTTTCTGGTGAGGAGGTTTCATAGAAGAAAAATTGTGGCATACTTTAGAAGGTTTTTATAAATAAATGCCCCAAGCTTGAAAGTTTTAAACTCTTAAGTTTGAGATGTGAAATTTATTTCTTTCAATATATTTCAGTATATAATTACACCATTTCTGAAGTAACTCTTTTTTGAAAATAAAAAGAAAACAAAAAATATAGTAAAAAACAGGTTTTGTAAAATAGAACATCAGTAGTTTGAAGTGACTTGATATTTTAAGGAAATTAAGGAAAAAGTTACCGGTAATTAAAAAAAAAGAATTAAATGTTAACCTATTTGAGATGTTTGTTTTTCATTATCAGGGTTGTTTTAAAGGAAAGAAGGTACCTAGTGTTTGTCTAGGCAGAGGTTTGTCTGTCTATATATGTGGGCCAGTCGGAAATACCCCCTCATATACTGATTTTATCCAGGACGTAACATGAACGGGGCTTGCAAAACTGTCAAGCTTCACTTTGAGATGTGGAGACCATACATGCTGTGTCCCATACTAGGGCAACAGTCACCTCACTAAACCATTCTTATCAAAACAAATTCTATAATTTCATCATTTTCAGCTCTAAATTTTCCATTTAAATTGTTTATACTACCCTTTCACAGAAACGGGGGCAAAATAGGAATCCTGCTTATTCTGTCCCATCCTATACTCAATTTACATGAAGACAAGGTAGAATTTGAGGGGTCTTGATCACCTGTAGTGATAGCTCTCAAGTATTTTAAGTGAATCTTATGTTTAAGATCCTGTGTGTTCTTTTTGAATGGCTTCATGAGAAAAGAAATAATGGAACAAGAAATAACAGCAGTGACAGTTTTGCAAGCCCAGTGAACCACATTGTATGTGGCTAATATATCAATGTTAATCCATCACTCCATGGATTCAACTTGAAAAAATCATTTTTCATTTGAAAATGATGGATTTGATGTGCTGTACTGGTACCAGTGATTTCAGGGTGCACGTTGCTCCCGTGCTGATCTAGACCCAAATTCTTGATATACCTAACCCTTTACTTCATATAGCTCATTTTGACACATTGGCAAACAGAACAGACCCAGATCAGACAGCTCCTATAGCTGTCTGATAAGGGTTTCCTCTATTTGCTCATACAATACTGTATCTCAATTTGTACACAGTCCGTGTGGCAAAAAAAAAAAAAACATGTCTCCATGTACCATTTTCAGTTCAGTTAATTAATGTTCATCAAGTCATAAATTTGAACAAAGTTGATTTTCCTGGAGTGAATGGATGATTATATAATAATGAATAAAAGGACATTCCATTACAGCCCAGTATGGATGACTGGGAAGTGTTGGTTTATGGTCATACATGTAGACCTAGCATTGTGTTTAATAATTTTGAATTAATGAATGTTGAACTAGAATCTTGAAATCATTGTTTTTTGTTGACATAAAATTTTAATGATTATATACAAAAGGGAATTTCATGGTATATTACTACATTTATTCAAGGACTCATGCTCCTGGAAATACAAGGTCTATGAAATAAACTGTTTTTCATAGGGGTTAATTTTTAGGGGTAAACCTTCCAAAAATCAGAAAATTGATCCCCCTTGAAAATTAGAATTATTTTATGTTAAAAGGTTAGCTACTTACTTTTGATATGCTAGATTTTAACATACTAAGATCAGTGTGTTTGAGGTACAAGTTGCTAATAATTGAGTAAAATCATTGTGCTTGAGGTACAAGTTGCTGAATACTAGAGTAAAATCATTGTGTTTGAAGAACAAGATGCTGAATCACTAGAGTAAATCAGTGTGTTTGAGGTACTAGTTGCTGATAATAGAGTAAGGTCATTGTGCTTGAGGTACTAGTTGCTGAATGCTAGAGTAATCAGTGTGTTTGAGGTTCAAGTTGCTGAATACTAGATTAAATCAGTGTGTTTGAGGTACTAGTTGCTGAATACTAGAGTAAATCAGTGTGTTTGAGGTACTAGTTGCTGAATACTAGAGAAAATCAGTATGTTTGAGGTACTAGTTGCTGAATACTAGAGTAAATCAGTGTGTTTGAGGTACAAGTTGCTGAATACTAGAGTAAATCAGTGTGTTTGAGGTACTAGTTGCTGAATACTAGAGTAAATCAGTGTGTTTGAGGTACTAGTTGCTGATAATAGAGTAAGGTCATTGTGTTTGAGGTACAAGTTGCTGAATACTAGAGTAAATCAGTGTGTTTGAGTTACTAGTTGCTGAATACTAGAGTAAATCAGTGTGTTTGAGGTACTAGTTGCTGAATACTAGAGTAAATCAGTGTGTTTGAGGTACTAGTTGCTGAATACTAGAGTAAATCAGTGTGTTTGAGGTACTAGTTGCTGAATACTAGAGTAAATCAGTGTGTTTGAGGTACTAGTTGCTGAATACTAGAGTAAATCAGTGTGTTTGAGGTACTAGTTGCTGAATACTAGAGTAAATCAGTGTGTTTGAGGTACTAGTTGCTGAATACTAGAGTAAATCAGTGTGTTTGAGGTACTAGTTGCTGAATACTAGAGAAAATCAGTGTGTTTTAGGTACAAGCTGCTGATAATAGAGTAAGGTCATTGTGTTTGAGGTACAAGTTGCTGAATACTAGAGTAATCAGTGTGTTTGAGGTACAAGTTGCTGAATACTAGAGTGAGTCAAGGGATGAAGAATAACTTCAGAGTAAATCAGTGTGTATGAGGTACAAGATGAGGTAGAAGATGCTTCGTAAGTAAATGTTGGGAAAAATTTATTTGGAATCATGACATTGAAATATTGACTTTTGAGCTACTACTTGTTGAAGTACTGATGGATGAATGTCTGAGCTCTATGATATTAGACCTTGTGTGAGTAGATTTCTAGAGACAATGAGATACATGTAGTTTGTTTTTATTCTCACAAAGGATAACGCCAGAAATGGAAGAAGGGTAATATATCATTTCTCACCATTTTTCTGCCCTGTATTTTTGAAGACGTGTTACATTAATTCATCTCATTGAATGTTTCATTGAATGGCTAACAGCTTTTGTTTGTGTTTAGTCAGAGATATGTGTGTGTTTTGTCTTTTCATTTATTAATATCATATGGATGGAAGAAATTTCAAAGTTTAACCCTTTAATGGTTTGGCAAACCTTGCTGGTCTCTTCTGTTCGATCTTACAATATTGTAGCTGAGATTCTACACAGTCTGCATGGCAAAGAAAAATCCTTTGTTTCATAAACTAATTAAAGATAAGTGAATGAATATTCATGAGGTCACAAATTTGTACATGAATGATTCACAAGGTAAAGCCTCCCAGTTATTCCCCTTTATGCAATCAAATGTGTGAAAATGATGGTCACTTTTGATCAGGATACACAAATATTTTGTCTTTCTTGGCATTGTGTTACAATATGCACACATGATCAGTGTGCTGGTATTTTCTATCTGATCATATTGAACAATACTGCATTTTCTTTTGAAGTGAACCTTTGAATCGTAAACATTATTAAACAGGATCTTTTTGTAAACAACTCACAGGTTGATTATCTAGGTATATTCAAGTGGGTAAACGTCCCTTTTTTCTGAGAAATCAGTATTAGAAAGGAAACTTATGCAGTTTGCCAGACGGTTTTGAAAATTGAAATATTAAAAAGGAATTATTTAAGCTAGTGTACTTAGAGGATAAGATGCAAAACTGAATTAAATCCATGGAAAAAATTCTGTAGCTATTACAGTATTGTGTCCTATTCTACCATCTTCCTTAACCTTTCCTCATGATCATATTACAACATAGGGATTACTAATTATACTAACAGGCATTTTTACACTCAAATTGGGAAAATATAGACTTTAGCTTTGGGAATATAGCCAAATATCTGCTATAAATACTGCTGAAAAAGACACTGGTCATATTGACCTACTGGTAATGTTTCCAGTTACTCTTTCTGGGTGACTGGCAGATTTTGTACAATTTCTGGAAGACCTACATTTGGAGTGGTGTTTCATAGTCATTGTTTTTGTTTTGTGGGACACATCGTGGCAATGAATGACGCGACTCATGCTCATGTTTAACCATTAACAAGTCCCCTGTGCTGCAGTAGGCGAAAAACCAAATCGACTACACTGCACTTTTGCATCAGTTTACTTTGTGTTTATCTGTCATGAACTGTTGGATTTACATTAGTATTTATTATTTGTTTATAATATTTTATTTGTTTCTACTCTGTCATCATCATCAAATTCAAAGATTTGATATATGATAGCAACCAAAAAAACTCACTAATTTTGTATTTGTTGCTAGCTACTAGTATTTTTTAAGCTTTTTGTAAAATCGCATCGTATGAATATGTGCATACACGCAAATTTACATCATATTTCAGCAATGCATTATGTATTCCTGACATTGCATGGTTAAAATTCACAGCATGTTATATTTGATGTTCAGCTCGCTGTTATAAACTTATACTTAAAGCACTGATTAACTCACACAATACAGTTTTATTACTATACGCTTCATTATACTGCCAATGTCATTACAACTCGGTTTCAAACAACAGCCCTTTATCTAATGTATAATTTGTCCTATACCTCAATCATATAAAGACCACCTTAAGTTAACCCTTTCCCTCATATAGAAAAATGTTTGATGAAGGTGAGCTTTTGAAATACTGGTTTAGAGTAAACTCTACAGATTCTGTACATTTAAATGATACATTTGTATGCATTAACCCTTTCCCTCATATAGACTCATTTTGAAGCACTCAGTAGGTACCACATAAAGCCTGATCTGCAGAAAACCACAGTTAAACCTTACCAAATTTAATTACAAAATCCTCATTACCAGACCACTGAGGAGCAGCGAACAGCATAAAACCTGATCAGCCTGCGAGTTACTCACAGGCTGATCTGGTTTTATGCTGTTCGCATAGGTCTTTTCATGGAATCCTCTATGAGGGAAAGGGTTAAGGAACTTCTCACTATTCAGACAATTATTTTCAGTGAATATTTAATTGATATTTGTTTCTGTTTCTCATTTAGACAAGTTTTGATGCTTTTGTAAACAGAGCAGACTCATATCAGGGTCTCCTCTGTTTGCTCATACAATATCTTAGCTCAGATTCTACATGTCTGCACAGCAAATAAACATCATATACCATTAAAAGTTCAGTAAATTAATTTTTTGAAATCATAAATTTGTACATGAATATTAATGAGGCAAGGGTTTATTTGCTAATTAATATTTAGGTATTATTAGAGAAAGAAGAATGATAAAATTTGTTTTTAAGTTATAATTAGTGCTTAGAATGGTTGATGGAATTCAAGTTCTCCAGAAACCAGTCTGTAAAATTACTCCTTTCTCAGCTAGAATTGTATATTTCTGTCTCAGTTTCAGAAAACCAGTCTATTAATATTTTTTCCTATTAGTTTTTCTTATGCATTCATTTAGAAAACAGTTATAAATGCATGCTTTTCTCTACTTGTCCTTTCAATTCAGTAACCAGTCTTTTCTAAAATTATGATACAGTTACTTATCTTTTATTGTCTGAAACCCAGTCTATTGATTGTATTTCTTCTATTGGTCTTCACATTAGGAGAAAACCAGCCTGTCAAATTATATTTTCTCATCTAGTATTTGCATTCAGAAAAACATATACACTCTATAAAGTGAAAATTCTCTCTGCTAGCCCTTAGTGTATAGATTATGGGGCATTTTTTTTCCATGTTTGAATCAAATTTTTTTTTCCGTCACAGACTTGGAGATAAGAAATTTAGTTCCAACGAATCCCTAGAAACTATAAGCTGGGGTGCGGTGTCAGAGAAGGTCGACAAACGTGCCTCCATGGGTCTCCACAAGGATGGGCGACCTAGAACACCCAATAAGCGCCCAAAGAGCACAACAGGTGATAGTATCATGAGGACCCCAGGGTCAAGTTCAAATTTCAAGTTGGAAGTGGGGATGAGCGTCTTCTGCAGCAATGAATTAGGTATTGTATGGTTTATTTTGGATTATAGTGCAGTAATGACTTTACTGTCATTAGATATAGGCAGATAGTCTTTAGACTTGTTAAATCATATGACAGTATAATATGTCTCAAGCATTTAATTAAGGATATAAAGGAAAATAACAGCTTTTACTTAGTAAAGGTGCATAAGGGTTGTTTAATACTTCATGAAATAAGTAAATCTGTTTGGCAGATTGTTACATGGCTCTTATGATACCCTAGCTTCACAAAAGTGGATCATGCTTTCCGCCCAGGTCCCGTCACATCACGTTACGCTACATCATGTTACGTTACATCACGTTACGTTACATCACGTTACGTTACATCACGTTACGTTACATCATGTTACGTTACATCACGTTACGTTACATCATGTTACGCTACATCACGTTACGTTACATCATGTTACGCTACATCATGTTACGTTACATCACGTTACGCTACATCACGTTACGTTACATCATGTTATGCTACATCACGTTACGTTACATCATGTTACGTTACATCATGTTACGTTACATCATGTTACGCTACATCATGTTACATTACATCATGTTACGTTACATCACGTTACGTTACATCATGTTACGTTACATCATGTTACATTACATCATGTTACGTTACATCACGGTACGTTACATCATGTTACGCTACATCATGTTACGTTACATCACGTTACGCTACATCACGTTACGTTACATCATGTTACGTTACATCACGTTACGTTACATCACGGTACGTTACATCATGTTACGTCACATCATGTTACGCTACATCATGTTACATTACATCATGTTACGTTACATCACGTTACGTTACATCATGTTACGTTACATCATGTTACATTACATCATGTTATGTTACATCACGGTACCTTACATCATGTTACGCTACATCATGTTACGTTACATCACGGTAGGTCGGTGGTTCTACCCGGGTACCTCTGTGTACTCGGGGTCTTCCTCCACCTGTAATTAGCTGGACGTCGCTATATGATTGAAATACTATCGCAGCGACGGTAAACTCCAATACAACACCAACTACATCACGGTACGTTACATCATGTTACGTCACATCATGTTACGCTACATCATGTTACGCTACATCATGTTACATTACATCATGTTACGTTACATCATGTTACGCTACATCATGTTACATTACATCATGTTACGTTACATCATGTTACGTTACATCACGGTACGCTACATCATGTTACGTTACATTACATCATGTTACGTTACATCATGTTACATTACATCACGGTAGGTCGGTGGTTCTGCCCGGGTACCTCTGTGTACTCGGGGTCTTCCTCCACCTGTAATTAGCTGGACGTCGCTATATGATTGAAATACTATCGCAGCGACGGTAAACTCCAATACAACACCAACTTCATCACGGTACGTTACATCATGTTACGTCACATCATGTTACGCTACTTCATGTTACATTACATCATGTTACGTTACATCATGTTACGCTACATCATGTTACGCTACATCATGTTACATTACATCATGTTACGTTACATCATGTTACGTTACATCACGGTACGCTACATCATGTTACGTTACATTACATCATGTTACGTTACATCATGTTACATTACATCATGTTACGTTACATCAGGTACGCTACATCATGTTACGTTACATTACATCATGTTACGTTACATCATGTTACGTTACATCATGTTACGTTACATCACGTTACATTACATCACGGTACGTTACATCAAGGTACGTTACATCATGTTACGCTACATCATGTTACATTACATCATGTTACGTTACATCATGTTACGTTACATCATGTTACGTTACATCATGGCCTACTCACATTACATGAAAGCAAGGTTGAATTCAGGGTGTTAATCAAATATAGAGAATCATGTTACGTTACATCATGTTACGTTACATCATGTTACGCTACATCATGTTACGTTACATCGCCTTACGTCACATTTCCATGGCCTACTCACATTACATGAAAGCAAGGTGGAATTCAGGGTGTTAATCAAATATAGAGATAGTTCTAGTTTTAGAATTACTTATTTTTGTAAGAAAAAAAGGAACGTCACTGAGTGAGCAATATTGTATTTAATTGTTGAACTTTTTATATGGGAAATTAACATTAATTTTTGTTTAACCTACAGGGATAGTGCGTTACATAGGAACGACAGACTTTGGTGAGGGTATATGGGTAGGGGTGGAGTTACGGACAACCAAGGGTAAGAATGACGGATCAGTGCAGGGCAAGCGATACTTCTCATGCAAACCTGATCACGGACTCATCGTTCGTCCGAATAAAATAACAGTGCGCGGAATCAATGGATCTCGACTTATTCATGATGTTTATGGAAGCCCAACTTCACATGATACTAGTTTCACAAATGGAGATGCAAAGGAGAATGGGAAATAGTGCTTTAGTATGGTGTTATGGATGTGTTTGTTCACTGGGTGTTTTATGTTCTTGTTCAGCTATTTTTATTATTTGTACAAGAAATTAGATTGAGTGATGAAAAACAGAGATGTTGCGCAATATTAAAGAGTCCTGTTTTTTATTTGCTTTAAAGGATGTCATTCAAATCTCACATGTAGAAGATATCTAAGCATTCACCAATTTTTAAAAATATAACCCTATTTGAGCACATGACATGTAGATTTAAGAATTAGAATTAATTAGATCTATGTACATGTATAAATTTTGAGCTTGTTTGGTTGATATGTTTTGATAAATATTTGTTGCTTAGTGCATTAAGATTTTTCATTAAAATTTTATTTATTGTTTAACAAAAAACTCACACAGTCTGAGGACTTATCTAAAAGATTTAAACACTACATATTATGAATATCATTCAATAATTTTGATTTTCTAAAACATAAGTGAAAGTTTTCATATTTACGCATATCTTGTATATGGGTAACAGTATTAGCCAAACATTTGATGCCCAGGGATTTCAGATTTTGTATAAAGAATGAATGAAGACAGGGTTTGATGGGATGCTTGCTCAATTTTACTTAAAGGGTACATTCAGATCTGAATATAAATTATTGAGCATGGTTATTGACAAGACAATTTCTTTTTGAGAGCTGCCATAAGTTTGATTCAGTTGAACTCAAACTGAAACTGGTTTTTTTCTATACATTTTTAAATCCTATAATTTGAATTCTGATTCTTTATTTTTAGAATCTGTTTCACCTGTGATATAAACATTTTTAGGTTCCATTAAATTGTAGTTATTTCAGATAGGCAGTCAAAATATCTGCTTTTAAAAGATAAGAATTTTTAGATTTCTGCAGTTTTTATTATTTTATTGGCATCAGGAACACTGCTTTGTTGTTCAAGAAAACCTGATCTCAATTCTGACAACCATGCTTAGTGCTAAGTGGTTATAGCCCATCTTAACTAAAGCTCTAATTATTGCCCATCTCAAATAAAGCTCTAATTATTGCCCATCTTAAATAAAGCTCTAATTATTGTCCATCTTAAATAAAGTTCTAATTATTGCCCATCTTAACTAAAGCTCTAATTAAAATAATTCAGCTTCGTGATTTTCATGCATTCTACCTTCTTCATAAAAGAATTCAGCTTCATGATTTTCATGTTTTATGCATTCTACCTTCTTCATCACTTTGGGTTCAAAGTTTTCATGTTATGAAGCCTTTCAGCTGAACTGCAGGAAGTTGATGGTTATACCTTGGTGTGTCTGTGCACTTAATGTGTTTCTCCACCTGTAATTAGGTGGACATCACTTACTCCTTTACTTCATATAGACCCATTTTTACACATTGGCAAACAGAGCAGACCCAGATCAGACAGCTCACACAGGAGCTGTCTGATTTGTATCTTTTCTGTTTGCTTATAAAAAATTGTAGGTCAGTTTCTACACAGACATCTGTGGCAAGGAAAATCCATTATATCATAAACCATCTAAACATCAAACAATATTATAAACAAGAAATCTGAACTATTTTATACCTTTCTCAAGAACACAGTCCTCCGTGGCCGAGAGGGTAAAGTCACTGACTTTAACACTCTCAGCCCCTCACCTCGTGGGTTCGAATCCCGGCAGGGTTATTCAGATTTTCATGTGAGGAAGCCTTCCAGCTGGCTTGCGGTAGGTCTGGTTCTGCCCGGATGCCTCCGTGCATTCGGGGTCTTCCTCCACCTGTAATTAGCTGGACGTTGCTATATGACTGAAATACTGTTGAAGCGACGGTAAAATGAAATAGTCAAGTCAAGAACACAGTATCACATGAGCTCTTTCCTTCCACATACTATCTGACTCTGGAATGTCTTACCGTCTAACATCAAGGCCAGTGTTAGTCTTCAGAACTTCACTGATACTTCAATTACTAATTCCATCAATCTGTTTTTTTCTTTTTAACAAAGCTGTAAATAATATACTGTAACTAGATATGATTGTTACATAAATCTCATTTTTAACAATTGTCTCCGACCTCCCAGTTATAATCAGAAATTTATTGTTGGGAGTATGAATGTAGATTGAAGTCTGAGCATCTAGCTTGTTATCCATAAAATAAAGGGCAAATTTAAAGATAAACCTTATGGGCTGGTTTTAATTTTAAATTAAATTTAGTGATATTACTTCATATTCTAAACATTACTTAGCACTACATATGTCTGGTTGTATTTGAGCTAATTTTCTTTTTTGTGTGCATGTGAAAGGTACAATATACCTATCCTTGGCTTGTACCCATATACTTATGGCAGTGTGGATTAAACAGAAAAATAAGCATTTTTTTTTTTCTGTCAAACACGTTACTAGTTATGTAATCAGTGCAATCTAGGGAAGCATGAGTATAGTATTTTTATGATGTATTTTTATATGGAAGAAGATGTAAAAATGAAAACTCATTTTGAGAATTTGTTTTTAGTACAGAGCCACTCTTTCTTGCTATGTACCCATGTTGCCATAGTTACATCTATCATTCATATTTAATCAGATACAACAGTTTCATTTTTATGGTTTTTTATACAGATTGTTGTTGGGGAACTTAAATGGTTGCTCATACTCAGCAGCTTGAACAACAAGGCCCAAATTTATCAATCTCTTAAGTCTATATTTTAGACTCACACTGAAAGATGCAAATATGCAAATTAATTGTTAACCCTTTACCTCATGCATATTCATGTGAAAATTTATGACTTGACGAATATTAATTCTATAAACTTTGAATGTATATGAAACAATTGATTTTTCTTTGCTATGCAGACTGTATAAAATCTAAGCTTCAATATTGTATGAGCAAACAGATGGATCTGGGTCTGCTCCATTTCCATGTTTTAAAAAGAATCTATCTGAGGATAAGGGTAAAACAATAAATGATCATGTCAACAAATAGTGTTGAATGTCTGAAAGTGATGATAGTAGACATTGTACTGAGTAATACAATATGTTGCTAGTCATTCATTCATTATGTCAGAAGATTGTGACATTTTTAAGGAATTAAAAATTCAGAGTTTAGTCTGAATGGATTAATGAAATGGGACACTGGTATAAAATTCAGGTCAGTCTGCAAAACTTGTTGTAGCTCATCAGGTTTTATGCATGATCGTTTTGAGGGGTGAGAGCAAAAGTAGACTAAGTGCTTATACATATATATGCATATAGCCT
This sequence comes from Solen grandis, assembly GCA_021229015.1. Lineage (NCBI taxonomy): Eukaryota > Metazoa > Mollusca > Bivalvia > Adapedonta > Solenidae > Solen > Solen grandis. The sequence goes on along the minus strand of CM037786.1, from coordinate 47,695,918 downwards.
AGTTTCGCTCTAACCCCTCGATTTGTATTTTGTTCCCTCCTCCTCCTGTAATAAGCTGGAGGTTGCTATGTGACTGAAACATTGTCATGGCAACAGTTAACTCCAACAAATAAGCAAAATAAAACACAATCAAGTCACAAGTACGTACAGGCTGATTGGGTTTCCTTCATATTTCATTGACCATTCTTTTTATCATAAATGGGATAGTAAACATGCAATTTAGTCTGTTAATTGTTGCTCTACATTGAATGTAATGTAGCTGTACATTGAATCTAATGTACAGATTTTGATACTAATGTATACACCCGTCTCAGGTCAGGGTAGCCCCGCCCCCTTTTTCAATATTGACTGGCTTTAAAGTGCAATGGTTTGACGACCACAAACATATCAACCTTAGGACTAAATGATTCTATGTTACAGGCAACAAAATGTTACTTTGGTGACCCCCCTGTCTGTCTATCAAACTTTTTTGTTCCAAAGAACACCCTTATTTAACAATTTCCAAAGCTGTTGTTTGAAAAAAACAACATACCAAGGTGCCTAACTCTCATATTGACATTTTCAAAGAAAAAATAAATCCCTCCATATCACTGGGACCCATTTCACAAAACTTTTTATGAAAAAAAATCCCTGGTTCTTGGCTCTTTTTGCCTGAAACATAGATTTCGTTTAGCTCCTTTAGACTGTGTTGTAAACCTGCAATATTTAGCTTGTCTTTTGCAATTCTTGGAGATATATGGTATGATTTCCCAGTCTAATGTTGGTTTGTTTTGTAAGATTTTGCTTTGCAGTGTGCAAGGAGCTTAAACTTCTTCATTACAAACAGTTGGAGAAAGGATAGACACAAACATTATATAATTGCCTTTTCTGTTAAAGGACTTTTTCATGAACACACATTAAATGAGATTAGAAAATAAAGAAAGTGCTGTACTATGTCAAAATGATTTGGATCATTAATATGAGTATAAAACATACGAAGAGCTGCACTATGTCCAATTAGTGTATTAATTTTATCATAAAACATAAAGAGTGCTGTACTTTGTACAAGCAGTGTATTAATTTGAGCATAAAACATATGGTGTGCTGCATTATGTTCAATTAGTGTATTTATTTGAGCATAAACAGACAAGTGATGTACTTTGTCTAATTTGTGTATTAAGTTTTATTTAAGCATCACATACGGAGGATACAGTGTATTGATCAGTAATAATTTGCTGTTTGTGTACATGGGAACATTTTCTGTACATATTGCTTTTATCAATAGTTGTATATGTGTAAGCTTTATCTGTAAATATATGTATGCAATGAACAAAATGAAACTACAAGAAGTCTCAACTCGTGGACATTTGTCTCATACTGTATTGTGATGGTGTGGTTAAGATTTGAATCAAAGAATGGATATTGTTAAGATGAAATAAAGTGATTATTGGAACTGCTGCATAACCCTGATCAGCCTGGAAGGCATTCTCAGGCTACTCAGGTTTGAACAAGTTTCTGAATCATTATTTGAATAATGGACGCTTCAAAGCTAGATCAACTTGCAAGATTTCATTTGTCAGTTTTTACATGATGCATTTTGGTATCGGAGAATAGAGTTGAATATTATCAAAAAGGTTTTTTAATTGCTGTAGGGGTAAAACAGTGTATATGATAGGTTCTCTCACTTGAATATGTGTAATTATTAATTGTACACCTGTTAGTGTATGTCTTGTTACACCTGTCATCAGATAGATAACCATGGTTACCCTTTACCTTTTGTAGGTAACATCTTCATACTTGTGATAGTTTAGTGTATACCGTTATCTGTAGGGGTATATAGGAATCACCTTATCCTGTCCATTTGTCCGACAATTTGTGAACAATAGGACAATTTCATATTTTATTGAGTCAAGACACATGTAGTAGGGGTATGAATCGCCTTCAGTGATAGCTTTAATTATGTATTGTTCCCTTCAGTGATAGCTTTAATTATGTCTTGTTCCCAGATTTTTAATTGCTTAATGTTATGAGATCTGCATTCCAGGATTTGTCACGTAAATGTTTGTCAATTTCAGATTGTCTCGTACCTCCATAAAGCAATGTCCATAGATTTATCCTACTAGGGCCAGCTTTGCTTGATATTCTTTTACTTCATGCACATTGTATAAAACCTGATTAGGCAGCAAGTAATAAGATAGTTTGTTCATTACATGTCAATTTCCTTGAAGAAGTTTGATAATATTTTAAACCTGGAAAAATTGATGGTTACTTGCAGCCTGGTTAGGGTGTGTTAACCCTTTCCCTTATATAGACTCATTTTGATGCACTCAATAGGTATCACATTAAGCCTGATCTGCAGAAAACCACAGTTAAACCTTACCAAATTTAATTATAAAATTCTCATTTCTAGACCACTGAGGAACAGCGAACAGCATAAAACCTGATCAGCCTGCGAGTTACTCGCAGGCTGATCTGGTTTTATGCTGTTCACATAGGTCTTTTCATGGTGTCCTCTATGAGGGAAAGGGTTAATGATAATTGTCATTCAGTTGGTGAATACTTGGTAATCAAATCATGCAGATGTGTAGTTTATCAATCCGTAAACTCAAGATTCCAGTTTATGGTCTTTTTTAATCTTTACATTGTGAAACTAAATAGCAATGTTAACAATTTGAAAATTTGTCTTAGATGTTTGAACATGTTCATGGTTCTTATTGCAGATAGGTTTCCAGTTTCATTTATTTGTTTTCCCTTTGGATAATGATTATGTAATTGACGAAGTGCTTTCCCAAGGTATAGCTATTTATGAAAGTGTTCAGAAACTTTTGGTTCTTAGTACAATGTATTTCAAACAGCCCAAGTGCTATTTTGTTAATGTATAGTGATGCAAAATGTTTTTTCATTTTTGGTATGCAAACAACAAATAGAGATTTATGACCAGTGGAAAAATTACATATATTCAGAAAGCTTATCTTTAAGTTTGTTGTTAAACAGAAATGATATTTGTTGACAAATCTGAAATTAAATATTTTTACTAGACTTGAAATATGTAAATAAATGTATAAGTAATGTGCCAAATTCTAACTATATTTGTTGAGGCTTCTTGCCCAGTTCCTTTGAGGAAATGGATTTAAAACAATAAATTCTGAATCTCTCGCTCGCTCTCTCTATCTTTCTCATAAAGAAAACTGATTTAAGAAGGAACAGGGGTACAGGGATGCTTAGAGTTGATGTTTACCTCACAGTATGTTCTAGAAGCAAGCAGCCACTTGTAGAAATAACAAAACATACACTAGTCTAACACACACACACAAAGTCTATGGTCATTTCATTGGTCTTTTGACATAAAATTGAAGCTATTTCTGTTGATTGTGCAAGAGAAGACTTGACCCCTAATTCAAGATAACCATAGCCATCATGCGCATCTAACTACGGACCAATTGTGTAAAAATGTCCTTGGTTTCATAGGTTCGGCACATGTTTTAGATCTCGTTATGTAGTAGATATTAACACATACACACAAACACACACAATGTGTACCATGCACAAAGATTGTATGACTACATGTAATTAAACATTGATGCTTCTGTGTTGTTATGTCCTACTTTTACGACCCAGCTGAACTCTGACCGTTGGTCATGTGACTTCCTGATTATACTATCAGAAATGAACCACCCTTGCTATCAGTCTATATATCAGATTGTGACTGATAACGATATGTCATGCGTTAATAGATCAAGCATTGCAATTCTTTTATCATATTCTTTTTTTTCACTTTTTGTGTCACCTGCTGTCGTCTGTCACACTTTTTCCGTCACGCTTCAGCAGATGACATGTATTCCAGAGAACACTTGTTATTTAGGACTAACCTCTTGGATGAGTTACAAATGTTGTAAAAACGTGGGTATCAATGCTAATCAGTTAATATCATTGCTTATCCGTTTAGTCGTTTGTATGTCGCCAACAGTACTTTAGTGTCTTCCTGAGAGAGATATATAACTGACTCACTGCGATAGTACACAGTATTAGACAAGTAGCATGATTCAATACCAAGTCATTTATCCTTACACGGCCAAACAGTCCAGAAACAACCCGTATATGCTGGGTGCCAATTAGCAATATTTTAAAATGACGTTGGTATGCCAAAGCTTTGGATTGAACTAAAGGCCTCCTGCTCGTTAGGTAGACGCTGAACAATACAATAGCTAGTAATACTTGTCTTATTAATATGTATGGAAAGGCATTAGGCAGAGATTGACAGTAATGATAAAAGCAATCGTGCAGAAAATAAAACGCCTTCTTGACTTATATTACTGAAAAATTATTACCGATATTTTTTTTTGACATTAGATTTGTCCCTCTATACTCGGTGTGGCCATACCACGTTGTATTTGACGTCATTCTAAGCTAACACAGGCAGCATAATTTGCCTCGATTCGAAAAAAGAATACTTCTGTAATTATTTGATTTCTTCACGAAATTTAAATGGAATCTAGCGCATGCGAAGTGGAAAATTATGCTCTACACCAAAATCCCTAATGATTTTTCTGTCAGATATACAATATTTTCTAACTATCGGGATAACATTATTAGCGATGTGTTTTACGTGTTCGGACCTTTATATTAAGTATTTATAGAATATTTCCTTGTTTTAGCAAACAAAATTTCGCGAACTCGGAATGTTTTCCCGAATGTTAGGAAAACTGTACATTTTAAAAAAAAAACATCTATTGGAACCTATGTGTAGGGCACCATACCATTGAAAATAAATAAAATACGTAAGGCAGTTTTTTTTCTCCTCTGAATCGATGCAAAATACGCTTTTCGCGTTAGCCTAAAATGACATCACATACCATGTGGTATGACCACACTGTATATTTGAACTGTTGTGGGATTCCGCCATCAATGCTAAGCGCAATCTGACTACACGATCTTCCAATAGTAATGTAGCGTAACGTATACAGAGAAGGTGTACTTCAGTCAGATTGTGCTTAGCAGTAATGCCTCGGTTACATTACGCGTGAGGTCGCGGGTTCGATCCCCGGTCGCGACATACCAAAGTCGTAAAAATGGTACTGGTATATCTCCCTTGCTCGGCGCTTCGTATATAAGGGTAGTTCCAGGACTGGTTTACCCGGTGTCAGAATAATGTGACTGGATGTTGTATCATGCCACATTGCTATGGCGTAATATTACGGTGTGGGGGCACTATATCTGTCTTGACTTGATAATTTGAGTTTACCGTCGCTTCGACAGGATTTCAGTCATATAGTGACGTCCAGCTAATTACCATCGACCTACCGCAAGCCAGCTGGAAGGCTTCCTAACATGAAAATCCAAATTACCCTGCCGGGATTCGAACCCACGCGGTGAAGGGCTGAATGAGTGTAAAAGTCAGCGGAAAAAAAGTCAGAGGCCCCACACTATATCTGTTACAATTAGACTATGTCTCCAAATGTTTGAAATACTGTCGGTGGGACGTTAAACCCAATAAACAAACAAACAAACATTACCCGTGCGATGTCCGTAGAAATAATGAAAACGTACGATTAATGGTGTTCCTAGACTACTTTGTGTGTGAACTCACATTAGATACGGGGCTCCTGCGATTGCTATGGCAGGAAATCGTACATACGTCGCAAGTAAATCGCAGAAAACTCATAAAAAAAACTCGTACGATATTTGAAGGCAACACTTACGAGGCTCGCACGATTTTTAATCACTTGTAATTCCGCACAAGTCTATAGTACGTGTCATATACGAAACTCTCACGACTGGTAAAATTCATATGTGTATCGTACGATCTCGCGATATCTGCACGAGCTTCTTACACCCCAAAAATATGGAAAATCGTAGCTCAAAGTTAAAAAGTTCCGAGCTCTTAGACGAGTGCCCAAAATTACCAAGATAATCGCACGAGTGGCTGATACTTACATAGAACGTGTACAAAAAAAGTCAATTACAATGTATGGTCAAAATATGGCTCGTAGACGGCTTTTACGCATTTTGTTACTGAGGCATAAGAAATACTTGGTTCTTATTTAGACAGAAACGCATGTCACAATCCCTAAATATTCAAGTACATGACTGAGATGAAATAAATTATTACCTGAACATAAGTAACAATACTGTCATATGAAAGTCAATGTCAAATATTAATGTCTAAATGTAAAGTACATGTCACTAAAGGTTATAAGGAATCAGTCTAAAAAAGGTTTTTTATACAACAGTAAAGAAGACATGGCCCATGTTCTCGAAAATACTTAAATACGATATCGGACCTATACACAAATATCTGCTCAAATCTGGGTTTAAGTCTGAGTAGGATATTTGAGCGGAATTCTCAAACAAACAAAAAAAAATCTCACTTAAAATACGCTAAAGCTGCGGAGTGTTCTCAAGCTTAATTGAGTACGTACGGGTAATTTGACTTAGCAAAGAATGTGCTTAAAAGGCTTTGTGACAGTGATTTTTTTCCTTGAATTGTGAATAGGTCCGGTACCCTTTCGCTTGTGAAAAATAAGCGCTGTTTTGGGGTTTGTTTGTTTGTTTTGGGGTTTTTTGGGATATTTATTTTTTTAAAAAATGTAAATTTAGATATATTTTTAAATGTAGCAGAGTTTTTGCTGATATTGTAAGGAGAAAATGTGCACTATGACGGTTTCTTCAAGATGATAGGGAGTGGTTTGCATATTCAAGAAACTGAGATATTGTGGAAGAGAAGGACTTTAGAAATTTATTTCAGAAGAGTAAGAAGGGGCTTAAACCATGCCTCTAAATAAATTAATTAATTAAAAAAAAAAAAAAAAAAAAAAATAACACGCACGCACACTTTTGAATTTTGAATCAATTTGGATCCCTTTTAAATTGTGAATGGGTCCTTTTATGGGTATCAGTTATAGAAGGAAAAAAAGCTGTCCGAGTATGGCTTATTGATCAAACTAACTTAAGCATGATAATCATGCTTAAATCTGATTTTGAGTTTGAGTACAATTTTCAAAATTTTCGAGAACTTGGGGCCTGATCCAAGTTTATTTTTAGCTCATCTGAGCACAACGTGCTCAAAGGTGATCCGTTGAGACCGAAGACGTTCGGCGCCCGTCATCAACATTAATCTTTAAAACTACAGCTCCTCCTAAACTGCTTAGCTTATTTTCATAAAACTTAACGCTTAATATGAATGTCTTGGGTGGTTGCCCTCCTAAAATTATTCAAAGAATTTAATCCCATGCAGAAATACGGCTGCCATGGCTAACCGAAAGGGATAAAACGTGAAAACTTGAAAAATCTTTTTGTAGATTGTTGAAATCATTCGAATCCATCGAAAAGTATGTCTACCAGAATGCAGAGCCCGTTTTCTTTATATGTATTTATTACAAATTTGGGAGAAAAATCTTCTTGTCCAGAATTACTGCCTGAATTTCAAAGTTTTTTGGTACATATGTTCCTTTGCTCACTCTCTTTCGATAGTGATAATATTATTTGGATATATTGAAACACATAGTCAGTAGGCATAAATCTACTCAACAGCTAACAGGTATCTGATGGGAGAAAAAGAAACAGTAAGCCCCTGGCGACCATGTTTATCGACGCATCCAAATAATTTGAAGAGTCTTTGGATAGAGTGAGCCAAGGTACATTTATAACAAATTACTTCGAAATGCAACGAGTACTGCTGAACAGATATTTGTAGTACTATATACATATAAGGAAAACGAGCCCCGTCCCCTTGTGCATAGACCTATTAACCATGAATTGTAGATCTATATGTCCCTACTATATGTATTTGTTTATTGAGACCTAGTCCAAAGAACTTGAGTTTTGTAGATGTGCGGATGCTCTACCTTGACGGTAAATAATACTGTTGAATAGGGGAAAAACATATGCGCAGTGGCAATACTGGTCAAAACATATGTCTCAATAGTTTATTTCATAATAAGCCATATACTCCAAACTTTAAATGCTTAATATTCTGTATATACTTGACCTAGCTTTAGCCTCAGTATGATGGGGTTTTACAAGGCCCAAGAACACAAAAATTTGATTATCATACTCAAATCCCTTTTGAAACTAAGTGGGCATAGTTTGAGATTAAGTATGAAAATCGTACTTAAAGCATCTCGTTCACAGATGGTCATTGACTAAGAATTTGGTTTTAACTATATGTGTATATTACGTCTATCAATACCTATCTACAGACGCATGGTCACCCAATGCAACCATCCGTGATCATAAAAATTGGTGGTTTCCCCATCACAGGCAAAAATATAAAAAAAATCTATATTTAGATTTTCTGTTTTCTTTTGTCGTCTCTTGGCTGATCCCATTCACTTTTCGGGCATGCGCTAACTTCACAGGCTGAACATACGAAATCGCTACCCTGAACTGGTGAAGACGCCATGTTGCTGATCGTGTCACGTGGTACCGCAAGCACCTGCTTAGGGTATACTGTATTTATATTTTACCGATTTCGATGAAATTGAGTTTACGAAAATAGAGTTTTCCTGTGCTTTCTGAGTTTATTTGTTAATAACTAAGACTTCATCGACATTAACGAGAGAGAGTAGAAAATAACTTTCTACAGGTCATCTGTGAACGAACTTCTTAAAGTATCAATTTTATTTTCGAAAAACACGGGGCCTGGTCCAAATTTCTCTCAGACCTAAACTCAACTTTCATCATACCAAAATCCCTGTTATATATTGAGTCATACTTAATTCGAGTCTTTTTACAAAGTATATTCGGACAAGTTCTGTAAACTTTCGTAAGTGAAAATATTTCAGAATATTAGTTAGCGGTGTAAACCATAGTTTATCGAAAGGTTCAACAATCTATTGGCTGATAGGGTGCCAGTACAATGTATGTACTCGTCTTTATCAGATACAATTTAATCAGAGAGAGTCAAATCATTATCGAGTATCTTGTTGTGACGAAGAATTACCATTGTAGTGATAGATTGTAAACCGTTGGTATCTTCCAATACAAACACAGGCCCCCTGATACTCGCTTGTTGAACACTTACTAGATGAAGTAACCGCGTATTGTTTGATACATTTCATAGTTTGGATGTAACTTCCAATTTTGTTCTCTAATATTGAGAGGAAATGTGTCAACTATTGTCATATACTTATCATATAGATTTACACCAGTGTTTGGCCATTTTTGAGAGGATTACAGCCTGTGTCTGTGTTTCCCTTTGTTTAGGACTGAGTTTAGGCAACAGTTAATGTAGGTTCGGAATATGTTTATATATAGTGTCTTTAAAAATTGAAGAAATACACTATCTCCATAAGTGTGCTTTAAAACACAGGTATTATTTATTTAGGCTGTGGCAAAATTTGATATTTAAATTGGAAGATTTGTGTCCGTGGTCATAATGCAATCGAAGAAATCCAGGGAGAAAGAGACAGTGTTCAAAGACCGTATAAAGACATTCTGTATTGGAAATCACCAGTCTCAAGCCTTTTGACATAAAGAGTTATAACTGCCATTGATTAATAAAGAAAATAACGAACTTGTTTAAGGAAAAAGGTTGGCGTTCAAATTCAGAATGTGATGACATGTAAGATATAGTTCGCGTGACCTTGTCATTGACCTTTAGCTGTGATGCCTTTATTCGTGTTGCGGACTTCACCAGAGATGCCCTTGAAATGGGCTCAGGTTCTTGTCGTCTGCCTCGTGTGTCTAAGTAAGTAATCATATATTTCTTTTTCCATTGACGTAAAGAAAGCTAGTCAGGTATGCATGAGATTCAAAGAAATATCTCTAAAGATAGATCTATTCATTTTTCCGTGGTAAGTTTTCAATTTCAAAGGGCGCATACAACAAAGGTAATATCTCTCTCTCTCTCTCTCTCTCTCTCTCTCTAAAATATGTTTTACATACAATGTATTAATATATTTACTGTATAGCATTTCTTGTATTGCACGGTTCAACATGTTTTGATCTATTAAAGTACTTATAATAACGCTCAATGTGTGCTATGATTTTAATATCCTAGGACAAACGATGCACTGTTCCCAGTGTTAGCGAGTTCATTACATTATATGGAAGCTTCCACACTTTGCATGTAACTTCTCCCTCTATTGATATTTTGACAATTTCTATTCATACCTAGGTCAAGCTAATAAACAGTATCACAAAAAAGCACATGTTTTTTTGTGTAAAGAAGGTTTTTGAAAAATTCAGGAATCTTTTCCACACTACTTACTGTCCATGCCATATGCAGTTACCTCCCTTTACAGCCGCTTGGACGGGGGCAACTTATTTTATCAAATATTTACATCATACATATCCATGTAAAAACTTATGACTCGCTGAAAATCCTTTTACTTCGCTTTAAATGATTTATAAAACATTAGACTTTCCCCTTGCTGGGCAAACCGTAGAATATGAGCTACTCTATTGTATGAGCAAACAAAGTAGACTGATCAGACAGCTCCTAGGTGGAAGACACGTTAAATTTAAAAAGAGGTAACGTTTTAATGTCGTTTAAATACTTTGCCTGTTTCAGTTTTACCAAGATGTTATACAGCCCAAAAGTGCCCAACAGGTAATCATTTGACATTTTGTTAAAACAAGAACGAATGGGAAAATTCCAACATTTCATTGCATTAAACGTGAAACATGTCTTTGATTTCTTTGACAAATAGTTTACGATGATGCAGATGGTAGCTGATATTAATAGAGCTCTTGGCGAATTCTCACAAAAACATTAAAAATGCATTCTGTCGTGAGACCTCCTTGTCTTTTCTTAGTCTAAAAATATTTTACCAATACATAATTCGTAAATGAAACAAAACCAAAACTTGAAAATGGGTCAAGCCACAAATTCCAAAACCTTAGTAATTACGTCTGTGTTCATCTTCCTTAACGGCGTTGGAACCCAGTTGTGTTATTTAGAAACTTTCGCGCATGCTGAAACATTATTTTGTATGTAGACAACCTAAATTATTTGCGATAATTCAATAACATTAGTGTTAGTTTAAAGTATTATGTAGTTTCGTTGTGCTAGTGTGACATGCCCAGGATAATTCTGGCTCAAACGATAGTTGGCTAGATCTCATAGCGAAGAAATAGTCTGTCAACTTTTGAGTCGAAGGCAATACATTTATATCTTACTGTCGATTTTCCAAGCACAACGCAATTCTGTGCAATTACTCAGCAGGTCGTCGCACTTTACTACTGATAAAACTCAATCTGGGGCAAGTTAATTACTTGTTTTAATAAGTTTTGTACTTTTCATTGAATTTGTATGCAACTGGATGGTAAACAAATATGGCCGACAAGGTTTTGGATCTTCGTATTCTGAATGGATATTACTTAAATGCTCATTAAATGAGGACATACATAATATTTTGTTCTTCGTTTCTGTTTGGATTTATAAAAGAAGTGTTCATATGCTAAATCTTGCAAATTGATATTAGTTTCAAATTGAAGATAAATATTGTCTACATTAGACACCATCTTGAAAACACTTTCTTCGCAACAAAATATTAAAATCGTTACATAGAGCACGAAGAAAACGGGACTATGTGACGTTGCAACACTTTCACAGAGCAACTCGGTCCTTCTGCTTTCCAGACACAACGCACTGCCGTGCATTTAATTAGCGAGCTGAAATTAGTTTTGGTTTTTAAAAACGAACAGACTGTTTTACTACAGGACGCGAAGCTGCATATATTCAAGAAGTTTGGTGTGGGGTTTACATTCAAGATTTACCTTCAAAATATAAGATATTGATTAGGCGGCTAGTATCTAGTATTCCTTACGACGAATTAACACTGCCCGATTGATATTTAATCTATTTTTTTTTATTACTTTTATAACAGCGAAACGGTTACAAAACGTATTAAATAATTAAATTTTATCTGTTAAACGAATACACTATATCGATTATCGGTATACCATACCGTACACAAGATCAACCCACACGTTATATGAACATAATACAAGACAATTTCACTACACTGACACTGTCCAAGTTTAATAAAATTAATAATGTCACAAACACATTACAAATGCATTAAACAATCTTTATATAGCAAGGTGGTTAAAACTTCAGCTAGTTACTATCTTCCTTAAAGCAATCCATCCATCTTTTTATTATAATCATTGTCCTTGAAATGCTTATAAATACTTCAATGCAGATGCAAGCATCTATTGATTTGGAGTTATAGACTCTTTTGCTCAAAGTTTATAAAAGCTTGCAGTTACTATAAAACTCCCACGATTTCTTGAAGGACCATGCTCACAATTTAATGATGGATGGATTGCTTTAAACGTATTTTTGAATTATGTTTAATTGCTACCATTTACAAGCATCTTGAATATTCTGAATATTTTGGAACATTTATTCAAAGACGTCTAACCTTTTAGCCTCTAATAATACAGATATATACATGTATATGAAACGTTTTTGTTTTTATCTTTGCTTCCTTGTAGCCATCCATACGGATAAATACACGTACCTCGTCGGGGATCTCATTCATATCAACTGCACTGTCAATGATTACATCTCGTCGGCACCGTCGGATGAGTCACAGACATATATCACTCACATCAGTCCTGATCATATTTCGTCCAACGTCACAATTAGTCACTTGGTCGGGAACACGGTGTTTGCCCAGGTGGAAGCACGTGATACGTCCAGCGGGGGTACCTACACTTGTTACTATGGCAACTGTAACCTGGCTGGGTTGCTAAGCTTCAAAAGTGTTCAGGTGCAGACGGGGGAATCGAAGAAACCACCTCTGACATTCAGTTGTGTATCATACCTCGGTTTGAACCTCACGTGCAGCTGGAAATTGCGTCACGTGCCCAAGACCGTGTACACGTGGCAACTGCAATATAAGTCAATGTAAGGCGCGATTCCAATTAACGTGACGCCAAACCGCCTCAAAATTAATATGCATATCAGTTTAACCAACGTAAAGCTGTATAAACCTCCGACAAACAAATGCACGCGAGCCTTGCTTTCAATACTTAATATTGTTCAACAACATTCGACAAACTTTCGGGTCGGAGATATGACAGTTTTTGGCGTCATGTTAATTTGCTCATACGTTCATTCTTTCATTAAACAAATATATGTTTGCTTAGTTCTTTTAGTTTAAACTTATTTATTTTACGCCGATTAGGAGACAATTTATTACAACATTTACTAATCCATCTCGACGGTTCCTGGGTTGGACCAGTACTTTGCGCCTTGGAAGGTCATTAAAACCATTGCCCCCAACAGAATTCAAACCCACAACCTTCAGATTCGCTGTCGCGTATGCTTGTTTGTTTGTTCCAGCAGACAGTATTTCAGTCCTCCTTTAGCAAGAATAGTAATACTGCTCCACGTGTACCAGGAACGGCTGAGCCATTGTAAATTAATGTGACAGGGTGTGGAATCATATCATTTACTAACGAAGTGTTTACGATGTGGTATCACTGTGCATTCAGGCAAATATCTCAAATTACTGCAATTCGAGTGCTGTCGTGGGACTTTAAAGCATCTCGTTCACAGATGATCGGTTGAAAATGAACAAATATATAAGTGCTGTCTTTGTTTCCTAAGACAAATAAACTCGGCAAGTGTAGGACACATTAAATGGGAAAATGTTATTTTCTTAAACTCAACTTCGGCGAAATCAGTTAAATATAGAGTACAGTATCCCCGAAGCAGGTGCTTAATGCGGTACCACGTGACACGTTCCACAACATGGCGTCATCATTAGATCAGGGTAGCGATTTCGTAAGTTCAGCCTTATGAAGTTAGCGCATGTGCGAAGAATGGACGTGATCAGCCAAGCGACGGCAAATGAAAAAAGAAAATCTAAATAAAGGATTTACAATTCTAACTAAAGATTCATTACCGTCTGTTACGGGATTGTAGGTTATGGGGAAACCACCCAATTTTTACAATCACGGATGGTTGCATTGGGTGACCATGCGTCTGTAGATTGGTATTGATAGGCATAATACTCAAATATGATTAAAAATAAAATTCTTAGTCTTCTGAGAACGTGCTGCTTTAAAGCAAATCAATCGATCCAATTAAATTATATCAATAAGTATTTAGAGTGTATTTATTTCGTATTACATTCTATTAAATAATCTGTAAAATGATAATGTATAAATACTGAACTCGAATACACGTAGAATTCATTTGTTTGCAAGTTAGGGGTTGATTGGTACACCGTCAATCATATAAGTACAAAGAGCTTTAGTCGACAAAAAATAAAACCAACGAAAGAACGAATAATTGGCCTGTTGAATAAAGAAAACGGTCATCTAAGTAGGATGTACTTCAGTCGTGTTATAGCCGCTGCTTTGATATCTGTGAGCGCGAATGAGATGCAAAATGATTGATACTAATAAACATTCTCGTCCTTTTCACATATCTTAATCATACTGTGTTAATGTTATTTTATTTTTTTAGTTTTCCATAAATACAACTTATTTGTTTCCTTTGGGTTTACTTCCCACCGACAGTGCATTTCAGTCATTTGGGAACGTCAGCTATAGGGTTGCCACACTGCAGTATCACATGATACCACACCCTGTCACATTATCCTGACACCGTGCCAACCATACCTGGAAATCTTTTATGTGTTTTGAGCACCAAACGTAAGAAAGACATACAAATACCATTTATAAGACTTCAGGAATCAAACCCACGACCTTCCAGTTTTGCTTCGGACGATCTAATCATTCGGCCACTGGGACCGTTTTACCTGCATATAAAATTACAAATAATGCACCACCTGTACACGTCTGAACGACACCATATGACTGTTTCAACAACGTACAAACTCAAAACAGAGTCATATAGAGATCTATATTGAATACTGAACAGCCTGATGTCCCGGTACTTATGCTGTGACCCCGAAGGTCGGGATACAACGGGCTCCTGCAACCACGTGATCATGGGCAACACATGCACTGTCACCAAGGGCTTCTCTCAGTATTTAACTTACCAGGTAACCATACTGTGTATCCGGTCATCTCTCTCTCTCTCTCTCTCTCTCTCTCTTTTTACCCTACCTGGTACCATGCAGCTGGTCTGGACCCCCCTTCCTCTTTCTGTATATATCCGCCATCACATTAAATACCAGCATTTCACCGTCTTTGCCCGTTTTCTCTTTCTGTTCATCCGGTCGTCATAGGTCTTAATTTGTAGTAGAAGTTTATAAAAATAAACTTTTAGAATTCGAAGCTTTAAAGCCATTTTGTCTCTGAGGCTTCTTAGCAATAAATACTATTGTATTATTGCTGTCGATTCTTAAGTTATATCACCTGGAAACATTCACAATATCATGAGCCATAGGTGGATGCAAGAAAGGGGTGGGGGCAGAAGTGGCGAATGCACCCCCACCGACCAAGGTGGGGACCTTCAAAACAAGTTAAAAATTTACACCTTAATATATCATCTCTCCAAAACTACTTGCAGAGAAAATCATCTCCTTATAATATCGTTTAAATGAATATTGTTTGACATTTTAACCTGAAAAGTTTACTAATGGCCCTGATATTTACTCTTATGTCACCCCTTCCTTACTTTAGAGAACAAAAACCCTGTCAAAACATATCTGAAAAGGGACATGTTGTTAGGTTCTCTCAACAACTTGTCCAGGTGTTTCAGTTTATCCCGACTTTTAATTGCACTCGAGACCACTGTATTTTAACCAGGATATAAAGATTATAAGCCCTCGAGTTCAAATTAATATTACAGTTCGACCATTCTATGTTATCGGAAATCTCCGAATTTCGTCGGCTTATTACGTAAAATTACCCGAAATAATACGAATGACCTCCAATGAAGGAAGTAGGATAATCTATAACAATTGACCTTAGCCTAAATCTTTTACTTACGGATGAGCGAGAATTTGCTGGTTGATTAAAGATTTAATTGATACGTTTGAATCATGAATGGAAAATCATTTGTGTATTTAAATCTGTCATCCAAAATATTATTATTATTATTTGAAAATGTTGAGTTTTACTGATGCGATTAGATCAGTACTTCTCTCGCCGATAATAACCGAAATCGATATCCCGTTCCGATGTTTCAGATTCAGCTGATTGCAAACAGTTTTTATGGAAACGCTTCCTACAACTTCAGTATACTCGCTGATGACTCCATACGTAAGAAGAACACGTACTTTACGTTTATCCCCCTTACCCCTATTTCATTTTTACATATATTATATGCTAAAGAAAGATCATATCATTTTACAAAGAATGGATATTTCCAAAAATAAGTAAATAAATAAATAAATAAATAAAATGAACTTTAAAATTTCAGTTCGTTTGAGTCCGGTTGGAGATGTTACGGTTACAGGACAAAAGCGACGTTTGGATGTTAATATGACTATGGGAGACAGTCCGGATGCTTTAGGAGGAATAGAGTGCGTCTATACGATGGCGTCACAGTGGGAACCAGGCAAACGGGTGGTGAGTTTCCGGTTTTTGTTCTTATCGCCACATACCATAATAGAAAAAAATATGGCTTATGTCAATTTAAATGGAGGATAAAAACATGTTTTGGATTCTATTAAGATAATAAAAATGACCACCATGATATTAGGTTTATAATGTATGAATTGGATATGGGTGACGTATGTTCTAATACACTTATAATGTGCATGCACCAATTGGAAAATATATCGTGGATTCCAGTGCATTAAATCTGCATATGCATTTGTGAACAATGTTATGACTTAGACATTTTTTTTATTATAGAACATTACCCGGATGTTCACCGCGGAGAACCTGGTGGTGAGCACGTGGCTAAGTAATCTGGAGCCCTACACCGTTTACACCATGAATATCACGTGCAGACCTGTCCGGAGTCCGTACTGGAGTTCCCCGGTCACTGCGCATGGACGAACACTCCCTGAACGTGAGTTTGCAATGTTGTAACATTCGTACCAGTGATTTCACTTCACACGCCTTTTGAGATAATCTATATATAGCTATATTTTAGATAGGCATTTCAATCTGTGGTAGAAAAAAAAGGATACCTGTTCCTTGGCATCTTTTTAACCAGGTTTTCAGCGAAGTCGTTTTGGCGGGCGTCAAACAGGTCGTTTCCCTCAAATATCTCCTGTTAAAATAATGACTTAGTAGGTACGTAGATATCTTCTGGAAGGAGTAAGATTGGGATTGTTTGTCAGGGTCACTTTTACTAAAATCGATTTTTTGTTTCCGTCAAATAAATTCTTTTAGGAGCGAGGTATGATGATCAGATTTTGTAGATAGATACTGTATGGGAAGAGGAAGATTGAGATTGATTTTCAGGTCAATAGAGTCAAGGTTAAGGTTACTGTTACTAAACACAGCTTTACTTGCCTTGGGCGACATTAGAAAACCTGGTTTCACGTCATTTGACGTGTTTCTAATCAATTAAATGGATTTCTAACAATGGTTATTGTTCCGTCCGTATTTTCCATGTCGCCTATCATTTATTTAAAACAAAAAATATATATTTCAATGTCTACATACCATGGCATAATTAAAGGTGCTCAACCGTATCTAATCGCCAATCCCCAAAACAAAATGTTTGATGATCGACTGTGAAAATACACCTTTAATGTTTCGGTTGCAGCTCCCCTTGGACCCCCAACCATTCTGTCGTATTCCAATATTCAGTCGGACCTGTGGGATGGTCTAAGGAGCGTGGTCCTCTACTTGAATGTGAGTTATTTTCTTACTTCACTAGCACGTGATTGTGTCTTGCACTAGTCTGGTACCCGTCCTTACTACACAGAGTAAGGTCTATGTCTTGTACTAGATTTCCCACGATAATTTTATGGTGTTTAACGATTTTTGTATTCATTGCGTATCAGTGGATACAGAGTAATCGTACTTCACTGTATCGCATCTCATTTGCATATTTGGCCTTTTAACACACGATTTTGTACTTCCGCGCAGTTATCGCAAAAAAGTTCTCTCTTTGATAAGCCTAATTGTCGATGTATTATTTTTACTGGTATTGTTTTGTAATGTGGAGTTTAGGTAATGTCTTTACACATCCAATCTGTTATTGCTTTTGGTATAATGATTTTATCAATGATAATTTCATCAGTACATCAGGAAAATCACGTGACTTCACTCAGTGAATACATCAGTTGATCGATGTATCAGGGGGCCTTAGTATCTTAAATTTGTAAAAATATGTACATTTATGTTTGAATGGTTCGCTTGACTTCGCAATTCCCTTTTTGATGATGCATATGTTATGATGTAAGATAAAGTAGTTCATGAAAGAAAATCCATTTCACACGTGGTCAAATATTCATTTCAGCCATTGCAGAGAAAGAATCTTTATGGAAACCATACATTCTGCACTATCCGGTACCAACTAAATGGCAATGATGTCAAAGAAATATTCGAACCGGGTACCGTTGCCTTGCCACTGGGTTCTAAGCTGCAGACCAATGCCTCTTATATTCTGAATATTTCCGCTGAAAATGAAGCCGGGACAGTTTCTGGTTTTGAGATTTTTTATCTGCCAAAGTTTGATCATGGTAAGAAATTTTTGAATGACTTTACAATTGTAGATTAAAAAGCTCAAAGGGAAGTGTCTTTTAACATAGTAATTATGGTATAATTATTTGTTTGTTTGTTTGTTTGTTTGTTTGTTTTTAGAGGGTTTATTCTCCCACCGACAGTGTTTCAGTCATTTAAAGGCTATGTCTACTTGAGACAGATATAGTGCTGCCACACTACAGTAGCACGCCGTAGACAAGTGACATGATACCACACCCAGTCACATTATCCTGACACTGGACCAACCAGTCCTGGAACTACCCTTATATACTGAGCGCCAATCAAGGAAACTATTCCAGTACGTTTTGTACGACTTTGGTATGTCGCGGCCCGGAATCAAACGCAGGACCTCCCGCTCCCGAGGCGGACGCTCTAACCATTCGGAAACCGGGGGCGGTATATGGTATCATTACTTTATGGCACCTTAAACATCAAAACTGTACAATTTATTAGTTGGCTTCTATTAAATAGCTTGTGTTAGACGAAGATACGACAAGTATGTCGATTTACTGAAGAAAAAAAGACACATTAAAACATTTCTTTTCATGTTTGACTTCATCTGATATATTTTCATTGAAAATGTCGTAATTAATTCATAATTACCGGAAATAGCAGGTGCCCGGAAGTACCAAGTTGTAACAGAAGAGCTGGGAAACAGCAGTTACAATTTATTAACATTCACAAACGGCACGCCTCCAGCAGGACCAATAACATACTACTGGTGTCCGGTCTCTAAGAAATCAATCCCACCAATATGTGAGGTGAGTTATATCATGAAATGAGCCACTATTTGGTTTTAATTTACTTATTTATTAAGCAGGTGTTGCGTGTCAAGAAAATGGACTAGAAGTGAAGCTTAGATCTAATATCATAGTTGAGGAAGATGTGGTTTTGTTGTGTTTAAATTTTGTCATGTATGAAAAAAATGTAAAACTCGTCTTTCTTTGTT
>CM037786.1:47626350-47676350 GCA_021229015.1 Solen grandis | reverse complement strand
ATGGTTGTTTTGAATCAATTTGGCAAAATTTATCTTTAAGAAAAGACAATATTGTTATGCGCTATTTTTTTCTTTTTATTACGTAAAACAACAATGTGATGCGGTAACCTTTTTTTATTAGACAAAGGGAAGCAACTCTGTCCATACTAAATTAAATTATGACTCTGATAATACCCGAAACCTCACAATATACAGAAATGGGATATGGCTATTTATGGAAAGCCGTGACTGTTTTATATGTAGATACAGCAATATATTGAGTAGATTTAGCATTATATGAAGTGAACATGTCGTCTATATACTGGTTGATTGTGTCCTTATATTGAGCCGTTGCAACAATATATAGAGTAGATTTGGCATTATATGAAGTGGAAATGTCCATATATTGAGTGTTAATGTCGTTTTAGTGAGCCGTGGCAACAATATATAGAGTCGATTTGACATTATATGAAATGCAAAAGTTAAAGATGTATCGGTAACCCCCATATATTCGTCCTTCTATGTTACATATTGGATCTGGAACTGGATCCGGCGGGTCCGCCGAATACACTTTGCCTTTCCAACAGTGCATACTAGTATGTAAAATGAACCCACTAAAAATTATCTTATCTATATAACGACGTTACTATATAACATAATGACATATTCAACCAGTATATTGACATTTCAACTTCATATAATGCCAAATATACTCTGTATATTGTTGGAACGGCTCAATATAAGGACATAATCATTCAATAATGACATTTCCCCTTAGTATAATGCTAAATCTACTCTATACATGTATATTGTTGCTATGGCTCAATATAAGGATATAATCACTTAGTATATTGACATGTCCACTTCATATAATGCCAAATCTACTCAATACATATATATTGATTAAACGGCTCAATATAAGGACATAATTACCAAGTATATAGACACGTTCACTTGATATAGTGCCATATCTGCTGTTTTTCTTGTTGCAATGGCTCAATATAAGGACATAAGCGCCCAGTATATTGACATGTTCACTTCATATAATGGTAAATCTACTCAATAAAGTGTTGCGACTGCTCCATATAAGGACATAATCATCCAATATATGGACATTTCGCTTTATTTAATACCAAATCTACTCAATATAATGCTGTATCTACATATAAGACAGTCATTGCTTTCCATAACTATTATAGATCTATGAAAGTAAATACGTGACATCTTCCTTTTTCATTGCTGAAAGTATATGAAATAAAGATACATAAAAAACATATATTTTAAATGAATGTATATCCTTATTAAGTCTTAGGGAGAAGATGTCTTTAAACAGTTTTATTAAGTACCAATATACAACAACATTACACACAAAATCTTTCAGTTTATCTGGTGCTTTCACATTTCTGCCCGATCGCGTATTATAACACCCATCATCGAGCTGACTAGACTGATTCTGACTAGATTCTGACTGCACAACCGACGCAACTCTTCATCACCACTACTGTTCCCTTTGAACCTTGGTTAATGATTCTACTTTTTTTCTGCTGAGATCAAGCGACAGATCCTTTTGAACCTGGGTCACACGGGTTCGATCCTGATCCTTGCAAACCTGGGTCACACAGGTTCGCTGCCGTCTGTTTATTTCGAGTCATAGATCCACATGAACCTGGGGCACACATGTTCGATCCTGATCCTTGCAAACCTGAGTCACACAGGTTCACTGCCTTCTGTTTATTTCGCATCGCTGAACCTAGCTCACACAAGTTCTCCTCTTCCTGATGCGAATGCGGAAACCATGCCTTCTTCGGTTTGAGGTGTTTGCGGTTTCTCCTGAGTATTCGTCCTTCTGTTGTTTCCACCACATACGAACGCGGTGTATGATGCTTTTTAGCACTGTCCCTGGAACCACTGTCTGAATGTGCTCAATAAGTACCGTTTGTCCTTCTTGGAGTGGTTTTAATGGTTTGTTACCATACCGATTGTTGTAGTAAAATCATTGTTTCTTCTGTCTTTGACATTGTAATTCAGGTACTTTGTCTATATCTGAGTAGCCCGGTTTTAAGACACTCTCTGTAGTTGGTAACACTGACTTTATGCGTTTTCCTATGTGTAACTGTGCTGGCGACTGTCCAATGCTTTCTAATGGAGTGTTTCTATTCTATAGATCAACAGAGCTTTATCTGGATAACTGCCTTTATTTATTAGATTTTTTACAGTTTATACATATCGTTCTGTCTGTCCATTGGCTTGACTTTAATGTGCACTGGTTGTTGTATGTAAAAATTGTATTCTTCCACGAAATGTTTGAATTCTTTGCTGGCAAAATGTGGTCCATTGTCTGTAACCATTTCATCAATGAAGTCAAATCTTGAAAATTGTTTCTTCAAGTAAAAAATTACATTTCCGGAACTAAGATTGTCAAGTTTTTCTACCTCTGGCCATTTTGAATAATAATATACAGTCAGTAGATAATGCTTTCCTTTGTATTCAAATAAATCAGCTCTACCTTTGAAGATGGTCTATCTGGTAATTCACTTGAAACCATTGCTTCTCGTCTATTTGTTTCTGTATTATTTTTTGCACAGATTTCATACTTTTCTACCATTTCTTGAATTTGAGCCATCATGCCAGGCCAGAACATGAATTGTCTTGCTCTTTCTTTGCATTTAACAATGCCCATGTGTGTTTCATGCACTACTTTCAGCATTAACTTTCTCAACGACTCCAGGAATTATGACTTTTTTGTCCTTTGTACAGAATACCATCTACACTTGACAATTCATCTATCAACTGCCAATATTTCTGTACTTTACTAGAAAGGTCTTTTTTCGTCTCCGGCCAACCGTTATCTATCAATTCAGTTAACATTTTCAACTCTTTGTCTTAGTTATTAGTTTCTGTTTTCTGCTCTTGATACCTTTTGGGGGTCATCGGCAAGTGTGCGTTCAACTGTGCCTCATTGATTTCGACATCTGGAACCAGATTTTCATTTGTCTCTTGCAGATATAGTCAGATATCAGCATGGTTTTTCCTGGGTTATATTTCACCTTAAAATCATATTTTTGCAGTGTCAATGAGAATCTATGCACTCTTGGAGTTGCATCTGTGATTGACTTCTGGAAAATGTGTTTAGTGGTTTGTGATAACTGTGATCAGAAAATGCCTATCATATACGTTGTGATGGAATTTTTCACGCCCAAACACTATCGCTAAAGTTGCTTTGTCAATCTGAGAATATCTTTTCTGTGTAGCATTCAATGCTCTAGATGTGTATGCGATTGGTTTGTAGTTCTTGAAGATATACTCAGATATCAGCATGGTTTTTCCTGGGTTATGTTTCACCTTAAATCATATTTTTGCAGTGTCAGTTAGAATCTATAATTCTTGGAGGTGCATCTGTGAAGCAATACAGCCCCTAATCCACATTAAGACGCATCTACGTTCAGTACTAGCTCTGCATCATTGTAATAGAATACTAAAACTGGAGTTTCTGGTGCCATTTTCTTGAGCTGTAACCAACCTTGTTCTTGCATTTCTTCCCAATGCCAATTACAGTTTTTTTCTAGCAGAATACGTAACGGAGCACTCGCTTCAGACATATTTGGCAAAAACTTGCGCAAATATGTAATGAAACCAAGGAATGTTTGCAGTTGTTTCTTATTTTCTGGTCTCGTCATGTCCAGCACTGCTCTTACTTTTTTGGGGGGTCTGATTTAACCCGTCTTTTGACAGCTTATGACCTACATATTCGACTTCTTCTAGTCGAAACTGACACTCTGAAGCACTCAGCATCAGATTCAACTCTTTTGCTCTCTCCAGCAAATTTATCAATCTTTCATCATGCTGTTCTTGATTCTTACCCCATAC
This sequence comes from Solen grandis, assembly GCA_021229015.1. Classification (NCBI taxonomy): domain Eukaryota; kingdom Metazoa; phylum Mollusca; class Bivalvia; order Adapedonta; family Solenidae; genus Solen; species Solen grandis. Next base: position 47,672,504 of record CM037786.1, on the reverse strand, counting down.
CAGTATATCGTCAACTATTACAGCAGTTCCCTCAAGACATTCAATTATTTTACTCATGTTTCTTTGGAATATTTCTGGAATGGGCTTGATTCCAAATGGAGCTCTCTTAAAACGATATCTTCCAAAAGGCGTATTGAAAGTCGTTAGTTTTTGAACTTTTCTCGTCAAGTTTCAGTTGTCAAAACCCTGGGGTGGCGTCTATCTTGCCAAACACTTCGGTATTTGACATCTCTGCAGCTACCTCTTCTACTGTATTCATTGTGAAATGTTCTCTTTTAATTGCATTAATTAAGTTTTTGGGATCTATGTATATTTTTACAGAGCCATCTGGTTTTGTCACTGTAACCATACTGTTGACGCAAGGTGTAGGTTCAGTTTGTTTTTCAATAACACCCAACTTTTCCATTCGGCCAAACTCAATTTGTAGTTTGTATTTCAATGCAGTAGGCACTTTCCTGGGGGATGTACCACCGGTACCTCATCCTTGTCAATGTTTATCTTGCGTTCTCCGGGAATACGGTCTAACCCCTCAAACAAATCACTCTACGCTGCTTCGCTGTGAAGGAGTCTTTTGATCAGGCCTAGTTCTTCAGCTGTTTCTCCACTGATTATTGAAGTCGAATGAGTTTCAACTACATATAACTCTACTTCAAAGTGTTCATTTTTACACCAAATTTCCAGTTTCACGACACCATCAGGCATAATTCTATGACCTGAGAATGAGCGTAACGCTATGTACAGTGGATTTCTTCAAGGGATCATGTACTTTGAGCTTTTTGTAGTCTTTCATTAACAGCACATTCCACTTAGCACCTGTGTCTAACTGAAACTCAATTTCAGTGTTAGTGACAGTTAAAGTTTTTCAAACAAATCAGTTTGTCTCTTTTTTTTTCTATTATTCGTAGACAGTGTACCAACAAACAACGCATCATAATCATAGGCCTCCTCTGATTCAAGCTCGTGGACTTTCTTTTCAGGTTTCCCTGTTTTGCTTTCAATAGCAAAATTACCACATTGCTACATTGTCTACCTAGTGTTGGGCATGTACGTCCGTGCTCTCTGCCACACATTGTACATGATATTTGCTTCTGACCAGATGATTGGACTTTTTTACTTGCACCGGCAGAGTGATTTGGATACATATATGGTATTTTTGATTGCATGTACATTTGGATCTTCTCCACCATTTATACTCTTCAATTGTCTTCGTGACATTTCAAAAGTTCTACATTGTTCTATGGCCATTTGCTTGATGATATATATTATTATATTCAATACCATAATTAATTTGAAATCAAACCGCCATAACCAATATATTTTGTTACTATGTGCTTTGTCCAATGTTATTTACTATGTAAATCTTGGAAATAAACTTTTGAACTTGAAAAACAATCTAGTGTCAAGTCTGACCCTTCATTTATAAGTTTTTGGCGTACTTTTTTTGAGACAATCCCAAGCACTATCCTGTCCCTAACCATCTCATCCTTTTCCGTTCCATAGGCACAGTCCGAGGCAAGGACTTTTAAATCTGTGATAAACTGATCACAGGTTTCATCCTGTTGTTGTACTCTACACTAAAATTTGTATCTGTTGAATACGGTGCTTGACTTTGGATCAACATAATCCGCAATTTCTTTTTGGATTTTAACTGGATCCTTTTTGTCGTCATCTGACAAGTCCCACGTACCAAAGGCTTCTCTGTCGTGCCCTCATCAAATACGTGCATTTTTCTGTCGAAACTTCTTTTCAACGGGCCTGCAAACATAAACTAAACGTGCGTATAGAACGTTTTTCATGTAGTGACGAAGTCTTTGGAATCCTTATTCATCGTCGGAATATTTCCGTGTAAACATTCCATTTTCTCGTTTAATACTCAGCTGCAACAAAGAAAAAGCAACTCCCTGTTTATCAGGTTATTTTCATCGGATGGGCGCAGTTTTCGATATTTCACTATTCTGAAACCATGTTACGTACAACAAAAATGTGATGCGTTGACCATTTTTTATAAGACAAAGGAAAACAACTTCTGCCCATACTATATTACTGATTTTGTAATACCCGAAACCTTACAATATACCGAAATGGGACTTGACTATTATAGATCTACGAATGTAAGTACGTGACAATGCCCCCGCAATGAGCAAGTTATCGTGCCCCGGCTGTAACTTATTGTTGTTGTTGTTTTTGTTTTGTTTTTGTTTTTTCAAATAACTTGGCACAAAAGATCCTTAAGACAAGACAATGTATTGCAAATAAGGAATAGGTCGCTCACATAAAAGTGAAGGTCACGTCATTTGGTTGAGGGCAAGATCTCAGTGCTCATTTGACCGTAAAGTCATCTTCTTTTATATATCCAGTTCCTCATCTTAAACACTGACAAAAATGACAAAGACTCATAAATGTATGTAATTGTCTTGTCTCGGGGTAATTGATGTCCAAGATAAAATGAATTAAGCGAGCAAATGGATTGTCGGACTGTATCATTAAAATAGCGCACTCAATGGATTATATAAAATTCGCCACTTTATAAAGTAACTATGATATAGAGGGTAGTTGTTTGTTTTGGTGTAAGATCGATAAATAATTTCACTGAGTGAATATAAAGTGATATTTTCACGAGTTGCAAAACCACGAGAGAAAATGTATCTTTTTATGTTCACTCGTCAAAATTGGCATAAAACCCAGCACAATCGACGATCCGATCAGTTTTTACCGAAGGGTCGGGTTCAAATTTCAGATAATTTTACTGTTTTCCTGATAATTTCGCTGTTCAAAACAGTGAAATTATCAGGAAAACAGAGAAATTATCAGGATATAATTCAATGTTTTTTCTAGGTAATCCAGCGAAAAGCATTAAATTAGGCTTTCTTATCAGGTCTTACAGACCAGATGTTGAAAATGACACTAAATCAATATAGGTTGCTTCTGTAGGTGCACACATTCTTATGTTATAGGTGCAAAGACCATAACTATGTTCTAGTTCATTTATCAAGTTAGTTGTCAATGTACACTAGATAGAGAAATGGCGAGTTTTTCCCCCCTTGACAGGTTTCTTGTTGAACCGGAATTGCTTGTGACACAAGACCTTGGTATCGAACTCGACTGCTGGCGTTCCTATACATATTTTGCAGTGCAACCAGTGTGTTATCATCGACCGTTAGTTATGAGGTGTTGCTAATTATTTCTATGAGACTATAAAGAGCCCGCTGTACGATACGCTGTCGAAAGTCTGGCGTGCGTCAAGAAAACACAAATAAACTGATAAAGAAAATTTTCTTGCATAGTGAATACATTCTCTGGCTGACAAACTGGTCACAATACGAATACAACTAAGACCCTTCTGAAATCCATCTTGTTGTTTGTTTAACGTTTGGATAATATTGTCTTGACACAATCACCCCCCCCCCCTCCTTTGTGCTCCCATCTCAACTTCATCTTGTCCGGAATATGACCAAGTATAGAGGTGAAAAGTATAGCGAGTGGAGGATCGCATAAAGCAGTTGTTCGTATCGTGGACCACGATCTTTTCTTTTGGATAATGACTCTGGGTGGATGCTGGTACAGTTTCCGGTGATAAGTGTACTTCCGGGTAAAGGGTTACTTCTTTCATCTTATCACATCTAACTCCACTACTCTCTTCCATTCATTATCGGGATCGACGGATGGAGTGTATAAAGACCCCCGTTGATCAGCTATAACCTCACGACTCCGATAGGTCACATATAATATCATCCCACCACCTCGTTGGAAACGAGCCGTTCCTTTCTGGCATTAACCATTATCCAATAAATAGGAGTCTATTTCTCCTGAAAATTCTAAATCATTGTCTAGTAAAGAAGTAAATATTGTTTAAGTGATGGTTAACAACAGGTGATATATTATGCAATATGAAAAGATTCAAGTAGATAAAGATGCATTTAACTTGTACAAGAAATTAAAAAACTATATACATGTGTAAGTTTGATTATGAGAACCATAGCAGAGGATAACATAAATAGCAAGCTCTTATTTCCATTGTTGACGTGTTCATGGTGGAATAACTGAGATTGCGATCGTCTGTCTCTCTGCCTGTATGTTATCAAGAATTTACATTAATTTCGGTCTTTCAAACAACCGGTCCGAAAATGATGAACTTTAGCATGAATAATCATTTGATGGTCCTTCACACAAGACGCTGAAATAGAATTGATGAAATACTGGTTGCCATGTAAAACATCTCCTGCTCTGAGGCTGATGGTCAGAAATTAGTTGTTTTTTTATATACAAATGTTCATATCGGGACTCCCTATTTACAATAATTGTTAAGAGAACGTTGGTCCTATGAAAATTAAAGATCCTTTGGGTGGGATAGTTTACTAGATGTACCACCTATATTGAAAATATCAACTTCTTAAACAAATTGTAAAATATTCGATGGTACTTTACAAACATGGTCACCTTGGGACTCTCTACTATAACTGCTAAAACAAAATTGATCCGTTACAATTATTAGACCAAAAGGGGTTGGGCTATTTTTGTTTTACCTAGGTTGTTTTGTAAAATGAAATATCAACGTCTTTTTCTCTAGAACATCACTTTGCGCAGGTGATATCATTACGGTCTATTTCTATTAAAAATGTAGCCATCGTGTACCGAGCTCAATCTATTATTGTATTGTATGTAGAAACTCAAAACTTCTTCTCTGTGTTTGTAAATGGAATTATAAACTTATAATAACATTGCTGTGTAATTACATGAATATATTACAACTAATAAATGCATAAAAAATTAAACATTATCCTTTCAACATAAGGCTTCCAGTGGATGTAATTTTCCTGGTCAGATTGTCAAATCTTGATCTGGCTGATTTGGGGGGTCTTAGGGTCAATTCTTAAGTAAGTTAGCATTAAGGTTTATTCAGATCAAATTGATAAAGACGACGCCACGTCGTATGATTGAGGTTTCATATGCGTGAAGAAAAACGTGTCAAATGGCATGAAATAATTCGAGCATTTGTTGCTTTATTGTATTTTTTTTCACTTGTGGTCATACATATTGCCTAAAATCACGGTTATTTTCATTGACCATGCGCGAAAGAAAATATGATCCGACAGAAATGAATCAACAATATGGTTAATATCATATAATAAATGTTAAAGGCGCTTTATACTTCCAAAAGCAGTGTACATATTCTGCGGACAAAAAAGCAATGTGTGCACTACAGGTCTTTTAAGAGATGAAATCAATACATACTCGTTTACGACAACGTTACAACGGTGCATTAATAAGAAATAATCTTTTACATAAGACCATTCCATTGTTTACAAAAATAATATACGCATATCTTCGTCAATGTCCTGGCGTTTTCCATAGACCTTCCGTATATATCCGTTAGCAAATCACGAGTGCATAAATTGATGACGTAGCAGATAAACAAATTGTGATTCAAATTATTTCCGATTACATACTGACTTCGGGAATACTAGACACAATGAGAGTATTTTGACATCCATCCAATTTACTAAATTGCGTTATTTGATCAACATTTCCAATGCATTTAACTATTATTTTACAGCAGATATTTGCACACTTTGTACCATTTGCGATAGCCTACAACATGTCAATGATATTCATATTTTCTTTTTCATGAAATTCAAATCATTTTGAAATATAATTGGCCTGTAAGATGGGATGATGGGCTAGTTTAGAATTAGTTGAACTAGCTCAATTTTTCAATCCAACATTCGACATCAATTTTCAACATGAAAGTAAACTTATGGTTTGCTACGAAAGCCAAAACGTATTCGTAGGACAGAATGTAACATGAATTGCATTGTTTTTCAGCTAGCGGATCCAAACAAAGTTTCTCTCCGAGTCGCCGCCTTGTTAGATGCTACGGCTGTTCGAGTAATAAGAGACATGTTCTTCTTAGTTGAATGTGACAAATCCGTCACGGATGGACAACTCACCATTTCCAAACAAATAAAGTAGATATTTGATTTTCTTTCACTAATTTTGTATTGCTTATTCTTATATAAAAGAAAGTTTACGGTCCCTCTTTGATTTTGCCTTTTTTCTATCTTTTTAAGATGCATTGTTTTTACTTATCAAGGGAATTCCAATTCCGGATATTCAAATTGTGTGCCCTCTGTTGAGAAGAAAATACGTGCATCTGTTTCCTGTCACCATCGTTAAAGGGTTTCAAAATCTTGATTATCTATTTTCCTCATATATAATAAATGAATTTACGAAAACCTAATCATATCTGGTAACGACTCCTTTTATTAATTAAAAAATATAATACGATTTTATGAAATGTTTACATAATTCGTAAAACAACACTTTGAAAGTTTGTTCTTCTTGAGTTTAAGTAAAAAACATAGACTTCACGTAATGATGCATAACTGACTTGTATTTTCCCCGAAAGGAATTCATTTTGCATTGGAAACAATTTTTTTAATAGTATGTTAAAAAACTTCTCTCGGTTTGATTCAATATATCACTTTTATGGTTTCTGCATCGTGGGATACCAACAAGTGCTTATCATCTTCCAATATCACACGTGGATTTCCGACGAAGTGGTCATTGTACTGTACTGTTGTTTTTTATTTTATAAGACAAACCAATCAATTGATTGACTAGGATAAAACTTCAAGCGAAGCCAATTAATCCTATGTTAAAACCCTGCTTTGACTTACGTACACAAACTATACACTCAACTATATCAATGAGTTTAGTGTATTCAAATCAAATGTAAACAAAAAAAGCAGATTCCATTCTTTTACTTATATATGTGTTGTTGTTTTTCGTTTATTTTATTATTTGACATTGCAAAAAAAAAAAAACCTAGCCGGATTCGAACCTATGGCATCCATATTGGGTATTGGGTTCGCTGCGTACTGAACGTTTCCTAGTAAGCCTGCCAATTAAGTTAATTGAGTTATCAGTTGCTTCGCTGAGTACTTTAAATTATGAATTATTCCTAATTAATGATAAAATTTCAGCCAATGAAGTTCAAATATCTCTGAATAAATTCTATTACATACCAGAGGTACGTGAGCGGTTGCACATCCTGTAGAGCGAGTTTTCGATTGCCCGCCATTGACTTTTACTTAAAAGTCACACAGTCTCATTCATAGTATTTTGCTTCATTATTTTTTTCAGTTTTCAGCCAATGAAGTGTATGTACAAGTTACCATATTGTAGCATAGTCATACTGATTATATTACCCATAGAGACAATCTGACTAAAGTCATCTCCTATATACGCCACGCTACATTACCGTAGGAAGATCTGTATTTTAGTCAGATTGCCATAGAGAAATACAGCAAGATCATTTCAGTTCCACACATCAAACAGTACCTTTAGGCCAAATATGAAGGATGTAGCTTAAAAATACACAAATAGGTCACTGTGTCATGGTCAATGTCACATAAGGTAAATGATTTGAACAAAATTGATAGAGGTACACTAGGCCATGTTACAAACCAAATATCTTACCTCCAGGCCTTATGGTTTCTGACAAGAAAATTGTTCAGATGATTTCCTGTTTGAGTCTATACATAGGTCATAACTCCTAACTGAATTGGTTGATATCGTCCATAATCGAATTTAGACGAGATATATGAAATTTAAAAAAGATTTCTTAAGAAATAAAGATGCTAGAGTGTACACAAAATAAAATCTGTCATTTATCATCATTCAAGGGCCATGACTTCAGACCCTATTGGCAAACATCAGCAATAATCGAACTTAGCCAGGAGATTATGTTTACAAATATTGTCATAAAGCTTAAAGAAGATTGAATAAGAAATGAAAATGCTAGAGTGCACACAAAGTGAAATCTGGTACTGTGTTATCATTCAAGGGCCATAATTCCAGGCCTTATGGGCGGTTATAAGCCAAAATCCAACTTGGCCGAAAGATTATAGCTCTAAACATTGTCATTAAGTTTGAAAAGGATTTGATAAGGAATGAAGATGTTTGAGTGCACACAAAGTGAAATCTGGTATTGTGTTATCATTCAAGGGCCATATTTCCAGACCTAATGGGCAGACACCAGCCATAATCGAATAGGCTGAGAGATTATAGCTATAAACATTGACATAAAATTTGAAGACAGCACACGTAATTAGAATTTCTAAATATAATAGGCTTTATGCCGTTCGTAACGCTTAAGCCTAAACTGGATAAATCTATTTTTAGAATGACGGAATGTTGCATCGGATGACCATGCGTCTGTAGATGGGTCTTAATAGACGTATTCACAGATAGTCTTAAATCAAAGTTTTAATCAATGACCATCTGTGAAAGAGTTGCTTTAAGCCAGTTAATATACATTTAGATAGGTACCTATATTATGCTAATGGCAAAAGAATATATGTGTATTCCTTTGTAAATATCGATATATGTATAAATATGTTTTTTTATATATAATGTGTTTAGTTCTCTCTTCTGGTGAAAATGAATTTTGTAAAATTTAGGTGAAGGTTACTTAAGTTACTGCTCATAATATGTAACCTCGAATATGTGTTGTATATAGTTGTTTCTTCGCGAGATCTTATTGATAACTCTTGAAATGAAGTGATATTCTGACTTGATTCCACCAACCACACGCAGCGGTATAAGTTATACATAAGAATTTTAAATCCTTGTTTCTGTAATAATAAGTTAGCGAGTTTCGCGATCGGGTCATTTCCGCTAATGTAAAATACCGTGAATCACCCCCTGCCATAAAAGCGCGAAAATAAGTCGCTAAAAGAAGTTTGGCTTAGTTTAACTTACATGTTTGTAAACGGGTGTGAATTTCATTAGCTGAATGCTAATTGAGGTGTTACAAATTGCAGACGACGTGTTTTTGTGTGCATTATAAACTATGAAATTCAATACTTGACAATAGTTGTCGGTACACATTCTAGTACAATTACTGTAATTATTAGGCTATAAACGTATGATATATGTTTAATGCTGAATAAAGTTTATGTCAGGTTATGTATGTCTTCATTTTTGCTTGATTTTAATGGCGTAAAAAACTACTTATGGACGTCTTGCCAAACTAACCATTTATACTAGCATACAAGTAACTCCATTCAACAACAACTAGTCTGAAAACTATTCAAACAATTAAAAATCTGTTCATTCATATGCAGTGACCGCTGACCGGAAAAATAACTGTTAAGTGTATTGGAATGCCGTGTCATGCTTTTCAATGAATACATTTTGTTCGTAGTGTGTATTGTTTCGCGGAATTCGCGGTCTGCTCAAATCCGGGAAAGTATTACGCCGCGAATATGCCTGGACGCATAAAAACGCGAAAGTTTCTTGACGCGAAAGTTTCCTGGTTTACAGTGCCTAAATAGTTCATTTATTAACAAATAGCGTTAGTTATTAAGGTAATTATTCATGCCAGCTTAGTAAAACTATTGTTGGTGGAATTCGAGTTTATTTCAATACCTTGATGACAATATCAACAATTGTGTTGAGAAGTGGTGCCGTTCTTCTTGTTATGCCCCCCTTCGAAGAAGAGGGGGTATATTGCTTTGCTCATGTCGGTCGGTCGGTCGGTCCGTAGGTCCGTCGGTCCGTCGGTCTGTCGGTAGACCAGACCTTGTCCGAGTGATAACTAAAGTTCTATTTGACCTTTAAGTCTCAAACTTCATGTGTTTGTTGCTCATGACTAGTAGATGACCCCTATTGATTTTGGTGTCATTACCTCAAAGGTCAAGGTCACAAGGTCACATGTTGTGTATGTATAATACCAGACCTTGTCCGAGTGATAACTTAAGTTCTATTTGACCTTTAAGGCTCAAACTTCATGCATGTGGTTGTTGCTCATGATTAGTAGATGATCCCTACTGATTTTGGTGTCATTACCTCAAAGGTCAAGGTCACAAGGTCACATGTTGTGTATGTATAATACCAGACCTTGTCCGAGTGATAACTTAAGTTCTATTTGACCTTAAAGGCTCAAACTTCATGTGGTTGTTGCTCATGATTAGTAGATGACCCTATTGATTTTGGTGTCATTACCTCAAAGGTCAAGGTCACAAGGTCACATATTGTGTATGTATAATACCAGACCTTGTCCGAGTTTTAACTTAAGTTCTATTTGACCTTTAAGGCTCAAACTTCATGTGGCTGTTGCTCATGATTAGTAGATGTCCCATATGATTTTGGTGTCATTACCTCAAAGGTCAAGGTCACAAGGTCACAAGTTGTTTATGTATAATAACAGACCTTGTCCGAGTGATAACTTAAGTTCTATTTGACCTTTAAGTCTCAAACTTTATGTGGTTTGTTGCTCAGATCAGTAGATGACCCCTATAGATTTTGGTGTTATTACCTCAAAGGTCAAGGTCACAAGGTCACATGTTGTGTATGTATAATACCAGACCTTGTCCGAGTGATAACTTGAAGTTCTATTTGACCTTTAAGTCTCAAACTTCATGTGGTTGTTGCTTATGATTAGTAGATGACCCCTTTTGTTTTTGGGGTCACTTGGTCAAAGGTCAAGGTCAAAGTGACCTTCATTTACTGGGCTTGATTTTGAAAATTGTGACAAAGCTGTTCCGATCAATAACTTGAGAACACCTGGGCCTAGGAACTTCAAACTTAGTATGGAGATTGGTCATGATCAGAAAATGAACCCTATTGATTTTTGGGGTCCCTAGATCAAAGGTCAAGGTCACAGTGACCTTGATTTACTGGGATTTTATGTTAAAATGGTGACCAAACCATTTCCGATCAATAACTTAAGAACGCCTGGGCCTAGGAACTTCAAACTTAGTATGAAGATTATGCATGACCAGTAAATGACCCCATCTGATTTAGGGGTAACTAGGTCAAAGGTCAAGGTCACTGTGACATTGAATGCCGAGATAGATTCTGATCAAAATGGGTTCTGGTCAAATCTTTTTCATCAGATTTTTTTTCAGCATTTTCACCTTTACTGGATGCAATATACAAGGTAAAACTCAAATGAGTTAGCAGTGTTAATAATTATCAGTAGTAAACCTTCACCAAGATAAGTTCTGAACTTTGTAACATATCCACATTATAAAGCCAAACATCATACATATAATATAGCCATATAAATATTATGGCATATGAGGGGGGCATATATGTTTTACAAACATTTCTTGTTGTTTTAAGTTAACTTAAGCTGCGACGACATTTGTCATATAGCGACGCCCGGCTTTTTATAGGTGGAAACCCTTAATACCGTAACCGCCCCCCACCCCCTCGAATCGAACACCGCGAGTGCCAAACACAGACTGATGAAACTTGAAACTGAAGAATCGCGCGCCTTTATATAACCGTGGTCACGTGCTACACCGGAATTTGACATTCCTTATACAATTAATGAACGCCAAACCACGTAACTTTCCTTAATAAGCGCATGTAGACCGAGATCGAAAATTGACCGATGAATCAAAGAAATAAAGGTTTTAGAACATACATTAAATGAAAGCAATTATCTATCCATTAAATAATAAAAAAAAATCTGATAATTAACGACAAAAGAATTAATTAAAAAACGATTATTTACCCTAGAACCAGCGTTTCCGTAACCACACCTGTTTTTTTTCTGTAGAAAAGTGTTATTATTATTATTCTGCTGAATTCTCCACAAGCGTCTTAATATATATCATTTGTCTATCGTCATGAAAGGGAAATCATTCTTCGGTAAACCTCGCGTGATTTGCATTGGAGATTGGGTACTTTTTAATCAATGAGTTTTTTTTATCGACATTTAATCGACATTGATTTTTTTTCTATCTATTTTTACTTCTTATTTGTTTGAATAAGAGCATGCAACCCTAACCCCTAAGTAGATCATTATATGCTTCTAATTATCAAGCTAGTTTTTTGGCACTATATCGCTATTGCCATCATCCTGCGCATGAATAAACAATCGAAATTGTATTTGTTTTATTAAAAGATATATGCATATGCTACGGTCAGTTTACACGAGAAATATTTCGGAAGGTCGGTGTTTTTACCCGGGTGCCACTGGGCAGTCATGGTCTTCAACGACCTAAAATTGGCTGGACATTGCTAATGTCTGGATTAATATAGCAGCGGCGGTAAAATGAAACAACAAGAAAGATAAATTAAACTTATTTACTGTCATTCTCAGAAAATTGATGGCATATAATTTATTATTGCAGAAATACTGGCGTTAAGATAATGACATTTTTAAGACTTACTTAATTTACTCCACAAAACCTAAGTGTACTCGGTTTGTTCCCATTTTGCCAACTTCACACCTTTTACTAGTCTCACTTTGCCAACTTTTAAATTGTTGGCTGTATGCAGTCAAGTGAGTCGGTGATGCTATACAATGTTCCCTATACAATTAACCCTGATTATATAATTAGTGTCATACAAATAATATGATCAAACCTTTCTTTTCTTACTTATTATTTTTGTTTTTGTTTTTCCTTTCTAAACATGGTCTCTTGAAAACACAACTGAAGTTTCTAAACAGGAAAAAGTGCATAAATCAGGGATTTTTTGGTACCGTGATTTTTGCAAGAGTTATGCGGAGAAAGAAAACAGGATTCATATTGATACTGCTATTTGACCTACTTTCATATTGGAAGCCTTTTTAGGGTTCTATCTCTGTTCAGCTAAATTAATTGGTCTCACAGACTTCATTATGAGCTTATGCTTACAGAAATGTTAAAAGCAATAACTAAAGGACCCTCTTGGTCTTTATATTTTGTGGCGGAGTATATTGTGGCAGAACTGGCACTCTTGTTATATATATAGACACAATGACCTCTTTCGTCAATGATTTGGAATTAACACCGTTATCGAATATCTCTATTGAATAGTGTACACAAGTATAGTGAACTCATGATGTATGATGGTTCAAAATTTTAACTGCTTCAGAAATTTCATGTATGAAAATAGGGCAATCCATTTGATAGATGTTCAATCTGTTATCACGTGATACAAAGTACTCACTAGGATATATTTCGATATTTTTCGGGAGCGAGTTACACTTTTTTTCAGATTTTACATCACATGAAGATTTTGATTTCTTAAAAATATATTTCCAAATTTTTCTGGGTGACTCTTACTGACTGATGCTAGCTTTTAATATTTCTTTATTATATTATATGGCCTTTGTTTTTCACTAAGTTTTCTTGAATTATTTCTAGCAGCTATGAAACTTATTTTCATCACATTTATTATGTAATATCTTCGTTTCGCATTGAAAAATATCACCCTTTAAGTTATCTTATCAAACCAACTAGAATTATGTTTAATGTTAGGAAAAAAGAAAGAAAAACAAACAGACATACGTACATTTATCAAAAGAACAATTTTCTGAAGTCAATTTTTCATTTATACTGTCAGATCTAGGTGTTAATTTATGAACATTTTCTAATTCCTTTTGGATTCATCCCATATTATTTTTTCAATGGTATTGTAGTAATTAGTAAGTACAGCTTTGTACCTAACTGAAATAACTAGGGCAATGACCTGAAAAATCAGTAATATCTGGGACTATAGTATTAGAGTGCAATTACTGTGAATACAAATCAAGTAGTCAACAGTATACTAGCTACATATTTCTGCCATCGGGCAGATCAACATAATGGTCAAGGTGAATATCTTTTATCAAAATCACGCAAATTTCAAACTTAATAAAAAAGGTCAATAAATGATTACATGCATTTACTTTAAAATAGTGTGAAAGTGTATACTGTTTAAACACTTATATTTGTATTTTATACATGTATATCAAAGACCGGAAGGTGGGTAAGTGTGAAAAGGAAAATGATAAGATTGTTTGTAAACTGATAAAATTTATCACTTAATTATATTTATCAACTTTATTATATTTGCATGTTTATATACAACTTGTACATTGACAAAATTAAAAGTAAGAGTGATTTTTCAATATGACACCGCTTGCATTTAACACCTTTTCACTACCTGGTCAAATTCCCACTTTGCCAACTTTCAATTCAGTACCAGAATATAGAAAGTTGGCAAAGTGGGAACACCCCTTTTAAAATATAAGCTATCATTCGTCATTCTGCTTCTCATAGCGCCAATGAATTTGTGACCGCCGACCCTGCCGAGCGCATATTCGGAGTCGCCGTAAAGGTGTTGAGTGACGGTGTTGAGGTTGCAGACGGCGCTGATGTGCCAGCTGATAAGGAAATATCCTTTAAAATTGAATACAACATTCCAGACGGATCTTCGATAATTGGGGTCGCCTTTGTAGGCCTGACCATTAGCGCAAATGATGACTTCTCTAACCCTTTTGTGACTCCGATTGTAGGCAGGTAAGACATCGGATTCCAATTTAAACCATCAAGTCATGTTAGATAAATCTAAGCGCATTATTTTCAATTTTGAATCGTTAGATTTATCCATGGGGTCCCGAACATGGATGGTTTTATTTTATTTCATTTTTTTTTTCTCATTTATTTCCATTTAATTTAAATACACAAATTAATGTAAATCTTACAAAATTGAAACAGAGAGAAAGAGAAAATATGATTATTGTAAGCAGTCCATTAAACAAATTTTGTTTTAATCTTTCTTGTAAATATTTCACTTCAGCTGCCGAGGCATAATGGACGAAAACGCCGCATTTTATGTCAAAGACACCTTTATGACGCCGGTACACACACCGGGAACAACATTGTTCACTACAGAAACTGGTAAGGAGCTTATGTATATAAGAAATAGGTTAATCTTGGGCTTATATAGTCATACTATGTATTACTCTTCAAAATGATCACGAATATACCACGAATATATATAGATAGACCACTGTTATGTGTACAGATGAACAACTTGATAAAACATGATTTGTGAACATGATAATAGATTGATGACATATGTATTTATTGTTCTACACCATGATTGGAGAACATGATAATACGACTGATGACATACGTATATATAGTTCTACAACATGATTTGTGAACATGATAATACGATTGATGACATACGTATTTATTGTTCTACAACATGATTGGAGAACATGATAATACGACTGATGACATACGTATTTATTGTTCTACAACATGATTGGAGAACATGATAATATGATTGATGACATACGTATTTATTGTTCTACACCATGATTGGAGAACATGATAATACGACTGATGACATACGTATATATAGTTCTACAACATGATTTGTGAACATGATAATATGATTGATGACATACGTATTTATTGTTCTACACCATGATTGGAGAACATGATAATACGACTGATGACATACGTATGTATAGTTGGACAACATGATTGGAGAACATGATAATATGATTGATGACATACGTATTTATTGTTCTACGCCATGATTGGAGAACATGATAATATGATTGATGACATACGTATTTATTGTTCTACACCATGATTGGAGAACATGATAATACGACTGATGACATACGTATGTATAGTTGGACAACATGATTGGAGAACATGATAATATGATTGATGACATACGTATTTATTGTTCTACACCATGATTGGAGAACATGATAATACGACTGATGACATACGTATTTATTGTTCTACACCATGATTGGAGAACATGATAATACGACTGATGACATACGTATTTATTGTTCTACACCATGATTGGAGAACATGATAATACGACTGATGACATACGTATTTATTGTTCTACACCATGATTGGAGAACATGATAATACGACTGATGACATACGTATTTATTGTTCTACAACATGATTGGAGAACATGATAATACGACTGATGACATACGTATTTATTGTTCTACAACATGATTGGAGAACATGATAATACGACTGATGACATACGTATTTATTGTTCTACACCATGATTGGAGAACATGATAATACGACTGATGACATACGTATTTATTGTTCTACAACATGATTGGAGAACATGATAATACGACTGATGACATACGTATTTATTGTTCTACAACATGATTGGAGAACATGATAATACGACTGATGACATACGTATTTATTGTTCTACACCATGATTGGAGAACATGATAATACGACTGATGACATACGTATTTATTGTTCTACAACCATGATTGGAGAACATGATAATACGACTGATGACATACGTATTTATTGTTCTACAACATGATTGGAGAACATGATAATACGACTGATGACATACGTATTTATTGTTCTACACCATGATTGGAGAACATGATAATACGACTGATGACATACGTATTTATTGTTCTACACCATGATTGGAGAACATGATAATACGACTGATGACATACGTATTTATTGTTCTACACCATGATTGGAGAACATGATAATACGACTGATGACATACGTATTTATTGTTCTACACCATGATTGGAGAACATGATAATACGACTGATGACATACGTATTTATTGTTCTACAACATGATTGGAGAACATGATAATACGACTGATGACATACGTATTTATTGTTCTACGCCATGATTGGAGAACATGATAATACGACTGATGACATACGTATTTATTGTTCTACAACATGATTGGAGAACATGATAATACGACTGATGACATACGTATTTATTGTTCTACAACATGATTGGAGAACATGATAATACGACTGATGACATACGTATTTATAGTTCTACACCATGATTGGAGAACATGATAATACGACTGATGACATACGTATTTATTGTTCTACAACATGATTGGAGAACATGATAATACGACTGATGACATACGTATTTATTGTTCTACACCATGATTGGAGAACATGATAATACGACTGATGACATACGTATGTATAGTTGGACAACATAATAATACGTGTAGACAAACTGATGACACAATATATATATATATATATATATATATATATATGAGTGTGTGTTGTTACCGCCATTTTTGTTTTCCATATTTCTGAATGATTTAGAAGAAACATATTCAGATAGTGGTTTGGATGGTATTAATCTTGAGCTTTTTAAACTGTTTATGATATTATACGCTGATGATCTAGTTATATTTGCAGACAGCGCTGAGCAATTGCAGAAAAGTTTAGATTTGTTGTTAGATTACTGTATCACTGGAAATTAGTAGTAAATGAATCTAAAACAAAAAATATGATATTTGGTAAAGGTAGTAGTTCATGCAGAAACTCAATATTTACATATAGCAACCAGTCTGTTGAAGTCACTAACAAATTTTCATATTTAGGGATTATTTTTACACGAGGTGGATCATTTTTTTGAAGCGATAAAGACACTAGCTGGACAAGCGTTAAAAGCGATATTCAGTATGAATAAATATCTCTATAAATTTACAGATATTTCAATAAAACATAGGCTGGAAGTATTTGACACGCTCATCCTACCTATTCTTAATTATGGAAGCGAAGTTATGGGGTTTTCGCAGTCAAACATTTTAGAGAGAGTACATATCAAATTTTGCAAAAATATACTACACGTGAAGAAAACGACACAGAACGATTTCATACACGGGGAGCTGGGTAGAAAACCTATTGTACAACATAGATTACTGAATATAAATAGATACTGGATAATAATATTGCTTAGTAAAGAAAATAGATATATAAAGTTTTTTACAACATGATGATTATTGATGCGGACTCTTATCCAAGCAAACATAATTGGGCATCATTATTAAGACAACTGCTATGTGATTCAGGTTTAAATGATGCGTGGATCTTTCAAACTGTAGGGAATCTTAAAGTATTTTTATCATAAGTCAAACAAAGATTACATGACCAGTTCATTCAGTCATGGAATTTTAGATTGCAAAATTCAAGTAGAGCTTCATTATATAATTACATTTCAAACTTTGATTTCCACTCGTATTTTGTTAATATTCATATTTCAAATACCGAAATGCACTTATTACATTACGGGTTTCTTCTCATCGGTTAGAAATAGAAGCGAGGAGATGGTCAAACCCAAATAAAACACATGAATGAAAGTTTATGCAAATAATGTAGGGTTCTTTAAGGATGAATATCATTTTGTAATGGAATGTAAGATATATAATGATTTTAAAAAATAATACATAGTAAAATATTTTACAACTAGACCAGATATGCAAAAATTCGTTACATTAATAAATTCAAATAGTGAAGTTACTCAAAAGAGATTAGCAAATGTACACATACTAAAAATTTAAAATCGAAACGAAACTCTGTACTCTGTTTCTAACTAAAATATACCAGAAAAAAACTATGCCTATTCATAATCCAATTATTTTTCCCTATGTAGTTTTCGATTGTGTAATCATCTCTCTCTCTCTCTCTCTCTCATATATTAAAATACAAACAAGGCATCCTTAAAGTTTCGCTTTCGAAAAACTAAGGATGTTTTGTTGAACGTAAATAAAATTTATTGTATTTGTCGTTTACAAAACATCTTTGATGTATTTCGCTTTCGGTAAAAATCAAAGATGTTTTGCTTTATGGTATAATATTTATGTAAGTATTTTGTAATTACGTACTATTCGTAATGTTATGTTTTCGAGTGTTCGACTGTTTCTTTCAGGTATTATACAATTATTATCATTATTTTTAGGAGTAAGAAATGATACCTTTTCCGTTGATCTTCCTTTTTTCCAAATTTTTAATAGCGTATTAATTTTGATTACAAAAAAAGAATATAAGATGTTGTTTATTTTGATTACTTAACCAGTTTAAATACTTTGTTTATAATATGATAAGTATATGTGATTGTAAAACTGCACTGTCTTGACATTATATTTTAAAGAAAACAGTGTACCTCATGGGCCTATAGGCCTATTGGATTGCAAATAAAATATCTATCTATCTATCTATCTATCTATCTATCTATCTATCTATCTATCTATCTATCTATCTATCTATGTGGACAACATGAAAATACGACTAATGACATACGTATATATGTAAAGATGGACTACATGATAATACGACTAATGACATAGATATAAAGGCCGATAACATGATAATACGACTGATGACATAGGTATATAGGCGGATGACATGATAATACGACTAATGACATAGGTATATAGGCGGATAACATGATAATACGACTAATGACATAGGTATATAGGCGGAGAACATGATAATACGACTAATGACATAGGTATATAGGCGGATGACATGATAATACGACTGATGAAATAGGTATATAGGTGGACAACATGATAATACGACTGATGACATAGGTTTATAGGCGGATGACATGATAATACGACTGATGACATAGGTATATAGGTGGATGACATGATAATACGACTAATGACATAGGTATATAGGTGGACAACATGATAATACGACTGATGACATAGGTATATAGGCGGATGACATGATAATACGACTGATGACATAGGTATATAGGCGGATAAGATGATAATACGACTAATGACATAGGTATATAGGCGGATAACATGATAATACGACTAATGACATACGTATTTATTGGAGGAAAAAATGATCATGCGTGTAGACAGGCTGATGACATGGGTATATAGGCGGAGAACATGATAACACGACTGATGACATCGGTATATAGGTGGACAACATGATAATATGACTGATGACATAGGAATATAGGCGGAGAACATGATAATACGACTGATGACATAGGTATATAGGCGGATAACATGATAATACGACTGATGACATAGGTATATAGGTGGAGAACATAATAAAACAACTGATGACATAGGAATATAGGCGGAGAACATGATAAAACAACTGATGACATAGGTATATAGGCAGATTACATGATAATACGACTAATGACATAGGTATAAAGGCGGAGAACATGATAAAACAACTGATGACATAGGAATATAGGCGGATAACATGATAATACGACTAATGACATAGGTATATAGGCGGAGAACATGATAAAACAACTGATGACATAGGTATATAGGCGGATAACATGATAATACGACTAATGATATGGGTATGTCAAGGATAACTACATGATAATACGTGTAGAAAAAATTGATGACATGCGTATATATTGTTGAGCAACATGATAATACGTGTAGAAAGACTGATTACATACGTATTAAAAGAATTTCAGATAGTTAATTTATAGCCACATGAATTTGGAATGCTTTATGAAGTCATATCTGAATCACAAAATACTATATACCTTACTGTAAAAAGTAACATAATCTTGAAAGTAAAAATAAAACAAAACCCTCATTTACCATGTCATTACAGGCACGTCCGGTGTATTGCTACAGTGCAAACTGCAGCACCAAATTGCACGCACATTATAATAAAAAGATAACAAAAAAAGTAACGAGATTTGTATGGTGGCGAACTGAACGGCGATATATTTTGCGGCATACGGTATAAATTCAGTCATCAAGAAAATGTGTATATTCGCCAAGAAAAATCGTCTCGACATTAGTGAAACACAAGCAATCATTATTTCTTGTTATGGATTTCGAAGCGCCAGACAGAAAGCTGAAAATTTCTAGAAAATAATGAGTCACAAATTACTTTTCCATCTTTTATAAAAGGTGTCATCTATGTTCTGATATCATTTAAATGTTTTCTTCTGAACACACACTGACGTGGTCTGAATTTGTCGTTTTTATTAGGTTAACATGAAACTTGATTTCTAGAATGGGCAGTACATAACTCTTTGCAGGTATTATATAGTATACACTTAGAAAAATTGTCAAATTACCAGCTATATGTTTTTTCAAAATTATATCTTATCTACGGGTTGGATTCATTTTTATGTTAATTGGAGAAAATGATGAAGCATATTTTGATTAAGTATTTTTTAAATACATTGTCAGCAAAATTAAAATTCTATTCTTAACACTGACACTGCCGAAAACTAAAATGACAACTCTTAGTGGCGTGCATGGCCACCTCGTGGGTACGACGTAAATGATTGAATAGGGTTACATTTTTTTTAAATCTAATGTACCATAATTGATAGCCAGCTGTGATAAAATATATTTACTTTTAATGATTTTTAATTCAATTATGAATTATTTCGTTTTGAAGTCAATCTTCTAAGGCGTGCATGCGTGCATGTATGTTATACGATATATATATATATATATATATATATATATATATATATATATATATATATCCCTTTCTTTCCAAATAAAGACAGAAACTAGTCGTGAGTTTGACAGAAAACAAACATTTAATGAAATCTCCACGGATATTTACTTAAATAACATATCTTAACTGACCCCGTCATTATTCCAATGAGTAGTGCACTGTCATCTATTGTCATTCATACTATTTTACTTCACTCGACAAGAATAGATTCAAAAGACGAGTCGTACTGATAGAGCTGACAGTACCCTGGGAAGAGAGGGTCGAGAAAGCTTATGAACTGGAGGTATTGAAATATCAGGACTCAGTTCAAACATGTAGGAGCAACGGACGGAAGACATGGGTCTTCCCAGTGGAAGAAGGATGTCGTGGATTCCCATCACAGTCGACATGGCAAATGCTAGGAGCGCTTGGCAATAAAAGACAAGCTCGGAAGGCTGCAGTCCGTTCTCTTGGAAAATCTGCTGAAAGGGCTTCCAGCTGGCTCTGGTTACAACGTGGCAAACCAAGCTGTCAGCCAACATAGACGGGGTGAAGATTAATCACCTCCACCTACCCCCACCATCTCGAGGGTGTTCTGAGAAACTTTCAACTCAAACCAACACCTCGAAGCTCTGAGCTAAATTAAATATACGAACTTTGAGTATTAAATAGCCATAGCCATGGTGAATCATTTATTGCTCGATCATCAATAATATAGCATGAGATAGTTTGACATAATCTTATAAGTTCCCGTCCAAATTTTACTTTATTGTCTTTTGTTTGTCGAAGAAGATTGATGTCGATATCTAGTATCTCTCTACATCCTTCCAACTCTGGTATTTGGTCAAACACTGTATAATCGGTTAGATTCCCTTTCCTTGCATTAAAATCGCCGCATAAAAATCATAGCCTGACCAATGGTTACATGATAATCATTCTTCATTTATTACAGTCTCCATACTCTTATAGACTGGTTCCTGAACTCCCTAACCTCTGGATTTCTTGCGCTTTCTCATACGTTACATATTTTCCCCCTTTGAAGTATCCAATGAAGTCCTATTCTTATTATCTCTCTTTACTTTTGTCGCTGTAGGTATGACAAGTCACCAAACATTCCTTAAACATTAAATGATTTGAACTTGTTATCACACATATTAAACACAATTACAATCACTCTAACAGTATTGCCAATATGTTTAGCTTAGCTTATAGAAATCTCATTCCAAACATCATCTTTTTCTGCAACCGAAAACACATTATCATTGATAATTCTTCCAAAACTATTTCGCATTTTCAGATTCTTCAACACCAAACACTCTCATAGATGGTTTTAGCTTTTCAGGTTTACTTATGATCAGCTGTTATTCAATGTTGCGTACTAGCTCCGTAGTAGTTTCATCATCACAGGATAAACCGCCCACATCAATGTTTAGTGTCTCACAACTGAACTCTATTTTATCTTTACGCTTATTCATGTCCGTCATGCTTTCTATTCGGGACTGGTTTCTATTAAATTCAAACATATTTTATTTTAAGGTAGATATTTTAGTTTAATGCCTCTAATCTCTTCCTGGACACCTAAGACTACAGATTCTATTGTACAAATTTCAAATTTCACCCCATGCATTGCCTGTAAAATCATCTGGGTATCCTCTGTAGGCCCTGGATTCAATTCAACTACTGATGAGAGAATGAGCAACACTTTACATTCTAGTGAAATGGTTCCAAAGTAGCCAGGATTTACTTAGTGATCCAGAAGATCACAATAGGTCACCGATAATGTAGCATACTGATGGACAATCGTGGCCTGACCCTTTGTTATATCATGAGTAGCAATCATTGAATACAGGTAATGAATATATGGCCCCCACAGTGAGGACCATACCTTTAGTTTGAGATGTGTTCTGCCCTGGAGCTTTAGATTCAACACCCCAAGTCTCAAACTGTATTGTTCAACTGCTGTTATGATATTGTGACAGTTACTTATTACATCACACTGAGAATTACTCACTATGTCACTCAACTGCTACCACCATGTACATTTCTAGGACAAGTCTTAGATAGGCATAAACTTCCAGGCATCAACTTACCACATATCAATTACCGACTCTTTAAATCGAATTATAGTTACATGTATATAGTTTTCTATATTTTTGTGTTTCTTTTTTATATTTTTTATATTATATATTTTTTTTAATTTTTTTTTCCGAAAACCATTTTTCTTTCAGTGCACAGGTGAGAAAATCACTGCTCCTTTCCAGAGCAAATGAATTCGTAAATAATAAATCAGTCGTATGTGTCAAATTACAGTGGAACGGTAAGGTATACTAAGGGCATTTCTTATATTAGAGAACTTATTTTCATGCACATAGTTTATTTAATCTAAATGCTGTGTGATGCATTAAGAGGCGCTCTGTGAAAAATACACACGTGTGCTGCAAATAACATAATTAAACTTATTTTTCACAGTATCCTATTTTATTTGTGTTTATAGGTCGTATCGATCCTGCATATTTCCCCAGCGCCGCTGCATCTAGAACTATCTACGCTCAAGTAGACTTCAGTCTCATCTGTGATGATACTGGAGATGCCCAATGTTTTGACCTGACTGTGAGTATATATACATATGTGAGCTCAATCACTTGTAACAAGAATTAAGCCACTATATTTCATCCATCAGACTAACTCTGACAACCGCGCTGTGAAAGATATGTTTCATCACAGATCTAAATATTAACAGACATTATAGAAGATCTGTGGTTTAATCATGTTACTAGATCGCCCTGAAGGGAGACTATTATATTCGGTTGTGGACATGATTATTGGGTGACCTTATCAGACTTGGGGACCGATGGTTAATACATTTTGGCAGGTCAATGTATGGATGTTCTAAACTGTCAATCAAGTAATGTTTACATTAACCGGCTTATCCAACCAGTGTAGGTGTGAAGCATATGATGAAAGGTTTACCTACTTTACACAAAAGAACATTTGCTTTTTGTTTGTGATACTGTTTGTGAGCACTTGACCTAGGTATGAATAGAAACGGTCAAAATATCAATAGGGAGAGGAGTTACAAACAAATTATGGAACTGTCCATTGATAAGATTCATTGATATGATAAATACAGATTTCGATAGTAGTATAAGTAAGGCTGGTTCTGGACCAGAACCAGCCTTTCACTACTACTGGTAGTAATACACGATGGTGGTTCTGGACCACTTTTGCACCGAATGACCCCAAACCTGAAAATCCCAGGAATTTGCTAACAAATATCAGACCCGCATGCCGGAGCTACCGCAAAATTGCAGAGGAGGGGGGAGCGCGTCTTTCGCAGCGACTCGACCTTGCCCAACTCTCTCTCGAGAAAGTATCCGTATGTTGGCGTCTACATCTGTCGCGGGCTCTCGCGCACGGCGGTAGAAATCCTAGCGACGATATAATTTGCGTTGCCGTCTCTTCCGATTGTGCAGTAGAGGCGGCCGGCTCGAGATACGCAGTCTTCGCGCTGCATGTACCCAAACACGTACACATCATCGACAAACGTCGGAAGTCCCTCTGGTGGGGGGGGGGGGGTTGCTCTCGTGCGCGTTTTCGAGGAGCAAATGGGTGGCCACAGTTTTCCTCATCGCCTAGAATGTAGCTTGTACTGCCATTGTAGCTTGTACTGCCATTGTAGCTTGTACTGCCATTGTAGCTTGTACTGCCATTGTAGCTTGTACTGCCATTGTAGCTTGTACTGCCATTGCTGCTGTAGGTATGCGGGTTGCTCTATGCTAGGTGTGTGCTTTTCTCTAATAGGAAAAATAAATCGACAACAAAAAGAAACCCATCTGGTGCTGTACCCATGGCTTGCTGGTTATACCTGGCTTGTTGTACCTACCTGGTCTGGTTGGACCTGGCTAGTGTACCTACTTGGACTACAAAAAAGGTTGTCGAAACCGCGGTAGCTCCAGCAAAAATTGCGCTATAGTATGCCACAAAAAAGGTCGTTCGGTGCAAAATTTTGCTCTCCCCGATGTGCTTGCCAATAGGTCGTTCGGTGCAAAATGCTGCTCTCCGGTGGGTTGCCAAGGTCGTTCGTTCAAAATTCTGCTCTCCGGTGGGTTGCCAAAAGGTCGTTCTGTGCAAAAATTCTGCTCTCCCCGATGTGCCGCAAAGGTTGTCCAACACAAAAAAGGTCGTTCGGTGCAAAAATTCTGCTGTCCCCGATGTGCCGCAAACGGTTGTCGGCATGGCTGTACTACAAAAAAGGTTGTCGAAACCGCGGTAGCTCGGGCAAAATTTGCGCTATAATAAAGCATTTGTTAGCATTGTCAAGCATTTACCCAGCTTCCTGGGTTTCTTGGGTTCGCAAAGGCAAAATGGTCCAGAACCAGCCCTTTCTATATTACTTCGATGTTGAATTGTTTGGTAATTTATTCGTTTTTATTGGTTTTTATAGTTTTCTTTTTGTACGTAGATAAATACACAGTTGTGGAAGTTAACTAATTTTCACGTATCTGCATTTCAACGAATTGATTGCGGTTCATATAAACATATAGTTTCGTTTCTACGTTGTCTTTTGGTTTCAAAATTTTGGGCTACATTAGATATATTTAAGGAATATTTTGTGTTCAGAGTTGTACTGAAAAGAATAGATAGAATAGTTTGGCAAGATATGATCTCGGCTATACGGCGCAGTTGTCTTCTGACCTATTTACAGACATTGACGCAAAATAAGACCAAATGAATATTTGGGAAAAAAAATCATTGGTAGAAAAAAAAAATGACAATCATCTGAAATCTATGTTCCTTCTTCGTATTCACGAAATTTATCCAATAAGGTTGACATACATATAAATACAAATACATTACATGAAGGAATAGAACTGTACACATAGTTACAGTTTCTGTGATAAATATATGTGTTTATTTTTTTATGAAAATACTTGCACATCGAGTCCTGTTTCGTCAGAAATACCTGTACAATCAAACATTTTACGATAGTCCACTTCATCACAATAATGTTTACTCCCCCGATTGTGATGTCCTACTTTAGATGCTTTATCTATCCTAATTCGACTTCCTAGTATTTAAAAGCTTGGCAGATGATGATTCGTACACAATAAAACCGTCAAACATTACTTATTACGTCAATCTCCATCAACGCAACATGTCTTGTTTATATGATAGTTCTTGTTATTAGTGGACTGTGTTCTTATGGAAAGGTTGCACTGCTTCCTATACACATACAACCAATATATCGATAGATACAGATATATATTTGTATGCATAAAATATAAACTCTACTTAATCAGACCAAATTGGAGATTAGAGTCCGCATTTTTGGATGACTCGGTAAGATCTTAAAAGTAATTTTGTATCATGAATGAATGGACGACTTCCGGTACGTCATTTGCCATTATTTACTGGACTGTTCATCATATACCTTCGCCCTAAAACGTAATAAAAAATCAAATAAGAGAACATCTAAAATACATCTACTTGTTCTGTGCATGTTGAGGTCATTAATATTCTGACGTCTTGTAACATCCACGTAATTAAAACAAACAACAAAATATGTAGACATTTATAGGGTCCTATCTTTTTTCGAACGTATTTAGATACACATACAAGTTTGAAAGGCCGATTTCACACACACACACACACACACACACACACACACACACTTATTCATTTCTGTCAACTGAATAAATGTTGTGTTCTACATGTGATGTAAAATCCATATTATTTTCACTGATACCATGTTTTACTTATAAAGTGGGAAATTTGGGTGTCATTGCCGTCTTCCTAAAAGTACTAGTTCCCCCTAATTTTACTTGATATATAAGCCTCTCAAGTCTCTGTGTAATGTAACTGATGCTTTTATTTCAGACATATTGTACTTCAGCAGTCCGTAAGCGTAGATCTGTCACAGAAATCTCGAAAAATGGAACCAAGACGTTTACGATTAAGGTATCAGTGGACGGTGGCACCACGTCGAATTTAGGTAAGTCAGAATGGTATGGTATAATGTAATATGTTGGCTAAATATGATACGTGTTTTATTACGATATCAAACAAAAATGTAGGAAGTATCGAATTTTTACCGTAACTGCTAGCTTTTTTTTCCTGACACATCGTCCGGTTTTATTCATGTGATGAGTTTGTGTAACGATTTAAGAGAGTGTCTTTTTAAATAAATTACAGCATTTAAATGGCGTTTTCAATATAAATCGTCAAAGTGAGTGGTCTTAGTGTTTAATGAGAGCAAGATATCCACTTCACGTGCCGTCCGACATTGATGATAGGATCGGAGGTCATATCGGAGACAGACCCTTACGTCCACCTAGACGATCTGTTCTGTTCTGTTCACTACCTATAAGTGCAGAAAAACGGAAACTCATCCTACTTGGACAGATGTGTCGCCTTAAAGAATGTACCATTAAACAATTGTTCTTAATGCAACTAACCATCTTAAACAACAAATAAATGAAGATAGCTTCGTTTCAGATTAAAAAAAAGAATAGAAAAATTAAAACTAATTTAGATAAATTCATAAGTCGTTGAGTATTTCCAAATAAACATCTATGGAAAGAAATGGTCAATAAAAGTATATGACGCTGGTATATATCTGCTTGGGAAAAAGAAATAATCGTCAACGAATTTGATCGTTTCCGCTCTGTACATTCCCAGTTCCAGTATAGTATGCACCAAGTTTTCCACGACTATTGATTCAATTCAAATCTGTTGTTAAACTGATTTAGTACTTATCTAGGTTTTATGATAATTGTCCAAGATGTAGTTGTGGTTACTGGCAAATGTTAGACTGACCACATTTTGCTAGACTACCCAGTCATGATAGAATGTTAAGCGTCGACTTATGTTTAAAATACAAAGATTGTTTGGTGAACGTGATAAAGACACCATGCAAATTCTAGAAAGAACAGCATTTGTAAATATGTTGCTAGGCGTACCTTGTCCATGTCTACTGGACATTCTCCAAGATAGATGTAATATTTTTTTCGGGGTATTATTTCATCACTGTTTTGTGATTTGGCTGGAGTTTAAAACCAGTTAAGTGAAGTTGGGCAATTGTGTGTGTACAAATTTAGTATTATAATGATTCTCTCCCTCTCCCTGCTATCTCTCTCGTCAAGTATTACACTACTTTGATGTATACAATTCTGTAACATGCATTAATCCTTGTTTTTGTTTTTGGTGAGGATTATCCCAGTTATAAAATAAGCTAGTACCTACACGTAGTCCCCTTTTCTCTTCATACACTAGCCCTCGTCTTTCGTTTCGATAAGGACTTTCTCAGTTATGAAGGGACATATATTATTTTCTTTCCCTTGCATACAATCGTTAAATATGTATTAGCTGATGAATGTAATTTATCTCTCAGGAGTTATATAAAGTGTCTCTTAACATTCATACAGTAGTCTCGTTAATGACTAATCTAGGATTTATTTATATTAAAATAAATATGTGTGCGTGTGTGATTAGGGTAAGTGTGTATTACAATATTTGCATTTTTGAAAATTGGAGGAAATAAAAGATATATATAAGAAAAATCACTTTCGTTATAATAAAAAGATGTATAAATTTTCATAGATAATGTAGATGATGACATTCACACGAGTCGTCGAAAATGGTACTGTTATAGCCCCCTTGCTTGGCGCTCAGCATATAAGGGTAGTTGCAGGACTGGTTTGCCCGGTGTCAGCATAATGTGACTGGGTGTGGTATCATGCTACATGCCTACGGCGTGATACTGCAGTGTGGCAGCGCTATATCTATCTCAAGTAGACATCGTCCCCATATGACTGAAATACTGTCGGTGGGACAAACAAACAAACATTCACACGAATTCTATTTTCGTGTATTCATATTTATGTAAATACGACAGTTTCCGAAACTCGACACTAATTGGTGTCAGTTGATAGGCAGATGTAGAACAGGTTTGTTTGTTGGGTTTAACGTCCCTTCGACAGTATTCCAGTCATTTGGAGAATATATGTAAAAAATCAGTAAAGTTGCTTAATCGAAGGTCGATCATAGATGAAGAAATAAAATTTCCACGATATTATACAATCTGAAAGTTCCATGATATCCGAGCAAAAATGACTTATCTGTAGTATTGCATCTTTAATATCGGACCATGCTCACAATGCATAGAAGTCAATGTTATCATAGTTTTGTGCAGAGTTACGACCTCTATCATTTAGCAATAACAGATATCCGTTCTTATTTTGGTTCAGTATACAGGAGAGCAAAAATCAAAACTATATACTTCCATAGATTTGATTTTATGAATATACGAGTTGAAATTCGGCCACACACGGCCAAAGCGTTTGGATTTATTGCCACTGATTTTTTAAGTGACATTAACCCTTACAAAGCATACTTGTGAGTGCCTTTGTGACAGTACAGACGCAGATCAGCCTGCACATTTATGCAGTCTGACCATGGTCTACACTGCTCGCTAATCAGTCAATACATTTTCATCAAACACTCCCGTAAAACTATTAAAGGTACAGTTTAAAATGAAAAAGACAAGTCCATTAAGAAATGGTTTATGAGTATGGATATAGCATAGCTGTAATCATCTACTGAACTTGATCTTATTTCAACAAGTTATTTAAACATTTCCTAAGTGTCAAACCCTCTTAAATTAATTTTTGTTTGGAAATGATATCACCCTTATTAACAGAAAATAAATTTGAATATATTGTTTATCGTATAAAACTTAATTAATCGTCTTATCTGTTGGACTTCAAGTCAATGATTAAAGCTTAAGCCACAGATAATTAAAGCCGACTAGATTTAAAATACCTTAAAGTAGCTAAATAAGCTTTAAATTAAAAAACAAATGTTTGTGTTATATTTGAATCTTATTATTTCAATCCAATATTTTATAATGCGTGCATTTGATTTATTACAACTTGGTACATGATTTGATTTTTTTTTTCGAAAATAAAATGTGTGTTTAAGAATTATTGAGCCGGCACCAGAGCCATCGAGAGTGATTAATATAAGTTGTGAGAACTTGTTTCGTAATCGATGTAAAATAAAGTGTAAACATTTATACTTATTTTTACTGTTACTAATTGATCCTGTGTCAGGATTTAGTCCTTTGTCAGTGGTGTGATATCGCAATTAGACAGCACTGTATCTGTCTCTTGTAAACCATCTCCCCATGTCATGTGATATCGTAATAAGAGAGCACTGTATCTGTCTCGTGTAAACCATCGCCCCATGTCAGTGTGATATCGCATAGACAGCACTATATTTGTCTCGTGTAAACCATCGCACCATGTCAGTGTGATATCGTAACAAGACAGCACTGTATCTGTCTCGTGTAAACCATCGCTCCATGTCAGTGTGATATCGCAACAAGACAGCACTATATTTGTCTCGTGTAAACCATCGCACCATGTCAGTGTGATATCGCAACAAGACAGCACTGTATCTGTCTCGTGTAAACCATCGCCCCATGTCAGTGTGATATCGCAACAAGACAGCACTGTATCTGTCTCGTGTAAACCATCGCCCCATGTCAAGTGGACGTTAAACCCAAAACAAACAAACAGACAAACCACTGTGTGTATCCTGAACTATATTCTTACTTTTTCCAGGAGGGTCAGAACAGGATGACGAGGAGGTTTCCACAAAGGAATGCTCTGCAATGTTCAACTTCTGGATCGTGGCGCTTGTTCTTGGCATCCTGCTTCTCGCTGTTCTCATCTTCGCCGTTTTCCTCTTCTACAAGCTGAGGAGAGAACAGAATAAGGTAGAAAAGGTCGTTGAAAAGTATGGAGTTCAAAACCCATCATTTTAAATTAAAAAGAAAACTTGGTTTTAATAACGGTCAAAACTGCTGAAGATGAAACGTAAATGGAAAAAAAAATGTGACTTGATTTTAAAAAAAAATGTTCCGTTTTAAGATTGCAAGTACACGACCGTTGCAAGATTTTTATGTATTTCTCATTAAATGATTTCGTTGACATTTAACTTTGTTGAGACTGCAAAAAAAAAAAAAAAAAGAAAAAATGAACGTACTGCCAAAGAGTTGTAATAATGAATTAAGTATTTCAAAGAACTAACCCTCCATAAAAAAATAATTATTTTTCAATGATTTAAAAACAAATTACGATTAGACTGCATTGCAGCCGTAGTAAACAAAATGAAAGAGAAGGTAAATACGTCTATAAGTAAAATAATCTCCCTTTATCACGATCAGTATGATTTAAGTTATTATATACTTAACCCCCCGGAACAGCATAAAACCAGATCAGCCTGCGAGTAACTCGCAAGCTGATCAGGTTTTATGCTGTTCGCTGCTCCTCAGTGGTCTGGAAATGAGGATTTTATAATTAAATTGGTAAGGTTTAACTGTGGTTTTCTGCAGATCAGGCTTTATGTGGTACCTACTGAGTGCGTCAAAATGAGTCTATATGAGGGAAAGGGTTAAGATATATATGCTAATTATAAACACAATAAATGTACGTAGAGTTAAGTGGGTTATTTTATATATTTAAATTTAAAAAACAACAAAACATCTGTTGTCTAGCATGGCAATAATTATGGACCGATTATATACCACTTTGAGATAAAGTTGTTCGCTCAGAATTTTGTCTTTTGCATGCACAGAAATACACGTGCATACGTATAAATATCAAAATCATCATTTTATGTAGGATCGTATTATTTTTATATAAATAAATTTAAAAATATGATTTTTTGGTTTTCAAATTTAATTATGATAGTTATGCATATACAGAGCAATAGAAATAGTCACTTATCTTGCAGGTGTTGAGAAATACACGTGCATATCGATATCTATTTTGATATCACAAGTGCGCATTTTGTTGACATACTTTTACAATAATAACAATTACACAGTGTTAAAAAGTTCTAAACACGTACAAAAAATTAGATACCCTTATGGGTCATTTTGGCGGTAAAAATAAAAGTAAATTGAGTAATTGATTCACTTAATACATGATCAAAATTTACCTAGACCAGTTTTTCTCCCAAAGTCTGCGAACATACTTCGTATATTGAGGTTTCTCCCCCTAATACCCACCCAAAAGATACAAGTATAACTTGACATTATTAGCTGAAAGATGACATACTATGTAAAGGGACATACTGACAAGATAAATAGTGACACTCCTCTCCTGATAATTTTGCTTGCATGAGATATATCTCCTGAAAACTTAAAAGTGAATTTTTATGGTGAAGTTTGGATTTCTTTATGCAATTCGAAACAAAATTGTATAATGTGGTTTTCTACGATGAGTTTTCTCAAGATTCAAATTGATTTTTTCATATTTAGAGAGATGTATATTTCCCATATGTCCCAATGCTATTTGAATATGGATTATCTCACCCAAATCTTACAAGCTTGGAAAACCTGCATATGATAGATGCTTTCAAAGAAACAGTCATAGAAATATAACAATCCAGTGACTTGACTAGACATGAAATATTGCTATTAAGGTAGGTGCACCTGAAAAAGAAACCGACCTGATCCATAGTCTGACGTAGTATAGAAGCTTGTTATAGAGATGTTAAATAAGGAAGGACAGAAAGGTGTGTGAATCCAGAAGGTCTATGTAAATGGTAAAAAAGCACCATTGAGACAAGATATTACATTAAATAAAGAAATACATACAGTTAAAACGGTCGCACCCAACCCCGCACTTCCTGGGGGTATTTTGCTGTTATAAACAATGAAAATATAATATCCTATAAAAGTCAGAGAACTAACAATATGCGCCTGCATCGGAAGAAAAATTATGTTTAATTAATCCAAAAGGAAATATATTTGATTTAAAATTGTTAATCCTAAACCGACAGAGGGTGATGTATTTCTTCTCACCATTGATTTGTGTGTGAAAGTTGTCAGTTTCTTTCAGATGTTTCGTCTCCAGAACTGGTTCACCCAGTAAAACTGACCGCCGTCAAAATACCAAAATGTAATGAGAATAATTATAATGATGAAATAAATTGATTTAAATGAAAACGGCGTAAAACGACAGCAACAGAGTAAGCAATGGTACCAGTATGTTAATATCAAGCTATCTAATTCATTATTTGTGAACATTTTGGATGAAGTGTTATGAAGTGATGTAATTTTTATTAAATAAGGTTTTTTTTTTAATATCCGTTTCATTAATTGAACGACGAAGACAATATTTTGTCTTAACAATTTTGAATTTAAATATTGTTGTTTGTTGGTGTTTATTTTTTTAAAAATAATTTTCTTTATTATTTAAATGTAAATATTTAAAAATGTAATAAATAAATTCATAATGTTTTATTCGAAATGTTAAATTATTATAAAACATGAATTGAGTAATTATAGAAAAAATCAAATCATATTTTCAATTTTATTTTTCAAGAAAGGAAACAACAGAATAAATCCACATATTGTTATTGAATATATATATCTATATGTTTGTACATGTACTTAGTACGTTTGCCTTATTATATATTATAAGTTTGATGTTAGATTCTATTTTTTTCCATTATTAAGGGCAAGCCAGCAGATTTGATGTATATTTCTGGAGGCTTTCTTCCAGAAAAAACAATTTATGTTTATGTAAACAATATTACGTAAAAAAGCATCTTTTTTAAACAAAATACGAATTATCAAGTGTTGCTAGGAATTTCTGTCTGTTAGCAATATAATGAACTGTAATTCTAATCGAATAGAATATATGTTTGTAATTTATCAGATCCAAAACAGATCAATTTTACGTAATATCCTGAAGCACGTGTCACGTGATTTATTTTTTATTATTTGGACAGATCTGCTGACTTTCCGTTATGTTGTTTAAACTGCACTTGCACTTGTAGCATATCTAGATGGTTTAAAGACGTCTTTGATATTTGTGATGGTTGTTAAAATACACGATTATCAGCATCGTCGAAAACCCTCGGCCGATCGAAATGATGCCATGAAGTGACACGGAATAGTTCAGCCGGGGGTATCCGACGATGCATTGTCAGGTACGAATTATCAAGCTAGCATAATTTTTGCAATCCTAGATCTAGATGACAGAATATTTAATGAAATGTAACGGCATCGGAATTTCTTTGTAATTTTTGTTGGTATGTGTTAAGCAGATGAAAAAATATGCAATTTAAATAAATCACCGACATTGTGACAAATGAATTTAAAATCAAAGTAGTTTGAATGTCATGTTAGAGTTTTCACGAAACTTCGGGCGATGGTTTCAACATCAGCACTAGTGATCCTGCATAAAGCAGTTAATCTAAAATTTCATCAAAGCTTCAAAAAGCTATTTGTTTCCGATCCTATATTTTCATACCGACCCTGAATTTATTTCTAGCATTCTGGTTATCTCATTGTAAACTCTTGTTTGAGTGTTCCTTCTTTTTTTTTTTTTTTTTTTTTTATTTATTTTTTTTTTTTTTTTTGACGAGATTTATGATTTATCAAATATTTGATGTATTATATTAATAAGCAATACATATCATGAGAAACTTTCTGCAATAATACTTCAAGGTTTTCTTTTTCAATAGTCGTATTTGGACCATATTGCTTTTTCAATCGGTCACGAATAAGATAATTTTCAAAACCATTATAAATGTTTTTGGCAATTTTTAAATTGCTTGTGTATATTTTTTGGTGAAAATGAAAAGGCGATCTACAATGGGAAATATAAGTTGACTACTATACTGGAAATTAATGTATAATACTGCAGGTTATGAGCTAGATGGACTTCGTCGTAGATGTATTTATTATAATAAAATAAAACGAAACAAAAACTAGATTTGTTTGTGCTTTTAATTTAATGCTTTTTATGCACATTTTACACTTGATTGTTGTTTCATTGGTAATATTTTTTTATGATAAAGAAAATAAATTCAGCTTAAAAAACAGAAATACAAAAATCATTTTCACCCAAATCAACAATAAGATAAGGTTACGAACTATTCATTACCAAGGTAGATAACCTGTGATGTTTATCCCAAATCATCAGAATGTTATGTCCCATTTGTATAAAGGAAATTACAGCACACGCGTATTTAATTTTGGCCTTTCCTATCAACGAATGCGTTATATGCGATGTGCCTTGACATTATCATTGTTTAAATCTTCAGCAATGTCATGTGTCCATATTTCTATTTTGAATTTGCATTCGCACTTACTTTTTCCGATATTGAAAATTTACTTCATTAAATTTTGGATATTAAAGTCAATTATACAGTGTTTTTTTATCATTCATTTATTTTTTTTTAATTTAGGTCCTGTGTTCCAAATAATACCATGATCAATTAAACCTTGCTTATTTCATTTTAAAGATGAAAAAAATGTTTAAAAAAAAAAGAAGATTATTCATGGAACAAAAAATGTAAAAAGATTTTTGTTACGTCTTATTTGTCATTTCTTGCACACATATATTTAATAAAAATATTACTTTTATATATTTGTTGCATCAATTTTTATTCCCTCCAAGATATGTCCACATAATTACATTATTACGAAATAGTAAAGTAATGAACAAAACATATTAATTTATACAAACAATGACCAGTTAGATAATGACAATTTTTAAAATTTACCCATGCAAATGTAAACCTCAGAAATAATGATAAGTTAGATAAACCTTCGTGGATATATTTGTAGGAAAGACATACATATATTACAATTGCCATTTAATTGCCGCAAGGACCATTCCAGTACTGCGAAAGATCTATATAAATAAAAGATTTATCTCCCCCTTAATAACTCTATTTTAAGTTGGTTATACTGTAGAATTAATTGCAAACCGGTTTGTTAAAAGACATTTAAAACTAAGCACATACTTTGCTGTATGATTTGATTTCCCATTGAAATATAGTATATGGCTGAAATAAACATTAGTTCATGTTGTTAATTAAGAATGCAATTCAAGTGTATGTTCACATCTGCTATAAATATGAAAAACCGATTTGATAAGTTGAAAATTTCCTATTTTTATGTATTATACACACACACACACACACACACAAGAGAGAGAGAAAGAAAGAGAGGTAGTACGGACACACACACACGAGAGAAAGAGAGAGAGTACGGATTGTGCCTTGATTTATTTGCAGTGTTCATTTATCTATGTATGTAACTTAACTAAAAACTATATTCCAATATCTAAATGAAGGAAGAACCGGGCGCATAATAGTTGGAGGGTTTTCCTATAGGAAAAATGGCAGTGATCCTGTCGGGACTCTTATCCACAGCTGTGAAGCAATAGTAAGACGGCAACTGTAACCTCTCAGCGACGGAGACCCCATTAATACTATATTACTTACTTACAAAACAAAGTATTATCAAAGTAATTATACGTGTATATTGTTTTATGCCAGTTATTATTTCAAGGTTTGTCACACACATACGGAGTGACCTTTCGCCAAATAATGCAATTACCTCGGCAAGGGAGGTAATTTCATCATCTAATTGTATGATCACAGTATTGAAGCCCGTTACCATCAGATTACGGCATTACTTTTAACGTTTATAGCCACGACAAAGTAACAGTAAATCAGTATTTTCTATGTTGTACTAGTTTGATCAAATACAGCAATAACTTTTAAACTTGAAATAATACGGCTGCAATTGCAAATATAAAGCTGCATTCACAACCTGTTTAATGTAAATGTATTTAATGTATGAAATTATATTTTGACCAATGAGATTGCAGTATTTTTCAAAATTTTCGATCGGTTTAACTCATTAAACCACTTGGTTGGGTAACCTTGAATATACGGCCAATTTTTTTGCGCATGCGTGTAGAGGTGGACTTGGATATAACGTCAAAACATAATTCCATACATTAAGTAGGTTAACGTTTGTTAACGAGGGTTTTACTAGTTAAATCCCCGAAAACAAACATTAACATATACTAAAACAGTAAAAGTAACAGCAGATAGCTCCATGACATCCTGAATGGCATGAATACATGTTATATTTAAAGGATTACGATTTCTAAGACCCTCGTACTTGAACCGGAAACAAAGCTATAACAGTAGTTTGTGGGTATTTTCATTTGTTATCAGATTAAAAAGTCACCCATCGGACCTGTCTATTACATTTGAGATACATTTGGAAGAGCAAATCAGAAATACATGCTCAGTTGCGAATGAAAAATCTACTTAGGCTTTTTAAAATACAGTATATATTTCCAGAAATATGATTAATAATGAATAAGAGATAAGAGACATTTCAATTATCAAACCTGGTAGGGCATAATCTTTTGCAACGAATTACACAACAGTAAATTTTTGTTTGTATCGTATTTTCGGCTACTGCTTTAATTTACAAGTCATTTCTTTTATTGTTTCAAATAAAGCTGAATATTTATAAACTGCGGTTGATAGATGGTAGTGACCTAGATGGGACGTCTTGCATTTCTAAGAATATACACAAACAGTGCAAACAGATCACATATCCAAATATCAGTATACGGCATTAAATATATATATATCATACCTTACATGCTGATTGTGTACCATCATAAGAAAAATATATAAACAATTAAATAGAATGTTTCTATGAGACTGTGGTACGAGTCTGAGATGTACACATGAAAGATACAATAATAGTCTGGGCCTGTTCTTGTATTTCTTATTATAATTGAGAAAAATTATGCACAAAATGCATTCTGTTATGACACCATCGTTATGTACAGTGCATCGTTAATATAGACAAACATATTAATAATAATATAGGATTCTTATCATTCGCTCACACACATGCGGTAAAAAATTACAGTTAATTTACTTATATATAAGTAAATTAACTGTAATTTTTACCGTGTGTGTGTGAGCGAATGGGGATCATAGTGACCGACCGCAATCCGAAGGTTAAAAATGTGTTGTATAAGTTTTTACTTATAGAAACACGGACTAAAAGAAATAAAAGTAGTTTATATAAGTCGTTATTGGACAAGGCTGTCTATTTTATCAAGAGTTAAATAATGTATACACGTGTGAACTGAACGCAATATTTCACCTTGAAATCCTCATGAAAAAGACAAATCTTGCAAACCAGGTATTCGGGGTTTTTTTTGTTTTTTTTAAATGACATCAAATTTCGTAACATGATACAAACTCATTTCATTATCTTGAAACCCGCTCTAGACTGTAACAACTTGGATATAGGACCAATTTGATCTTGAAGCCCTCTGCATGCATTGGTAATGCATCTCGTTACACGTGTTTTGCCCTATTCAACATTTCGTTTAGGAAAAAAACCACGCTCATGACATACATTTCAATGAAAGCAGGGGGTTTTTTGTTTGTTTGTTTGATTTTTTTTTTTTTAAGGAGTCGTTTTATACAATGCCATTATTTTTAAATATTGTTTATCCATCAACAACATTTTAAAGTCGTTTTTTTATATTGACAGTATCTTCTTAAAAATGGTATAATACAATGTTAATTATGTCGAACGAATGATATGATCCACAATGTACTATACTTTTTCTATAAAAACATCGTAATGACCTTCACCCTATGTTATGATTATGTATCTAGTTATCGATCTACAACCAAAAATGGAATCGAAAATAACTCATAAAATACAACTTTTAGATCTTGTAAAAGTAACCTAATTTAAATATGCTGCCTGTCATAAATAGAAAATATTTGTCTAAAACATTATGTTTTATTTTTCCATTCAGGTTTATATACAGCTTAATTTATTTAACCACGATTTGCAGTGCATCTTTGGCTCAGTAGTGACAATGCGGTTTGTGACTTAAATATCGTGTACCGGTATAGTGTGTACCGGTATAGTGTGTACCGGTATAGTGTGTACTGGTATAGTGTGTACTGGTATAGTGTGTACCGGTATAGTGTGTACCGGTATAGTGTGTACTGGTATAGTGTGTACCGGTATAGTGTGTACCGGTATAGTTACATAGTGTGTACCTATAGGAACTGGTATAGTGTGTACGGTATAGTATGTACCGTTGATGTGACGGTAATTTACTGGAAAGTGGTACTGATAGTTAATATGGTATAGTGTGTACCGGTATAGGTGTACGGTTAGTGTGTACTATATTGAAAATGGTATATGTGTACCTGTATAGTGCTGTACGTATATGTAGAATGGTATAATTGACGTAAAAGGAAATGGGATAGTACGTACCTATAAATGTGAGGAAGTGACTGGTTAGTTGTATGGTATAGTGTACTGTATAGTGTGTACGTATATTACGGTATATGTACTGTAATAGTACACGATATAGTGTGTACTGTATAGTGTGTACTGGTAATTCTTCTATAATGTGTACCGTATAGTGTTACTGGTATAGTACTGTATAGTTGTACTGGCATATAGGTTGTAACCGTAATATGTGTACCGGAGATAACAGCATGTACTGGTATGGTGTGTAACGGTAAGTGTGTAACCGTATATGGAACCGTATATTGGCTCTTTTGAACAGTGGTGTACGTATAGTTGTACCGGTATAGTGTGTACCGGTATAGAATGTGGGGGACCGGTATAGTGTGTACGTATGGTATGTATAGTGTGTACCGGTATAGTGTGTACCGGTATAGTGTGTACTGGTATAGTGTGTACTCGGTATAGTGTGTACTGGTATAGTGTGTACCGGTATAGTGTGACAACAAAGAACGGATATTAATATGATATCGTCCGTTTGCATGTCACGACGGCAATTTTAGAAGAAAAAAAAAGGGTCTCAAAAATGTCTAGTCTTTCGGATGAAGGTGTAGCTAAGCTTATTGTGGAACATGGAAAAATATGTTCTCATGTTAAATAATCCTACAGAAAATTAGAAATGAATAAATTTGATTAAAAAACGAATAAACACCAAAAGGATGAGGACGTGACCTAGTTTATTATAGGTATAATACTGAACTCAGGTGCAGACTCCACGTATGTAACTCAATACGACACGATATATTTATTTTTAGTAGCGTAGCTGGATTCTTCTTAATTCGTTTATTACTGGAGACATTGATTGACTGGCACAAAACAGGTATGTAAACCTAATACATGCAAACGAGAGAAACAGCAATGTATTTATGGGCTGATAGAAAACGGTACATGCATTAAAGTCATGGAAAACTATTGGCTCATTTTTGAACAGGGTTTCTTTTATAATTTTGTAATAAAAATTTAATCAATATTCCTATATAAAGTATACACAATTAAATGAAAAAAAAATCCATACTTAAAAAAGAATGAAAGCTTTATATATATATATATATATATATATATATAGAGAGAGAGAGAGAGAGAGAGAGAGAGAGAGAGGCGCATCTTACATGTTATTTATTGCTAATGCGGTTGTGTTTGTATGATATATATATATAGAGAGAGAGAGGGGGGTGTGAAAGAGAGTGTGTGTTACAAAATAGCATGTAAAACCTACATGATTTTGTTTGTCTGACAAAACGACCTGAATTGTTCTCTTTACCCAGATTCATTAATGTTGACAATTAGAGAGAGGTGTATGTGAAAGATGATAAACGACAATACCCTATGAAGAAAATTTCAGTATAATCTCATCAGCCGTTTTCCATTGTTTTCATTTGCACTGTATATATACATGTTTCTTTTTTGTGCTGCTGATGTTCCTACTGTTGTAGGACTTATGTATATGAAATAAAAGATTGAAATTGACATTGAGTTTAACTTACATATTTGTGTAAACATGTATTACTGCCGTTTTATGTGAATGGGTGTAAATTTCATCAGCTGAATGTTAATTGAAGTATTACAAATTGCAGACGACGTGTTTTGTGTGCATTATAAACAGTGAAATTCAATAATTATAATAATAGATGTTGGTATACAAACGCATGATGTATGTTTAATGCTGAATAAAGCTTATGTTAGGTAATGTATGTATGTATGTATGTATGTATGTATGTATTTCCTCATTTTTGCTTGATTTTTATGGCGTAAAAAAACTACGAATGGACATCTTGTCGAACGCACCATTAATACTAGTATACAACTAACTCCTTTCAGCAACAGTTAGTCTAATAATTACTATATACAGTGACCGCTGACCAGAAAAAAATAACCGTTAAGTGTATTGGAATGCCGTGTCATGCTATTCAATGAATGCATTTTGTTTGCAGCGTGTATTGTTTGTGGGATTCGCGGTCTTCTCAAATCTGCGAAATACGACGCCGCGAATGTGCATGGACGCATAAAAACACGAAAGTTTCTTGACGCGAAGTCTCCTGCTTTACAGTATCAGATTTTGCGTGATTTTTATTTCTGATCAATCTGTACAGTCAGATACTATCACCAGATATCGACCTGTGATGCACAAGGCACACGTGTAAAACCACTATTTGGTCTTTAACCAAAGGGCATTTAACTTAGTTCAACAGGTACTCCAACGATTACATGTATATGTACATGGTTAATTAGTTATATCTGTGTTGGATGTAATATAATATTACAAGATATATTAAGAATTGAGAAGTCGGTATTGTTTTGGCTATATATGCACATAATATGACCATCACTTGCTGATACCTGTATTATTTTATGTCGTTTTATGAAATTTGTGCGTTAACATAATATTCTTTTATACATAGTTACTTACTTTCTAATCATTTACAATGTCATGCATTTTCGCACATGGTACAATGTACAAAAATCTACACTGTGTGGTTTATTTGTATATAAACGCGTGTGTGTTCATGCAATAAACGAAGTAAATAGTATTAACATTTTAGATGCAGGTTAAAGAAAATGTTGACATATACCTTTATATATACCATATATCTTTCGAATAACATTTCTTTCAAGTCAAATACAAGTTTAGCTTTAAATTAATATTGAAATAGGGCGCCATGTTGGAATTGATAGAGAATACAGAATATGTAATTTCTGTTTGACCAATCTCAATACCCATATTATAGAGGATAAAGTTCATGTATTTTTAAATGCAATAAGTTTGGTGACATTGGACAAGATTTATTATTCAGCTGGTATAATGGCGGCACTTTTAACTGATTTGCAAAATTTGATAAACAATGAAAATATTACCATAATTACACAAACAAACAAACATACATACATACAAACATACAAACATACATACATACATACAAACATACATACATACATACATACTCCTTCATCAAGGGAAATGGTGTCTCATTCCGGACGTGTGTATAAATTGTAAATGAAAATAATAACCCCTCAGCTACAGGTATAATTAAGTTTCTCTCTTAACGTGTATTTCTTTAAGAATGACAAGTGCATGGGGGAGAAAGCTCTTACAAAATATTTTGTATGACATGAATAGCTAAGATATTCATGAAGCAAGGTTATTTAAAATCACTTAAGCGTGCAACTTGTGCAAATTTTGCCTCTGTGATTCAAAAGGCGAATGCACTATTAGCTAGTTGGATCTACCTGTGAAAATGTCCAAGTAAGCCTTTTTCTGACATTGCAATATATTTAATATCTTTTTTTATTAACGTATGCTCAAAGTTTAATAATATTTCAGATGAGTTTCCTCTCAATTTCCAATTTTAGTACATTTATTTGAGTATATATTTGAATACGCTCGTTTATCATACATTTATGTGTAAATGCATGTCTATCGACATCGGCGTGAAAAGAGACATCAACACGTTAATGTGTAACGTTACCAGTACCGAAATGCTTTGTTTATCTTCGTTTAATGTCCCATTAACAGAGGTGTCTTAGTAAATAGGAGGCACATGTACCTCACATCGATATCACGACGTAAACATGTGGCATGATACCACACCCGCACACTGACACCGACGTAATTTATGCTTAAATGTCCAACATTATATTAAAGCGACTTTGTTGTATTGCGACAGAGGATCAAACCCGCGACCCGCCGAGACCTCCTGGTGCACAAAATATACACAATGTCCTAACGCATTATCCTCCCGAGACGCTTCCTAGGTTGTGGCATTGTTGCATAAAGCTTAAGGGAGCTCAAAGAATCGAAGGTACGCGTCAACCAGAAAAAGGTGCTCTAATCTTTTTTTTTCTCTTATTTTTATTATTTCTATTTCAATTACATGCAAAGTTTAATATATCTTGAAGATGTTACGAAACATACATTCAAAAGTTCAGTATAATGCAATCTCATGGAAAATTTAGAAAGAAAGAAAAGAGAATGATAATAGAGAAAATAGGAAAGGTACAATAACAGAAAAAAGATAGAAAAAATAATAATAAGATGGATGAAATCAGAGAAAGTAAAAAGGTGAAAGGTGATGCTGTTGTTTTTCATATTATCTCATGCTATATTACAAAATATTCTACAGTCAATTTGGATTTTAAGATTTCCTTAAACACATTTATATTAGGTTTATTATCTTTTATTTTTGACTGATAAAACACTTTTGCTAATAGGATAATAAAGTTTATAATATCATCTTTATCTTTATTATTTTATACTTAAATACTACTTTTATGTGTTTTGTTTGTAAGAAGGAACTTATAGCATTCCATAATTGTTGTGTGTGATGAGACTCCCAAAATAGTGTTCCATTGTTTCTATGTGTCTGTCACAAAAATCACATAGACTTTAATTTTTTACATTAAATTTTGTTAGAAATTTGTTAGTTGCTACGTATCCTACGCATAATAAATTTGTATTGGAAATTTCTAAGATAAGTGTCATTCGTTGTTTTAGAAACAATGTATATACCAATTCCCAATCAATAATTTCATCATTTAATATAGTACACCATTTTATTTCTAATTTTAGAGAAATCTACTTGATACTTTCAAGTTGAATATGATAAAGGTATTTGTTTGGATTTTTTTTCTTCTATTATGGTTCTTTAATTTTGACGTAAGGGGGCTCCTCGCTTATGACCAAGCCTGTGATGCTGATAGTCACTGTTATCATTACTTCCTTAAACATCGTCTACTGTCTAAATAATTCCGTAAGACAATACAAGAAAAATAAATAAAATAAATTATCCTCAATGATAGCTATAAGATATTGACTCAGGTCATTATTCTTCAGAAAATGTGACTCCCGCGATGATATGTAAAAGTTATTGACCCGGGTCATTATTCTTCAGAAAATGTGACCCCCTCGATGACTCGAGGATTTTTTTTGCCAAACGTGTGTAAATTTCGAGGAAAAATACAATATACTCAAATAC
This sequence comes from Solen grandis, assembly GCA_021229015.1. Lineage (NCBI taxonomy): Eukaryota > Metazoa > Mollusca > Bivalvia > Adapedonta > Solenidae > Solen > Solen grandis. The sequence continues at coordinate 47,628,322 of CM037786.1, read as the reverse complement.
ATGAATGCCTTAATGCAGACTATCGTGTTAGTATACACGTCGTTAACAATGAAACTGACTACCTGCTTGGCGTTCAGCATATATACAGGGTAGATCCAGGAATGGTTGATCCAGTGTCATGATAATGTGACTGGGCGCGGTATCATACCACTGGTGTGATACTGCAGAGTACATAGTCTCCAAATGACTGAAATACTGTCGGTATAACGCTAAACAGGAAATAAACGAACAATCAATGTAATGTTAGTTAGTTTTGGGAAATTGGGAAACAAGTTCTTCAACTTATACTAATCCCTCTCGACGGGTCGGACCAGTACTTTGCGCCTGTGAAGGTCATGAATAATTCTTCTTCGAACCCACAACCTTCGGATCCGTAATCGGATACGTTACCACTGGATCACGGCGCCCTCTTTACATTACAATGTATTGTTGCAATTTTTATCTCAATACAATAGCTTAAATCAAGCTAATGCCGCGATCTATATAAAAGTCGACAAAGAGTCGACAAAAAACAGATTAAAGTATATAATTAACAATAAGCATTTATATTAACAAACGAAAATACCATATTTTCCTGTGCTAAATCTCACTTTCCTCCTTATTTTTGTTTTAATTTTTATCGACCATCTTTAGTAGAACTGAGATCGGATCGTTGTAACGATGTAAAGTGAGCCACATAGAGTAACGTACCCCTGTCAGTATTTTCAAGGATAGTGACCCTTGTATGCATGAAGAAAAAAAAACATGAATGTCTCCTCAGTGCTACCATACGAATATATGTTTAGTTGTGAGCGAGTTGCCATTATGGTCAAGGGCTCCATTACCAATTGGGAAATGATCAGTTATTTTTGTTTCAAACAAATCTTCCCAGTCTGTAGATAGGCGATAAAAGAAGACCCTGGAAATGATTTAATTAACTAATTAATTAATTACCACAAATCTATTCCTTAAGTGTTTCATTCATCTTGCTAGAAAGAAATTTAGCCATCGTTGTTCTTTTTCTTGCATTCGAAAGAGTGTTGTTTCTCAAGGGACTATATTATGAAATGATGAGCCTTAAAGTCGAATTTGGATTCAGTGACTAACCAGAAGAATGCATAGCTGGGAAAAGTCGCTTGCAATCCGTGGTATCGTAAATAAGAGCTCGCCGGACTTCTTATAAAGTAATTTTGTATAATATCAGCCATCTAATAAAAAAACCCATTAAAAATCTACCTATTATTTCTTTTGAACGGAAGACATGATTTTAACAACAATTTATATGTTAAAGTTAATAACACACTATCAATTGATAAGTAACGTCCTTTTTTGTCGAATTTACTAGAATAGCTTGGAAAAAAAAACAATTCATAGCATATATAGGAACTACTTCTGTTGAGACAGCAGCAGTAAAAGCAACAATAACAAGTATTAGCAGTAATACTAACTACTGGAAGAAATATAGGTATAACAATTGAACAGATCTCATTAGAGGGATGGTCATTATTTTTATAACTGGAGTCACTTTTTCTGAAGAATAATAACCGGTGTCGTCATTCTATTGGGGTCGCTTTACTTCGTTCCATCCGTCATAATATCATTATGACCTTTTTCCTGTAGAAAAAATACCGGGGGTCGTTATTCTATGGGGGTCATAATAGAATTATGACTGGAGGTCATTATTCTAAGGGGTCACTTTACTTCATTACACCGGCACGGTTCTGATATGGTTGTAATTGCTGAAAAGTGATATGTGTTTCTCCGTGCATGTTTTTACATAATATAATTATGAAAGAAAAAAAATAGAGAGATATGTCTCTCGTCTTTTCTTGAAATTATCTATGATAATGGTTATGACAGATGTCATTAGGTTTTCCGATATATGAAATCTAGTTTAACGTTCTAGATTTCACCTGCGCAGTGTTATAATTGTACTTACATAAATCAAGTAAACACGTAATTTCCCTTTTCATATTTTCATTTTTTCTGCTAA
>CM037786.1:47605299-47626250 GCA_021229015.1 Solen grandis | reverse complement strand
AATTTTTCCACAGATTGTGTATTTAAATTTTAGTTGTGCTCCCGGGGTTCCCTTTTTCAAAATTCGAAAATCCATGGTTCTATAGCGAAACCAAGATTCGAACCAAGGTCGTAAATTTTTAAAAAACTTATAAAAATTTTCCTATTTTTGAAAGAAAGTTGATTTTAGCTTTTTGGTCTCTGAATTTTAAAAAATTTTGGAAAAAATTTTTCTATACTCACGTGACGTCTTATATGATAAAGTATTTTTAATAATTTAAAAAGAAAATTTCTATAGTTGAAATTGTCGAAAGGAAAAAAAATTTAAAGACCATCTTCAAAAAGCTGAAATTTTGATTTCTTATTTTTATATGCCCATGACTCATATGACGTCAACTGGAAATACAACAAAAATTTGTCGCGGTCTACCCATTTTTTATGAACCATTTTCATAAAAATTTTCACGAATGTGTTAAATTTAAATTCTATTGTGCTCCCGGGGTCCGTTTTTTTAAAATTCGAAAAATCCAAGGGTCTATAGCGATTTCCCAAAATTCGAACCAAGGGCGTAAATTTTTAAAACTTATAAAATCGGCCTATTGAGATAGAAAGTTGAAATTTTGGGGGTTTTTGTAGGTCTCGGGGGGCTTAAAAAATTATGGAAAAAAAAGTCAATACTCAAGTGGCGTCATTTTTTATTATTTTTTTTTTTCTTCTTCCTTAAAAAAACGCTTTTTTTAAAATGTTCAATAGTCCCCAGGGGATGAAATTTTATGGGGTTTTTAGTCACGTGAGGAAATTTTGATTTCAATGATTTTCAGCACCCTATGACGTCACATAACCCCTCACAGTAAAAATAGTGAAAAATGGTTTTTTGCGCTCTACAGCCGTCATTTTTGGGGCGTTTTTTTTAAAAAATTTTTAAAAAGGGGACATCTTAAAAATAAGGTGTCATATCCTGTCAGCAAACCCCCAAAATTTCCCAAAACCGAAGTTCTGTGGCTTAAAAAAAATTTGAACAAGGCCCAAAAAATTTTATTTTAGGATTAAAGAGCTTCAGGATGAAATAGAAAATTGAAATTTTCACATTTGCAGTTCTTCAGAATTTCTTAATATATTTTGAGTCGGACGTCATAGCGTCAAGGACTCATAAGCCCTACTTTTAATTTTTATTTAAAAGGGAATAAATTTTGCATGAAAGCCATTTTTTTCAGAATAATGAAAATTTTAGAATTTTTGACAAAATAAAAAACCTTTTTGAAAAAAGGAAATTTTCAGCACCCTTTGACCAATTTAGTCAAATTTTAAAAAAGTGGGAAAAAAGGGTTTTTACGCTCTACGCCCCATTTATGGTCCAATTTTCTTCAAATTTTTTAAGGGTGGTAATCTTGAAAACTAAGGTTGGGTATTCCTTTAAACTAACCCAAATTCCGAAAGACCCAAGTTTTGTGGGTTAAATAAATTTGAAAATAGGACCGAAAATTTCTTTTTAAAATTAAAGAGCTTTTAAGAATGAAAAATTTAAATTTTTCCCCGTTTTTGCAAATTTTTTTACAAATTTAAATTTTGGTCCTTTACGTCATAAGCATATTCTTTAATTTTTTTTTTTGGGCAAAAGATTTCGACATGATGCCAGTTGTTTAAAAAAAAAAAATTTTAGATTATAAAAGTAAAGTATCTTTTTGAACAAAAACATTTTCAGCACCCAAAGACGTCATTTAGTTAAAGCTAAAAATATGAAAAAAGGTTTTTAAAGCTCTACAGCCCCATTTATGGTCATTTTTTTAAAATTTCACAGATTTTTCACTTAAAAAAAGGTTGCATATCCCGTCAGCAAAAAGAAATTTCCCAAAAACCGAAGGTTTTGTGGCGAAATAAGATTCAAAAAATGGGGCCGAAAATTTCATTTTAGGATTAAAGAGCTTTTTAGGATAAAAAAAAAGTTTTAAAAATTTCCATTTTGCAGTTCTTCATAATTTTAATAATTTTGAGTCGTGAGTCAAAAATTTGTCAAAATTTTTGTCATAAGCAAACTTTTAATTTTCATTTAGGGGAATGAATTTTGACATGATGCCCCTTTTTCAAATAAAGAAAATTTTTTAGGTTATAAGTAAAGTATGGCTTTTGAACAAAAGCCCTTTTCACACCCTATGACGGCCTTGACGTCGAGCTAAAAATATTAAAATGGTGTTCCCCTCTAAAAAGCCCCCTTTATGGTCGATTTTCTTCAAAATTTTTACAGAGGGGGAACCCTTTAAACTAAGGTGTGCAAAATCCGGCCACTAACCAAAAATTTTGAAAACCGAAATTCTGTGGCCGAAATAAATTCGAAAATAGGCCCCCAAAAATTTTATTTTAGGATTAAAAAGCTTCAGGGTGAAATAGAAAATTAAACTTACACATTTGCAGTTTTTTAAATTTCTTAAAAAAATTTTTTTTTTCGTACTCAAATTCGTCAAACATAACCAAATTTTTAATTTTTTTTTTTGGGGCCCTGATTTTGACTGAAACCCAGTTGTTCAAATAATAAAATTTCAGAGTTATTTAAATAAAGTTCCCCTTTTGAGCAACAGCCCTTTTTTAGCACCCTATGAGTCCCCGTGAAATAAAAAAAGTGAAAAATGGTATTTTGCGCTCAAAAACCCCCATTTTGGGTCAGAAATTTTTTTCAAATTTTTTTCAGAGGTACATCTTGAAAATTAAAGGGGTTTTAATATTTTTTTCAGCTTAAACCCTTTAAATTTCCAAAAAACCCAAGGGATTTGGCTGAAGAAAATTCCCAACATAGGACCTTTTAAAATAGAAAAAAAATTTGCAGTCATGTCCTGACGTCATATAAAATCATGTTTTCGTCACAACTAATACTTAATTTTTATCATTTGCACTAATTTTGGGAAAATAATGTCAATTGTTTAGCATGAACATGAAAAAACTCCCCGAGGGAACCCCTTAAAATGAAACTTCTATTTCCTGCTTTTTGCATTTAAAACAGCTTGCAAAAGTCCTACATTCGTTTTCACGAAAATAACGATTAATCGGATTAAAAATTCCGATGAAAATTTCTGTTTGTGTGCCTGCATATCTGTGTTTTCATTACCGGTCATATCGATCGGGAAATCGTTCTGCCAATCCCCAAACTATTTTTTGATATATCATGTATGTATATACTATATGTAAGTAACGAAAGAAAAGATTAGTTTAAAACCATACTCTACTGAGGTGCTTCTGTTCAACATAATCGTTCAAAACAATTCAATTATAGTGATACTGTGTTTTACCGTAATCTGCAGTTTCAGTTAGCGTCATATCAGAGGGACGACGTCACGACATTGAATGTACTAAAGATCTGACAACTGGGTTTATTCCTGGCACGTGCATAATATGCAACCCTGTCGACATCGATTAGCAATAAACACAATTTCCGGTCGGACAAACCAAACCTCGAAGAGGTGTGAAAAACTTGCCAGGCGCAGCCGTAAAAAAAATTGGTTACCGACCCGGTACGATGGGAATAAAAAACACTGGTAAGTTTATGAAAATTTACTTTGAAAAAAAAAAAATAAAAAAATATGCATTAATCACATTCTCTCGACTAGGATGTTTACTTCGAAATAGCAAAGAAATCGAATTGATTTATTGGGATTAGCATTTCATAAAATAAGAGGGAAGAACCCGGACCGAATATAAACTTCGAATGGCAAAGGATTTCGGTTTAACGAAAATTCGTTGTGGCGAGGGTTTTCCTGTATATGACATATGTGAGAAATATTTTTTGCACCTGAATAGTCATCATATGAGGAAATTATGTTGTTGTTTATTGGTATCATCTCTATTAAAACAAAACTTTCGTTTTTATTAATTTTGTTTGTTTTCACTAATATAAAAACAGTTGCGAGTTAAAAAACTGTGAAATACCTTTCAAATGAAAATTAACAATTATGAATTAAAACATTATTAATGAGTTAAGGGGATTTACCAGAGGAACATAGTGATACGTTTTTGCTGACAATCTACAGAGTTACAGTGTTGAAGGTATGTGGTAAGGACTAGTGGATAGTACGATTATAAGGGTCATTATCGGGGTAGATTTTTATTGTTCCCCTGAATATCATCGACCTTAGCATCACTTTCAGGGTTCTTTTTACGTCTTTACCGGAATTCCGTATGCCCATTTTTTTGTCTTTAGCACATGTATTTCGGGTAGGAAAGGATTATTGAATGTGATCCAGGAGAATAGAAAAAAGCGTAACTATACAGAAAATTACATATTTAAATAAAATTGTTTCAATTACACGAGAATAGTCCAGTGCCAGGTGTTCGAACACCCATGCTGAAAAATGCTATGGTGAAACGACCGTATGTCAATCATGTATGTCCATCATATCTAATTTATATATTAACACATCAATATATCATTCATCGAATATCTGATTTCACAACCTTTCCCTTTTTTACCATTCTTCTCATATTTGTATCGGTTCTTTTTTTTATTTCTTTATACATTATTCCTAAACTGAATTTGTCTATCTCCCATCTCAATAGTTATGTTTTCCTCCCGCATTAGCATGTGTGCCTCCACATTTATAACTAGTTTTAAAAAAATTCAAACTATGTACTATCAAAAAAAAGTAGAAAGCATAACGAAATTGGCTGAAATGTTATGTAAATACTAAACGACAATGAATTACTGTTTAGATTATAAATAGCAAATCTCATATTCATTATAGAATCAATAGTTTAGGGAAATTAGATAGATTTATGAGATGGTTATAAACCCAAAAACAAACATTCAGACCATTATATTCTAAAAAAAAATGACAATAAATGCTTCGACTAAACATTTTACTAGTATTAATTATAATACATGTAAAGGGGGTTGCTGATCGTACCTGTTTTATGATATACGTATAACAAAATCAGGATCGTCTAACCCATCGCCATCAGCCGTAATCCAGCAATCATTTCTGATTTTCTTGAGATAATGACGTAACCATACACATAATCACTTGACATGAATTGTTCGTCAAAATATGCAACTCTTTGCATGTTTTGTCCCTGCATTCTATAAGATAAAGATAGAACAAATTACATATATCCATGTTCGAATTATAACAGTAGCAGAGCCGATGTTTATTTTTATACATATATTTATACCCCTTCCAGAACTTCTTATTTCAATTTCTTGTCGGCTTTGACACTTGTTTCTTTTGTGTGGACATGGGCGTGTCTTTCTATTTTTGCAATCCTCGTGCAGGGTAAATCTGTTTTTGTGTATAGTTTCCATGGCCATGTTGAGTAAATCACGATAGCGAAGTTTGTGGTGAGTCGTATATTTTTGTAAACGCATTTTTTAAGGTATCGTTTTTGTCGTGTGTGAAAAGGTTTTTCCCCTTTTAAATTCGTTTTTAAACATATATTGAAGCGAAAGCTTCTAAAGTCAGACAGTGGAATTTGTATATCAATCACAAAAACCCGGGCCACTTTATCCATACATTCGCGTGAAAATAGTATCACTGGTTGTAGAATATGAGGCTATTCGTTGCCAAAAATCCAGAAATTGTTGGTCTGAGTTGAACAGTTTATTTTCCGACAAAATACACAATTCATTTAAATTTTCCCTTAGTATTTAAATTCCAGAGATACATTCTTGGACTGAATTTGCCGATGAAAACGTTGTAAATACGTATTTCAACAAAATGCATTTTGATAAACTACAATACACCTTCTTATTTTAACGCTCGCAACTTTACATTGTCAGACCATCATGATTGGGCTCAGCTTAATCCAGGTTTACACGTTTGGAATTTTGATAAATAAGTTTCCGCCCATTTCCGCCCATTTCCCCGCCCACTATATCATCGTAAATAAACGTAATTGTCCGCTCACTTTCGGTATTTTTCCGACAACGCCTGGCAAATCTCCACGCAGTTATCTCCCATGTACGATAAGGGAAGTATTGCAGCGTGTAGGTCTACACATTCAAGGTAAATGCATTATGAAAATTTAAAAACAGTACCCACAATTATTTACTAAACATCATGTGTTTCAGTTGCATGAGTGCCATTGTATGCAGGTATTGAATCACATCAGAAGATATAAAAAAGATTAGTACCCCACCTATATTGTAAATTAAAGCCAGCAATATAAGCGCAGCATGGCGTAAATTTAAAATTTAGATTTTTATATCCCTGGCCAGGATTTTACTTTGATGTTTTTTTAGTCGAGCCACCAAAGCCACATGATATGAGAACCCACTTCACTACAGTTGAGCTTTTTTCAAAATTTAATATCTAGCCCTGCCTTTTACTGGTGTTGTGAATTCGCGCTCAATGCCATTTTTCATAAAAAAATCGATTTTTTCAGAAAACAATGCTTACTTTTCACAAACAGAGCTGGGTGTAACGGACTCAATTTTTTGATAACAATTCAAGAACACATCCAAAATTAAGGTCCCTCAAGTAGCCATATTGACTATTGGCAGTATAAGTTCAAGTTGAAGTATTCATTATGTCTTTAATCAGGAGATGTTCTATAAAGATATAAATATCTCCTGCTTTAAAAAAGATTGATCCTTTGCTTGTCACCTATATATTAATGTTTAAATGCAAAAAAAAAAATGTCTGACTTCCAATATTATTTTTAATCTCTGTGTTTGTTCATATACATACCTGCAGATTGATTAATTTCTTTAAGAAAATACACAAGTTACATGCCATCAACTGTCTGTCTAATCCAACTCTTAAGGGATTTTTCCAGACAGTAAAAATTACTCTTGACTATAAGTCAAGATTTTTTATGCAAAAAACAAATATATTTATAGATGGAATAAGTAAAATGATATTTAAGGTTCAGTTAAGTTGCTGCTTTACTATTGTCCAATTTTCAAGTCAAAACAGATGAAAGATTTGCTACAGATAGATCTATACAATATTTTTTACAGGCCAAATTCTGGCTGCTGCCTTTCCCAGTAATATTAAGTAACATTTAATTACTATATCACAAATATAACCTTAATACTAGGTATGACTGGATAAGAAAAAGAGAAAAAAATCTATGCAGTTTCTAATGTAAAGCTTTCATTTCTTAATATTCCTTATAACGTTAGTAAAATTAAAACCAAATTTATGAAGCTTAAATGTCTATACATAGCAACTTCCCTTTCATAGATCTACATAAAATTTTTTTAACCATATTTTTTTTTCGTTTTCATTTTACCATGTATATATTAAAAGAGTCCAAAGTAAGTATAATGATTTAAAAATTGATGTATATAAAATTATTGTATCTACAAAGTATCATTTTCAGACTCAGGTAAATACGAAATCTTTCTGTACTTTTCCGATTTATCATAGTGCAAGTTACCTCTCTTTATTTTCCGCTCGTGGAATTGGGTCCGCCTTTAAATCTTTGCCTATTTCCGTGATACTACCATATATGGAAGTTGCAAAATCGTCTACAAATGTTAATCGCGTAGAAATGTAAAAGTCAAGTATGCAGTTGTAAACCTTTAGAGTGTTATTTGATGCGGCTCCATTCTCGAAAGCGTGATGTACGGCGTAAAACGTGTCGTGTATGTCGTTGTACATTTCGTAAATTTGAGTTTGAAAAAAAATAAATATTATTTGCATTTTATCTTAGCTGCATGTTACCAAATTCTTCTAGAAGTAAAAGTTACTAGTTAAATCGAGATAATCAAAACCACATTACGAGCCATATTACTCTCGATAACTTTATTTCTTTTACAATCTGTTTAGTTGAACGAAGTATAAATTTCATGATTACAAGGTGATTTTTGGCAACAATAAACCTTCCTGTAGAAGTCAACATTGCAGTTTGAAAAAAGTTAGATATAGTGCAGATTTTGAAAAAATTGGGAGAAGACAATTTTCTGTGCAATTAAAACTGTTAAGAAGAAGTTTAAATTTAGTGTTATCCGCGTTTTTCATTAAAACTACCTATAAATAAAAGTATCTGCACCAAAATTTGCGGCTGCGGAAATAGGTAAAAGCGTCGGGTTTAATATTTTGTTTTTGCAAGGGGTCTTGAGATTCTAGGCCAGCTGCGACTTTTTTGTAATACTTATTTTTTTTAATATTCTGGTTTATATTAGAATTTTTAATTCTAGTTTTTATACTTTTCCCTTTTTTGCGTTTGTTAACCTTTTGATTTAAATCATAGACCACAGGACCCTGATATTCAGTAAAAAAAAAACACAACACACACAATAAAAAACAAATTACCTCTCTATATATAAATTATTTATAGAGAGGTCCCATCTTTGTAATTGAGGTCCTGAGCATAGACAGGTTCGGTTATAAGGTCAAAACAGTATGCGAGGGGAACGGTTTGTTTAATGTAAGCCGTTAATTGAATATTTTTGTTTTTAAATCTTTTCTTGTTAAGTCTTAAATACTGTGTGTCACTAGTCGCATCTGTATGTCACAACTCAGAAAGAACTTTAGAGATTGAGGGTTTTTGCTTTACCAATGGTCACTTCATCTCTATTACTTACTTGTATGGTGAAATTAAAGTTTTTTTTTCTAGACCCTGTTTCAATCAAAGCGTTTAGCGCGCCGAAAGACTGCATGCGATCAAAACATATACAGGATGATTTTGAAACCTGTACATTTATGCATATTGAAACTGTTTATGGATAAATGATTCACCCCATATAACTTTTTGATCAGTGCGTGTTTTAAAAAATTTCATAAAAAGTTTGATGCTAGAGAGTAAATTCAAGGGCCATAACTCCTTGTCAGCTGGGGCCGATTCAGCAAAGAAATCCAAAAAATGAGTAAACTTGAGTTTGAACATAGATTATTTTTTCAAAATTTTCCGATTTTCAAGGGCCATAACTCTACACAGTTATTCAAATATCTGTCATAATAAACTTGTAACTTCATGTTGTCTAGTACTTATTAACCTTCAAACCTTTTTTGTGTATTTGAAGACATCTAATAAAAATGGGTCGAAATTTGAATTGATCATACACTTTTAATTGTTGATTCCATTAAAAATGAAGTGCAGATACACAATGCAAACCACATCTCAACTTAAAGTTTGTGACCTGTAATTCACTTCCGGTCCAAGTATATGCCCCCTAATCACCACCGAATCCATGCATATAACTTTACGATATAAGCTTTTTAAAATGTAAAACCATGGGGAAACTTAAAGGCAAACTGACATGTTATAACATATGACAGAAAATCGTTAAAAACCTCCCTTTTATAATTTTGTTGTCATAAATTATGTCCCCTGAAAACTACAAAAATATTTTTTTTTTCCATTTTCCTACGGGAAAGTTTAGATGTGTTCATGAAATTTGAACCAGATTCATATAATGCATCTTTGGGGTTTCCTTCGAAAATCAAATTCGTTTTTCATATTCACAGAAATTGTAAATTTCCCATAGACTTCAAGTTAACTTATTTAAACAAACCTGCTAATTAGTGTGTAATTTAAATGTTTTCGTCAAAATAATTTTAGTAAGTTTATCAAGGTTTCTACTTCCGGTTTCCCGATTCGATGTTTCCATTAAATTTTTTGCCACAATTTTAAAATAAAGAAGCATCAAATCGTAAGTGTAAATAGTTTAATTTATCATATTTCATTAATTTAATTCATTAATTCGATTTCAATGCTTTAAAACACGGTCATTTAGTATCTCGTATAGCTGACGCTCCTCTGACTATTCTTATTTAACGGAAATGGTTTCGGCCTGGAAGATTCTAATGTTTTGTCGGTCACGTGACTTGTAGAAAAGTATATAAGGCGGGTCCCCTCAGTCAGTCTGTTGTCAACTGTCACCAGGTAAGATCTCAGATAGCATAAGTATATCATTGTTGATTGTTAGGCTTTGGTATCTCGATGCAATTCTGTCTCCCGAGAAGTCACCTGGCATTGTTAGGGGCGAAAAGATTCAGAACATTCTTAATACCAAGGGTTCCGATACATCCTGTAACTTGGGTTTGGGAGCTCATATAGCGGGCAATTTCGTTTTCTTGTCTGTCGGTATAGAGATTGTCATATACGTTTGGGTTTTATCATCCTAGGGTATTTTCATTTATCAGTATTAATATTAAGGTGGCCCGAGACAGCATTTTAAGGTGGTTTTCATCTCCTTAATTTTGCATAGCCAGTCAGGGTTTATTGTAGGGTTTTATGACCGGATATTTTGAGTTTTATATTTTTTTAAACCAATCTTGTTGATTATATTGTTTGATCCCCCTGATTTTTGTGTTACCATTATCGTTTTATTGTATCATTGGTCTCTAATCATCGGCTAGATAAGCCTAAGTACAATTAAGTATATGTACATATTTAGAAATAGTTAAGCCCCAATTGACGTTACACTTAAATACAGATTAATCCGCCCTACATCTAATAAATCCTGGAAAAAAAATCTCGGTGAAACATTTTTTTAATGTCTTCAAAGTGACCAAGTTTCAAAGAAATATTTCGATCAAATTGCAAGATAAAGGAAATGGGTATTGGGGGGTGGGGGGAGGGTTATACCTGAAAACCTCCAATGAAATTTTAGGAATGTTGTTCTAGAATTTGGTGGCGGACTTCAACTCCAGTGTCAAAATTGACGTATATGAATATCAAAAACATTGCATTTACATGAGACAAACTCGTCCTTTTGAATGCTGTACTTAAAGATCTTTTTTTCAGCATTCACATGCGCACTGGAAAGCGATGGAGGGATAAAGATAACACCATAGCATGATTGCGCAAACGCGAAGATGCAATTATGATTAATGCGATAGGACACGTAAAACACGATGCTAAGTTTCATTATCATCATCGCACTATCGTATTGTCGCGTTTTTCATCATCGTTCTGTCGCGTGACCAGTATCATGCTATCGCGTTTTCGTCATCTTAGTATCGAAGTTGCGTTTTATATCAACACATTCATGACAATAGCCCTTATGAGATTCTGTACAAAGTAGCACTGGATCTAACACTTAAGGTGATAAATACCCCCACTATGCTTCACAAAATTGCTCTCCACGAAAAAACAGAATTGTACAGATAATGAAAACTATGACAATATCAGGAAGATCAAACAGAGGCTTTGCAAAGCAACCTAAATGTGCCAACTTTTCCCTTGCACTTTGCTACAAATTGTAAAAACAATGGATAAAGATGTTGTTGCTCTGAGAATGGTAAAGGGGAGAATATTCTCCAAATGGTAATAAATTGAAAAAAACAACAACAAAAAAACAAAAAAACAAAAAAACAAACAAACAAAAAAAAAAAAAAAAAAAAACATTTAACAGTATTAAAAGTATAATTATTTACATCTGTGCTTAGCAAAAAATGCAGACAAAAAAGATTAAGAAGATGGTAATTATTGAAATCCTTCCTTGGTAAATTGAGAAATAGCGCTGACAAGTAATCAAAGGGACAAACGAAAAAAAAAAATGAAAGGCAAAATATGCACATCTGTGCTTATTAGTGAAACTTCATATGTAAATTTTATTGAAATCAAATTTAAATCAATCCAGTACTTTTTTAAAAAATAGCGCAGACAAAGAAATTTCAAGAAATCAATTAGAGAAAAAAACATTCAACCATAACAAAACTATATATATGCACAACCTGTCTTTGCTAGTGAAACTTCCTATGAAGTTTTGATTGAAATCCATCAAATAGTTATTGACAAATAACGTGGATAAAGAAAGCCCCAGAAATCATTAAAGGGACATAACTTATAGAAAAATCATTCAATCATTACAACTGTACAAATTTTGCAAATTTGTGGGTTGCTAGTGAATCTTCTTATAAAATTTGATTGAAATCAATCCAGTAGCTAATGAGAAATAGCATGGATAAACTAGAATGTTTCCATAGGACACAGATGCTTCCACAATCGCTTTTATAATGATAATATGTCAAGCACCTTCGACCAGTCTGACAATGATTTCATACTAAATGTTTAAGTGACCATGACCAAAAATCAAAAGGTCATCTCCTGGGCATGGTCAATGTCCCTACCAGGTTTCAGAAACCCGGCCTTGCTGTTCTCCGTTAATGATCGAAAATGGATTTCACACTAATGTACACAGTGACCTTGACTTTTGACTTTAAAGACCTCAAAATCAATTGGTCCATCAGCTGGTCATTGCCAATGTCTCTATCAGGTTTCACAAACCCAGGCCCTTCATTCTCCAGTTAATGATCGGACAAGGATTTCACACTAATGTACACAGTGACCTTGACCTTTGACCTCAATATCAAAAGGGTTCATCTGCTGGTCATGGCCAATATTCCTACTAGGTTTCACAAACCCAGGCCTTGCTGTTCTCCAGTTAATGATCGAAAATGGATTTCACACTAATGTACACAGTGACCTTGACTTTTGACTTAATGACCTCAAAATCAATTTGGTCCATCAGCTGGTCATTCCCAATGTCTCTATCAGGTTTCACAAACCCAGGCCCCTTTGTTCTCCAGTTAAAGATCGGACAAGGATTTTACACTAATGTACACAGTGACCTTGACCTTTGACCCCATGACCTCAAAATCAATAGAGTTCATCTATAGCCATGGCCAATGCCCTACATAGTTTCACAAACCCTGGCCCTGCGGTTATCCAGTTAATGATCGAAAAGATTTGGTCGTACGTACGGACGGACTTACAGGCAGCAAAGCTTTATGCATTTTTTAAGTTGGCATAAAAAAGCTACCGACCGACCCACACAGTGACTCCTAATACCCCCTCTCCCAAACTAAATTTGTGAGGGAAATAAAAAGCTTGCCGACCTGCCCCCTCAAGAACCTATTTTAAATAATTTTTTTTTTTTCCCTTTTCATAATTGGTATCTATCACTGACCCTCTTTACATGTAAACTGGGTATACATTGTAACTTTAAGTGAAATAGAATAATCAAAAGAGAGCAAACGGGTACACTTATGTACAACTTCAATGTAACAAATTTGTGAGTTGTACATAACGTACCAATACAGAAATTAAAAGACATATATATTGAGTTTTTTCACGTTACACTAAGTTGGTTTTCAAAGTGAAGTAAGGATATCCACCTGTAACGGACTTTTGCTATAGTAAGACCCAAAGTCATGGAGACTTAGAGAAAACCTTAAAAAACAGGGCTTCTATTCCTTAATCTATAATTGTTATAACAAATCAAGTGAGGTATGAGAGAGAGATCAATATCTATATATCTCCAATATTATGTGTAATAGTTTTTTTTAAGTCGTAATATGATTCATAAGAAATTTTCCCTTAAAATGTAGAAATTATTATCTACTTTTATGTTAGTTTCATGCAGATGGGACCCTTAACATGTTTACATCCTGACATTGCGTTTATTCATAAATCAGCCGAGACATGCATGACGCGAATAACCCTTGCATGTTCCCTGGATGGAGGCGAACAACAAGTAAGTGGCGACCCGTCAAAATTCCCAACCACAAACCTGTGACCTGGATTTATGCATTCTACTACTGAGCTATCTAGATCCATTTTGATGTCACATTACAAAAGTAAAGTTTTTTTTACAGTTGTAAATTAACTGATATGTAAACAAGGTCTTGATTGACACGATTGGTTAATTAGTTATTCATGTTAAATTTCTAAAGATAGTATGCCATAACAAGATGATATCATGAATAAATAAATTCGCCATTTTATCTGGCACAGTTAGCTTGGCTTTACCATTTTAAGCATTTAGTTAAAACTGTGTATACTATAATATTTTAAATCATATATATCAATAGCCAAACTCAGTGAACAATTGTAAAAATAAAAGGACCTGAGGCATACGATGCAAGCAAATTTTAAGCAAACTACATCTTCCATTTTGTTTTTTTCAACAACCACAAGCACCAGAAAAAAACATGAGTAGAATATCTGTTGAAAACTGAATCTTGAATGCAGTTGCTCAATGTGGAATTCTAATATGGGAATAAAAAAGTAACAAATTTAAATTTAATAAATAAACTACATAAAGTATTGAATATATGTAAATTACAGAGACCCGTGATAACTTTTAGAAATATAATATATATGTGCAGGAGTTCATTGATTCCTATCTAAAGAGAAATTTAAAAGAAAAAAACACACATAGAGTCTGGATAGTATAAAATCTATCAAATAATTCCTTTTGATCTACAAAATGAATTAAACATTCTTTAAAGAGCTGGTATCACTTGAAACCTGTCTTATGTTAACAACAGCATCAGCTGCACATGGATATAATATAGTGACTTAATTAATAGTTTTATAAGAGTAGTTTTAGTAAAATGCCAATACTCAACTTATTTTATTAGGCCCGTTTAGAAACATGCTGTTTAAACAAGTAAGATCTCAAGCCTTTAGCAGATGCCTTCAAATTTCTTCAAGTAGCCAAAATTATAATGTGTTTAAGCAGTATGATAGCTAATATTGATTGAGTCAAAACTTGCTAGTGAAATCCTGATCTATCCGCACATGTTTTACACATGGTTATGTAATTTTCCAAGTAGTTGCCATTGTCGCTGTGAGATCTGTGTAAACATTCCGATAACTGTATCTATATGGTACTGGTTCTAGTCCTTGGTAAGGGCCGTTTCAGTAATAATTTTCCAGAGTATATCTCACTTGGGTATTCAGGAACATAGATTATTTTCATGAACAAATTTCAAATATGGCTTATGCATGGATGTTTTATTATTAAACTGTCCAAAGTAATTCTTATCACGAGAGATATTTGTGTCTGTGGTCTGGTGGTTCTTCAACCCTGTATGCTTGGGGTCTGAGTGGGTTCAAATCTGGATCATGCTGAATGTTTTGCCTGGTAATATAACAGCCTGTTAGTAATCCTGATCAGTGTGATATTTGTGTTGGTAATCCTGAAGATTAGTCTGTAGAGCTTTCACGCTGTAAGCTGTAAGGTTTCGAATCCTGGTCTGGCTGCACAATATATTTTCACCTACTTACTGGTTACATTTGGTGCCAAAAATGGGGCCGTTTTGGTAACATTTTCGCGTATATATCAGCCTTTGGTTTAGATTAATGCTTAACTTTAATAAAAAAATTTTTTTAAAAATGATATCCGAAAAAGGTAAATGCAAACGAACATGAAAAACACTATTAACTTAAATTCCTTCCTTTAACAGGAGACTCTCCTTTAGAGGAAAAAAGTTTTATTTTATAAAATCCAAAGGCCAAACCCGGGGAAAAATTTTTACAAGTCTACAGTAAACATTCAGGGACAAAATAATTCTAATTATATATTCTCATTACAGCATCATACATATAAGAGATTTTTTTTCAAAAAACTAAAAAGTGACATAAACCAAACCAAAAATTAAAAAAAACATTTTACATCTTTCATATAAAAAACCCCCTGTGGTTAAATTCTACTTTTTCCATATCTAAAATTTAAAAAAAACGGGCGGGATGATTTTTTTGATAAAATTTCGCCCGTTCCGATTTTTAAAATTATTTTCTATAGACAAAACATGCTCACTAGCCCAAATCAGGGGGCCCCACCCCCCCCTTTTATCTCCCCCTGCCCCCTTTAATTCTCTTTACCTAGAAGACCCCAAACTATATATTATGGGGTCTTCTAGAGTAAAAATTAAAAAAATTGTTTGACTCATTTTGGGGTAACTTTGCACAAATTTGCGGGTTTTGGATTTTTTTTTGGTTTTTTTTTTAATCATATAATGAGAGGGAAAAAATGAATTACGAAATTGCACATTTTTTTATTTTTCTATGTTTTTTTGGGTTTTATAGACTGCTTTATCGCCCCCAAAACGAAGGAATATTTATAGGGCTATGAAAGCACGGAACGCAGTTTAGGTCGGGGGTCGATTTAAAATTGGGATATTGTGGGAAAAAATTTTGGGGTTTATTTGGGGGAACTTTTTTTATCACAAGAATTTGTCCACGGATCTTATTTATTATCACAAAGTTAATGAAAACAAATTTTTTCAATTTTAACATTTAATTTTCCCGAATAAAATTACTATCAAAAATTTCAACGTTACACAAAGAAAAATTTTATCCGAAATTCCCAAAAAAAAAAGTATCCGACCACAACACACGTGTGTGCCAAAATTTTTATATTAAGCCGTAAAAGGCAAAAAACCCCTGATAATTGCTTCGTTGCACGTAAATTAATATTCAAACATACTCTAATCACACAAATATTTGGTTTATTATGATGAACTTATTTTCCATACCTTTTTCGGGTTAATTATACTGTAATCGGGGAAAATAAAACCCAACAAAAGAACAGCTTCTACCGATACGGAAACTGTACTTTTCAAGCGGAAACCATTTTTAATATTTATATTCGACAGAAATAATCAACCAATTCTACTTTTCATTGTATCTTTCTCTTTCTCCCTGTTCTCTTTCTGTCTTTCGCTCTGTTGTGTTATAAATAGAAACGCCTATAAATATATGAATCAAGAGAAAGATTTTTCGATCGCAGAAAAAAATACTGATGTTACTTTTAAAATTATTTATATTTTCAATGCATCTTTCTCCCCTTCTCTCCTCTCTCTCTCTCTCTTGAGGTATTATTAATTGCATCTCTCTCTCTCTCTCTCTGAGTCTCTGCAGAACTTTTGCTGTATTTCTCCATATTAAATGTTTTACATTTATTAACTAGAATCAAAGCAATAATGTAAGCAGGAGGTCGTGGGTTCGATCTCCGGCAGCGACATACCAAAATTGTAAAAAAAGGTACTGGTATAGCTCTCTTGCTTGCGCCCAGACTAAAAGTTCGGATAATATCCGGATAATGTGACTGGGTGTGTTATCATGTCATATTTCTACAGTAGATACTGCAGTGTTGTTGTATGTTGTTGTATTGGGGTTTACCGTCGCTGCGATAGTATTCAATCATATAGCGACGTCCACAATTACAGGTGGAGAAGACCGCGAGTACACAGAAGTACCCGGTAGAACCACCGACCTACCGCAAGCCAGCTGGAAGGCTTCCTCACATACTGCAGTGTGACAGCACTATATCTGTCTCAAGTAGATATAGTCTGCAAATGATTGAAATACTGACGGTGGGACGTAAAACCGAACCAACTAACCAACCAAACAATAATTCAATTGTATTTCTTATAATCTAATAACGTATATATTCCTTTATTTATCTGTGTATGTGTAAAACCCCAGTTTTCGGATCTACAGCATATCAAATTCAGATTCAGACCGTTCTAATGCTTTGATGAGTTTTTTTTTCCTTATTTCTTGATTCCTTTTCTAATGTTTACTAGACTTTGTCAAGAATGAAAAGTATTTGTCATAGGATGCAAATATGCAGCCTAACCGAGATTCGAACTGTAGCCTTTCCCTTACAAGACGAATGCTCTATCAACTGAGCTACCCGGCCGCTTACACATGAGTATCCACTATTGTAGTAACTTGACATATTCCTCCATCAAATTGGAATTTGTCTTTGAATTTCAAAAAGATCCATAAAACATTGAGAACATTATATTGGAGCACATACAGCCAAAGCTCCACATCGTGTGCCAAATATCACAGAGAGAGAAAATGTGCAGCCTGACCGGAACTTTAATCCGGAGCCTTATTGCTTACAGGGCAATCCTATGGACTGAGCTACCCGGCTTCTTACACATGATTCTCGTCTTTTGTGAGTTATGGCTACTGAGACATATCTATCATCGTTTAAATTGGTTTTACCGAAGAAAGATGGATCCTAACTATTTATCAAAATCTCCTAACAACATCCCTATACGCAGTTCAATACCAAACATTTCAGTGAATGTGTAACTACAATAAATATTTGTGTGACGAAAACCTTCAAAAAAAATGTGCAGCCAAACCAGAGTTTGAACCCAAGACGATTATGTTCCAGTGTGAGTGCTCTTCAGCCTAATCTACTGGATTGCTTATGTTTATTAATTGGGTTTAATGTACCACCGACATTATTTCAGTCATTTGGATACCATGTCTGCTAAGGCTGTAAAACGCGATCTCCTACAAGCAATGGTCAAATCTATGTTAGGGGATATAATTCCAGAGCATTTGATTCACAGGAGTTTATTCAACTGATTTCATCGAAACAAGTCATTTTTGATATAACCTCTAATTAGAGTATGATATGACGATATTGTATGTCTTGCGGTACACTCATAACGTATCGCTATATATCTTGGCTTGGTACGCTTCAATCGTATCGCGATATTTTACTTGCTACAGAAACAGTGCTGTGAACAGCGAAATCGAGCCATAGACACCGCACTAAGTCATATTTTCCTAACACCTGGCCAAAAAGTCTTGGAACTACTTAAATTTTATGCGCCAAGAGATATACCAGTACTATGTTTCGTGACTTTGGTATATCGTGGCCGGGATCAAACCCAAAACCTCTCACATTCCGGGCAGACGCTCTAACGACGCAGTCTCCAGGACCAGACCAATCTGCTATACAAGTATCAACAATGATGTATGGGCTTTTCAAAGGCCATAACAGATTTATACCCACCTCTTATTTGGAATTCGCCCTTAAACTCACAGGACAGAGGACAAGTTGCTATCAGCAAATCCCATGTTGACAGATACAATATGATTCAAATATCCAAAAGTCAAAAGTGTGCAGCCAGACAAGGATTTTAAACTTGAGAACCCTTGCTTAATAAATGGGTGTGAAACTGGACCACCTACACACATCTCTCTTTATAAGAGATACTTATAAATTTAGGTTGTTGCTAATTTGTCCATTAATTCACAGTACAAATACAAATTATAATGCACCATGATCTTGAACAAACCAAAGGTGAGGCATATACTGGAGAGCTATACAATAATGGTCCTACATTTGGCACCCAAAGTAACCAAGTGAGAAAGATGTGTAGCCAGTCAAGGTTTGTACCCACTATCTTTTGCTTACCAAGTTGGTCTACTACAGAACCACTTACACAAATCCCTCGCTGATAACGGTTATGCGTAGAACATTACATACTCTCTTGGAATATCTCTCTGGATTCCAAGGAAAAAACAAATTGCTATATGTTTTTGAAAACAATACTGGTGGACTATAGCAATGATTTCACATTTGGCGCCAAAGTAACCAGGCTAGAACAAGGTGCAGCCAGACTGGGACTAAAACCCAGACCCTTTGCTTACTGGGTCAGTGCAATACATACTTAGAAACCCGAACTATTTACACAAATCTCAAACTGATAAGTGTAACTCGGCTACTAATAGGCCGTTACATGATCATATAGCTGAATAATTTTCCATATACCACCTCGTCTAAAATATAGCCGGAACCCTTTCCCGCAATAACTGGGTGTGTATCATGCCATTATCTTTGACATGATACCAAAGATAGGCAAAAACTATATGATCGTATCATATTAACGGGAAATCCACATCATCAGACATAATGGAATTTCCCTGATTGGGCTTTCTATATAAATACTTTTTAATGACAGCTCAACCATTGATTTAAATGGTATCACTAAAAAAAGAACTTTTGAAGACAGGTTTATGTATTTAGAAATAAGAAAATAGTGTGCATGTGTAACTCGAGACATTTATTTCAATGCTGAGAAGCTACATGTATTACAAAGATGTACAGTCACTGCACCTGTATCTATTCACAATAAATAATAACTATCACTACAATACAAAACATAATACAAAGTTTTTTTCTAAATTCTCAGCCCTCACCACGTGGGTTCAAATCCCGGCAGGGTGGTTCGGATTTTCATGTGAGGAAGCCTTCCAGCTGGCTTGTGGTAGGTCGGTGGTTCTACCCGGATGCCTCCGTGCATTCGGGGTCTTCCTCCACCTGTAATTAGCTGGATATCGTTATATGACTGAAATACTGTCGAAGTTACGGTAAACTCAAATAGTCAAGTTAGTCATTTTTTATCTAAATTGTTGAAGCAGTGATATGAGGTTTTCATTTCTTATATCATATCTTCACGCCTTTTCTCAAATATAAAATACCAAAGCATTTATGTGCAAATGTTCTGTCTTATGCACACAGACCACAGAGCATATAAGCTACACCGTTTTAATGCTTTGTGCTTTGAACTGTTTTAATGATTTGTTTTTCCATAATGATGCATTAATTAAGCATTTCCTTATAAAAAAATATACTATTTCGTCTCAGCCATATGATGTATTCTTTGTCTATCTGTCATAGATAAGTGTACTAAAACGCCAGGGTTTCATGGCATGTTGCTGTCAGTTAATACGTTGCGCAATTAATCGCATTAAACTGGTCTCGTGGTATGTTTGCCATCCCGTCCCGGGTAGACGATGCATTTCTTTGTGAAAGGTTAGGATTCGAAATCTGGCTTTCAAGGAGGAAGGGCCTCTTAATAGGATTTCCTGTTTCCTTAACTCTTAACAATTATAAACTGATAATTTGTTTTGACATTTACTGTGATTTTCACGGACATTTATGTGGATTACCACTACTATTATTAATATTATTTAATACTACTGTGTTTTCCACGACTATACCATTGTTATTACATGAATTTGTGGATTGCCACAGAAAGAAAGGAAAGAAGGATATAAAATCTCAATAACCTTAAACGGCCTATTCCTAATTGTGTCCGAGCTTCCTTAAGTTCATAGACAACAGACCTAACTAGAAAGCGGGGCACAGTCGGACAGTTAACAATTAAATCTACATTTACTGTATTTTACTTACACCCAAAGGAATATTTTAAGCTGTCAACCATATCACAACATCATATTCTATGTTTTCCATATTAATTTATCTCAGATGAAATACATTGGGGACAATACCCTCTTCCACCAATCGTCCCCAGGATTGTGGGGACAGGTCCCGAGAAAATGGTATCCCCTGTCCCCAATTTAGTGAAATATCTCATGTCCCTGAAACGCGCGATGAACGATCAAAGGACACAACCGCAGTGATTTACGCGGGAACAATGTGCGCGGCGCGATGTGGTAGGAGCCCGAACCCCTGGAATCGTAAAAGACACA
>CM037786.1:47558570-47605199 GCA_021229015.1 Solen grandis | reverse complement strand
GGATATGGGTTAACAGTGATAATGCACTTGGATTCATTCTGGTATATCCTGGGTTGAAGCCCAAGTACAGTAGTGACCTCTTCAGACTTGTGAGATTTTCTCCAAAACCTTGTATACTCGCAAGGTAAAACTTATTTATTTTACATTTATTGGGAAACAAGTTCTTACAACATATGTTAATCACTCTAAATGATCCCTTGGAGGACCAGTTCTTAGCACCTAGGTCAAGAAAAATTCTTAACCCACATTCTTCAGATTTGAAGTTTAGTATGTTACCACTTGACTAAGTAATGACGAAGTATGTTTACATTTGTGCCATTGAGAACACATTATGTTTTATTAAAGTTGTTAGATGTAACATGTATGGAATTATACAAGAAAAAGGAAAACAGTATAACAAAAGAAATAACACATGACTGTATATGTATTTTAGTGTAGTAATAATGACCTTTAAAGAAAAGGCTTCATGAGGATATTGGTTATTTTTTAGTCAACCTGATGAATCAATGTTGGGTTTCTTCCTTATTTCAACTGCTGGCTGTAAATCTTTCTTACTGTATGACTTGGTAATGAGACTGCCTCATTTTTACCAGAGCTTTGGTTTAAAATTGAAGAGATATGCTGTCTGCTATATAGGATGGACAATGCAGAAATCCAGGAGTGTTGCCAGGCAACCCTGCAGTGCTTCAACCAATGTATGTTTTATGAGCCAGTGTCATACTGTGACGACCAGTCTGAGGAGACTCTCCACTACATGGAGGATGCATAGTCTTCAAGATTGTCATCATCTGTATGGCCACGATATACATTCTGCAGAAGAGAGGTAGTTTGACTTTAAACTTTACTTACATCCCCCTGCAAACACATTTTGAGTGTGTATAGAAGAATAGCCTTGTTTGTCCGTCTGTTCATTGATTTCCTTTTGAACAATTTTAAGGAAACTTAATGCGCAAGCAGAACACCATATGGAGATATGCATTAAGTGGGATCATTTTTGTCCCAACCTTTACTAAGAAAAAAATTGGGGTTTCTTGTTTGTTTGTTTGTTTTTTGTTGTTGTTTTTTTCAAAGTAAAGTGAGTATGTGTTGGGGGCTATTCATAGTATTTATAAATCACTCTTAGTTATAGCTGTATTTAAATGGATTTACAGATCTGAAGCCCATGTAAACCACATAGATATTGATGTATGTAATCACAATCAAAAAAAAAAAAAAAAAAAAAATTGTTTCTAGTGTAATGGAGATGCATTCTAAAGGGTATCTGGGGAGGAAAATTGAGTTTTTTATGGTAGTCACACACATCCATAGATAGGCAAAATTACTATCAAATGCCATGAAATAGGGGGTTCGAATTCCTGTAATTGTCATACTTTTTCTTTCTATTCTACTTGTTGGTCATTATATCTACATGGGTAAAAGTTGGAAGTTAAAAATACCCATGAAAATCCTGATTTTAGCAAATTTTTATATAGTTTTATATAGAATAAGAAGTCATTTGGCAATCTGAAAATCCTGAAATTCAGGAAAATTCCTGAGAATTGTTAACCATTTATCTGTATCACTCAGATCAGATTTAGAAAGAAAAAGATATTTTGTTTTATTTTTGTAATTTGTATAGGTATTTACTAGATAAATTATGCTAAATTTAATAACAAATATGGTGCCTGGTATATTGAAAGATTAAAAAAGTCAAAACCACTCAGCAAAGGTCTTTTTAATTTGGCAAGATCAACCAAAATAGAATATTCAGGTAAACTTTAAAATATGTCTCTCATTTATTTAGATTTTAGCATAGGGCCTTTTTTGAATAACAAGAACATAAGAAATATAAAATAAAAAACATAAGACCAATGTGTGAAATGTGTTTGGTATGGTAAGGATTTATTACATATTTCAAGTATTTTTAGTTGAAACAATCAGGGTTTGTTTGCCGAATGCTATTATTTCTTTATAATCAATAGCAAAATATTTTTCGTAAAGAGGATATGACATATTTTTTTTTTTTATTTATAAAAATGATATCTTGATAAAAATGATAAAAAAATGAAACGGGACAGTAAATTTTGTTTTGATTTTGTATAGAGGTATATGTACAGGCATACAATGCAACAATATTGCATATTTTTCAATTCTCCATAGTGACCATTCGGTTGTGACTCACTTTAACATAGATAATATATTTTGAAACTTAAAGACAATGGATCAAAGCCTTGAGCAATAGGATAATATTGCTTGGGTATTTTTTTTACTTTAGACTATATCTGTGCAATGTCATGTCATTATCCACACATCCGTGTTTTATATGCGTTGCTACCTACAATCTTTTATGCAGCACGCTGCAAGGCTAGCTTGGGAGTTCGAATCCGGCTAGAAAACTTAGTAATATAAAAAAAATAGGAACCGTCGGCAGACCTAGTATTGACTTCATGGTGGTTGCAGGTTCAAAGAAGGTGACAGCAGTGACTGCGTTCCTTCTAGCACTTTTCTCCCACATTCTGAACCACGTGGTGATTCGACTCCAGGGGGCGCTGTATGAGAAAGAAAATCCAAATAAGATTCTGCAATCCACAAGCAACACTCACGGTAAGGCATTGTGTCTTTCCATCTCCACTCTGTAAGGAAAGCATCATTATAATGGAATAGCAGTAAGCCTTTACCATTTAGATATTTATCATTTATCTCCATATAAAGCCAAATAAATAGTGTGTCTTTGTCTGAATAGGTTTTATTAGCTGTTTGTCAAAGAAAAAAATTGAGATATTGTCATCACTCTGGTGTTGTTGGCACCGTGATCGCTGCACATTTACTATCAAATTTATTTGCGAGTCACCTTTGCATCGAAACAAACTATATTCGTGTGCTTGGTAAAGTGATCACGTAATAAAAATAGTTACATCATTCGATTGCAGTTACATCAGCATAGAAAAATAATCCTATAATGTTTTTGTGTCTCAGGCGATTTTTGTAGCCTGCAAGTATTTATTTTTGACACAGCATTGATTTTTCAGCATTTTTGCTTAATTCTAGTATACTTATGTTGTATTAAGTTCGAAGTTAACATTATTTTAGAAGGTAAAACAAGTTTGCTGCATAGAATTTTCTACATAACTTGTTTGTAAACCTGTTAGGAAACATTGGACTTGTGTTGACCTTGAATTATTGTCCAAGATTCAGATTTAAATCTGAGTCTATGCTTTAAGAAAATTGCGTTAAATAGCACTTAATTTCAATTAATGACATATATGTTTATAAAATAAACTTTAAAAAAAAAGAGAAAAGGATTAAATAATTCAGCAATTACAAAAAAAAAATAAAAAAAATGGGTCTTTGAAACCTCAACTCATTTGTAAGGTCATTTAATTGTGATTTTAGACTCAGTATACACTGTTTCAGACCCATGCAATGGAGATGACTCAGAGAGTGATAAAAGTTCACTTACTGACATGTCACTGAAGAATGGTCATATTCAAGGATCGGCAGGAAAAGAGAAAGGAGGGGAGCAGGCAGACCATCCTAAAGCCAAAGATCAGAAAAAGGTGCTAATTGTGTTACATGTTTTTATAAATGGATGATATATGTTGTTGAATGTTAGTTCCAGAGTCCCTTAAGAACTCCAGCGTCTGTATTTGCCAGGCCATTCAAATGGTTTATGTATCATTATATGATTTCCAAATTGATGAAGCAAAGTATGGGTTATCCCTTTCCCCCATATAGACTCATTTTGACGCACTCAGTAGGTACCATATAAAGCCTGATCTGCAGAAAACCACAGTTAAACCTTACCAAATTTAATTACAAAATCCTCATTTCCAGACCACTGAGGAGCAGCGAGCAGCATAAAACCTGATCAGCCTGCGAGTTACTCGCAGGCTGATCTTGTTTTATGCTGTTCGCATAGGTCTTTTCATGGTGTCCTCTATGAGGGAAAGGGTTATTATCCCTTTTATGCCCTTTGAAGAGGAGTGGGCATATGGCTTTACACTGGTTGGTTGGTGTGTTGGTAGACCAAACCTTGTCCAAGTGATAACTTAAGTTCTATTTGATCCTTAAGTCTCAAACTTAATATGGTTGTTGCTTATGATTACTAGAAAACCGCTATTGATTTTTGTGTCAATACCTCAAAGGTCAAGGTCATATGTTAACATATTTTTATATGAAAGTCTTGTCCGAGTGATAACTTTATTTCTATTTGACCCTGAGATCTAAACCTTGGTATGGCTGTTGCTTATGACTAGTAGAAGACTCCTATTGATTTTGGATTTGTACCTTAAAGGTCAAGGTCATGAGGTAAAAAGTAAAATTCTCATAAACACTGTATAAATTAAGCATTGTCCAACATTATTCAAAATCTTAATGACTCATAGGTCTTAAACATTATACAATAGTTACTTATAACTGTAGAAGAACCCAGAAAAGTCAAGGTCATAAATTAAATTCTCTTGAACATTGTGTTAAGGAAGCATTGTCCAACTGAAAAATATTGTACAATTGTTGCTTATAAGTAATAGGAAACCTGTTTTGATTTTGGGGTATGAACCTCAATCAAGGTCACAAGGTTATAAGTTGAATTCTCACAAACACTTTGTTCCTTATGTTTGTGCTTCAGTGATGTTCACATTACACATCAGGTGACTGGGAAAGGCAAGTTCTTTAATAATTTGTGACATGCCCACGTTATGAAGTCAAACATCATACATATAATATAGCTATATAAATATTATGGCATATGAGGGGCATATATGTTATACAAACATTCTTGTTTGTTAAGTGCTTAGTGTATCTTTCATCCATGATTTGGTCATTCCTTCTTCAAATTTTGAGATAAAAAAAAACAATAAAATTGTAATAAGATCTAAGACAATTCATCCTTTAATTGTACACATTACGCAACTCTGGATTAATAATAAAAAAAATCTAAACACCAATGTGGTTAATATAGAACTTTGAATATTTTAGAGTAAATTCACTTAATGTTCATAAAATTGCTGATATGTATAAAAATGTTTTATGCATAACTGGAATAAAAAAGATTAAGATTTTATTGCTTTTGTCTATCAAATAAAATATTTTTTTTTGCAAGATTATTTGGGTCATGCTATTGATTTCATTTTATTCTACAGAAAGTCAAAACCCGAATGCGAAGTCTAAGAAGGCGTCGTCCTTGCAAGCGAGCTCCTAGTGATGATTCTGATCTCTCTGACCTTTCAGACCTCAGTGAAGGTTAGACAGTTGTAAAAATTATATTATCTTGTGTTGTTGTTGGCTTGCTGAATTTCTTTGCAAAACACTCACACGCATAGATCAGAGCCATATCCACAAAACATCTAAGATTAAAAATTTCACTTTCAATAAAAAAAAAACTTATTTGTTTAACCTTGTCTTGAAAGTATCTAATGCTTGCTTTTTTGTGTGTTTAAGAACACGTAATGGCCATAATGATACCCCCAGATACAAAGTATATGGAGGCTATATTGGAGTATGTGTTTTACTAAATACTTTAAATTTACATGTTGTAGTAATAATGTTATAGCATTTTTAAGAAACCCTTTGGTGTATATTACAGGTGATGACAATGGGAATGAGAACTTTATGTCAGATGAGTCTGAGGATGAACCAGTTGGCTTTTATGATGATTCGGACTCGATATGTCAGACTCCCTGATGAAGAGTTAGGAACTGGAGGCAGGTTTTGCCACCAATCCTGATGCCGACAATTCGGATGGTGTTAATGACTCTCTTCATATGAATCAATCCAACACAGATCTGATGCCTCCACTGTTTCCAGGTTCAGACCAAAGTAAGATCTGGCCAGATATCAATCGGAGTGACAGTCTGGCTCACTTTTCCTCTGAACTTTTCTCAACCTCTGTGCCATTTTTAGGTGCCAATTTTAAGCTTTCTCAACAAACTGAAGGGTTTGATGATGCAGTCATGCAAGGGACAAAAACTGTTTGTGTACCACCAGGATTCTCCAGCACTTCAGAAGCCAAACATGTGGCCGAGATCTCCCAGAAACTGGCTAATTTTGTGATAGAGACAGACACAGAGGCTTCTCTCACTACTGAAGCAGGTACGGTGGATTGTTTTACTTGTTGTTGTGCTAGCCATATAAAAGTAAAATAGAGTCCAGTGGTATTGATCATGACTGTTTTTTAAATGATAAATAGTTGACTTATAATTGACCGTTTTGTTTAATTCCCAGCATTTTCAGCCACAGCAGTGTGTATAGCTAACATGCTTTCTGATGAGTTCTGATAAGCTGGATTGCAATGCAAGTGCCAATCAAATGTTCAAATTAATTTGCCAAAGTTTGATTTTGATTTTCATGTCTGTTTTGGGTGTTTGTTTTTTTCTTATATGTATAAGTTACTTTTTTTGTCTCCTTTGGAGAAAAAATAGGCAATAAACCTAATATTGTTATTATTATTATTTTTATATTTACAGAGTTTTCCCCAGACACTGAAATGGATGACAATAGTAGTGAAGAAAATGATAAAGTCAGGTTAGTTAAGGAATTCTTGACCTCTTAACTATGTCTTTACCACTCAGATAGGTCTGTGGCTCTGTTATGGGAATCAGTTTCAATCCTTGTAATTCAGACATGTTGCATTTGTTGTAATTAATGATTGCAAAAAAGTGAAAGATGAAAAAAGAAGCAAGTATATTTTGAAGATTTTTTTTTTGTTCAAAGATTATCATTAAGTAATGGAGAAAGGCAGGAAACTGTCCAATAATTCAAAGGAAACACACCAAAGCCTGTTAAGCAGAGATGTGTTTTTCTGTGAAATGTTTTATAGGTTAACCCTTTACTTTATACAGACTCATTTTCATGCATTGGCAAATAGGCAGAACCAGATTAGACATTTCCTAAATTGTCTAATCAGGGTCTCCTCTGTTTGTTCATATGATATTGTAGCTCTGTTTCTACTCAGTTTGTAGCAAAGAAAAATTCAAGATTTCATATACCATTTAAAGTTAATAAGTATTCATTAAGTTATAAATTTGTACATTAATATTCATAAAATAAAGGGTTAAGGTTTTTCTCACTTTTAAAATTTTCCTTTTTATGCATGTATCAAGATATCAGATACCACAAAAGTAAGCATTAGGAAATGGGGGCCTTCATGCTCTCTTTTATGGAAGTAATAAACAATACCCAAGAAATAAGAGCAATTGGAACTCTGCATGGTTGTCTACTGTAAACATTGGTTGCTGAATTTTATTATTGTTCTGCAATTAAAATATTGGACAGATGCTGTACAGTATTCAATAAAATATACTGCAATAACAAAGGATTACATATAATTTTGAAAAAATCAAACAGAGTTTCAAAAAGAGCTAGTGAATGGGAGGTGAGGGGGTGATGCTGTATGGATGGAATCATTTTCATACAAGATCAGTATAGAGAACATACAGATATTTATTATTAATATCATTCTTTTTTATGAATATCCAATTTCATATTTTTGTTCAAACATATTGAAGTGAATTAACAGAGTTCGATCTATATAAATACATGCAGTATAAACAGTATGTTTTCACTTGTGAAATTCATACAAATATTTACAGTTCCAATATTTTTCTTTTCCATATTCTTGAGAATACATGCTTAAGATGTTCTTAATAATTCTTTTAACAAATTCATTCCATTAATTAGACAATGTGCCTGTTGGGTTTAAACTCAGATACTTACTATAGACTAGAATGGCGACTTTAGGAGAGAAAAAAAATCAAGAAAAAAAAAGAAAAGAGTAAGATGATGATAATGATATAAGGCAATCTCTTTTAAGCCAGATTGTTGTATTGGGATATTTCAGAGTTCCCAGTCTGTGTGGTGCAGATTGTCAGTGTTGCTGAACTTCCTGCCTCATGAGTCGGTCTACATACAGCACGGTCAGTGTCAGTATTTAATATTTCCATTCCATAATACACTAGGTACTGGGTTTCACTCTGAACTGCTAAGAATGAATAGAGTGAATGAATAGAGCCATGGCGAGCGAAGTGCAAACTATGTTATTCACATACTTTCAAACACAAGCATCAACAATAAAGTTTGCCCTTTCACAGGCTGTTTCTCAGTGTCACAAAAATGTTTTGTGGTGCAGGATTCTTTTATATTTCTATTATATATCAAAACAATACACGAACATATGCAAATCAAATATTTATTTCAGAAAAAAAAAGTTATAATTTAACCCCCATTAAATGTTCATGTGCACACTTTTAATGTAAACAGTTTCTGGCCAGCTCTACGAATGAGATGCTTTTAA
This sequence comes from Solen grandis, assembly GCA_021229015.1. Classification (NCBI taxonomy): domain Eukaryota; kingdom Metazoa; phylum Mollusca; class Bivalvia; order Adapedonta; family Solenidae; genus Solen; species Solen grandis. Next base: position 47,596,930 of record CM037786.1, on the reverse strand, counting down.
ATCAGTCAGTCCACACAGGAACTCATATAATGTCATACGATGTACGTTCCACAAAGGATACCAAAAACCAGCTCCACTTAGGACACAATAGACATGACGTATGACATGACAATTATCTTCCCAAAGACGAGGCTCCACAAAGGACTGCCACAAATGACGCTCCACAAAGGACAACAGCATAAGACGTTCCACACAGGACAATGACATAAGACGTATGATGTTCCATGTAAGACTACATCGTAAGACATTCCACACAGGACTGCATCGTAAGACATTCCACACAGGACTGCATCGTACGACTTTCCACACAGGACTACCCGACATAAACTGCCCGTCTATGACATCTCAGTTTTGTCCTCTCTCCAGCACTGTCCAGTCCAAACTGACCACTCTTACACACAGATATATAGGTAAAACACAACAACTCATGTACAGTGTAGGCAAGATACCTGTGTTTGCACAGGGAAATACAGGTAAATTTAAAGTGACACTCACTCACTCTTACATTGGTTATAAAAACAAACACTGATACACAATATACAGAAATAAAACATGAACTTATATCATTTTTGTGACATATCCCCAATCTCAAGATGAAAATTCATTTTTCACCATGTAAATAAAACTGTTCTAAAATATCAATGAATACCGTGTCTAAATAAAACGGCTGAGAAAATCTGCCGCAACATTTTCGGATCCCTTGATTGAAACAATTTGGAACCTATACATCTGAAGTGTCAACGCCCACCTCATCAACCGGGTATTGGCAACCTTTGACCTGTTCAAATACACCAATGGCTGGTGGTCTGTCTCAAGTACAAACTCACGACCATACAAGAAAACCTGAAATTTCTGAATTCCCCAAACAACAGCCAAGCATTCCTTTTCTATGACGGAGTATGCTCTTTCTCTAGGCAGCAGCTTTCTGCTGGCATAAGAAATTGGAAACTTAATTCCATCATGATCTTGCAAGAGTACCGCACCAAGGCCCATGTCAGATGCATCGGTCCGCAATGTGAACTGTCTGTCATAATCTGGTAAACAAAGGATTTGTGTCTTTGACAAGGAATTTAACAACCCTCTGAATGCTCTTTCTGCTTCTAGAGACCAAACTATTTTGTTCGGTGCCCCTTTTTTTGTGAGGTCTGTCAATGGAGCAGCAATAGTACTAAAATTCGGGATGAACTTTCTGTAGTATCCTATCAGACCAAGAAATGATCTAACCTGCTTTTTCGTGTCGGGTTTACTACAATTTCTTATTGTTGCTATCTTGTCAGCAGTAGCCTTCAGTTAACCATGACCTACAAGATGTCCAAGAAACTCCAACTGAAAATATCCAAACATGCATTTTGATGGTCTCACGGTCAACGAAGCTTCCCTAAGTCTTTCAAACAATTTTTGCAAAGCCAACAAATGCTCTTCCCAGGTTTCTGAGTGTGAAAGTATGTCATCAACAAAATTCTCAATATTACTCATTCCCTGTAAGAGTTTCCTCATCATTTTACAAAATGTTGAACCAGCATTCACCAAACCGAATGGCATTTTCTTAAATGCAAACAGACCTTCAGACGAAATGAAAGCTGTATATTGTTGACAATCTTTCTTGACAGGAATTTGCCAATATCCCTTCGTAAGATCTAATTTTGTGAGAAACTTACCCTTTGATAACTTTGCAAAGATGTCATCAGGATTCCCAATAGGTTCTGCGTCAAACACTGTGATTTTATTTAACTTTCGAAAGTCTATACAAAACCTGTTAGATCCATCTGGCTTTTTGACAATCACAATAGGTGAGGCATAAGGTGACTCAACTCTGTAAATAATGTCCATATTTAACATCTTCTGAATCTCATCTTGTATTACCTGTCTCATAGCATGTGGGACCGGGTATGGTTTCGATCTCACAGGTGCACTTGTGACCAACTTTATATCATGTTCATAAAGAGAAGTATTGCCTGGAATATCAGTTAAAACATCAGAAAATTCTCTGAGAAACTGCATTAACTCACCTCTCTGGTCTTCAGTCAACTCTGGGTTAATATTCACATCATTAATCGTCTCCTTTGGTTCTAAAGGCGGCAAATCAACTCTCATCTGTCTTCTACAATATTCTTCTGAATCTATTCCTTTACCTGTGTCATCATCGAGTTCATCTTGATCACTCTCCTCTATGACTGAAACACACACCTTATCAACGATGCAACTATTGACATCTGTGAACTCACCACATACCTCTGTCTCTGATTCTGTTCCACCGTTGTCTCTTCTTGGTTTACCAACGAACTTTGAAACATCTGTTTCGTTTCCTGAACATCTGTCAAAATACTTCCTCAACAAATTGATATGGTAAATTTTCTCTTTACCACCAACTGAAACTTTATAGTCAAAGTCATTTACTCTTTCTGTCACAATAAATGGCCCTTTAAGCTGCATTAAGAGCTTGTTTCTATCTTTTGGAAGTAAAACCAAAACTCTCTCACCTTTCTTAAAGCTTCGCGGTTTCCTCCTCCTATCTGCATACTGTTTATACCTCTTCTGGTTCTTTGATAACTCGACCTGAGCTAATTTCACCGTTTCCTCTAGCCTGTTTCTAAGGTCAAACACATATTCATAAGTGTTTTTTATCTCATCTGATCTATCTTCATTTGTCCAAAGCTCTTTCAAAATCACCATAGGACCTCTTACTCTACGTCCATAAAGTAGTTCAAAAGGGGAAAACCCTGTACTTTCTTGGGGAGCCTCACGGTATGCGAAAAGCAAGGCGGGTATATATCTGTCCCATTGTTTTGGTTGTTCAGAACACATTAACAGGATTCAACCATTGTTAAGATGAAACGATTACCTTTGTCGGTTGGTAGGTGGATTGGTCCAACTATATCCACTGCCACACGTTCAAAAGGCGTATCTATGAGTGGAAGACTCCCTATCGGCACTTTTGGTACTCTACCTCGGGCAAACGTCTTCTGGCACAAGTCACATGATCTATAATATCTAGATATATCACCCTGTAAACCTGGCCAATAAAATTCTGTCAAAATCTTGGTCAACATCTTCCTCACTCCTAAATGACCACCAAGAAAAGAATCGTGAGCTAGCTTCAAGACCTGGTTTCTAAATTCATTTGGCACAACTAATTGCTTGTACAGCCTTCCATTTTCTATTTTAGGGATTGGAAAAACCTATAGAGCAAGCCATTTTGTTTCTCATACCACTGTACCTACCATTTTTAGCACTTACCTTCTCTCCCGTTTCAGCTAAATCTCTTGCCTTCTCTAATGTACAGTCAGATTCTTGTCCTGTCTTAATATCTGAAACAGTAATCTCAGCAATTGGGCTAGAAACCATCAATGACTTTTTCTTACCTTCGTTCTTCTTCTGTAACCTTGTATGAACTGCACCAGAAATATTACAGTCTGGCTCTGACACTTTTCCCTCACATAGCTCATGAGTATCTTTACCTTTTTCGTGACTTTTGGTATTCCAATTCCTGTCCGGGTTAGCTGCATCTCTTGCATTTGGAATATTCCCTATAATTAAATCATACTCAGGTCGCTCTGCACACAAAGCATCTACATGACCTACATAGAACGGTGTGTCAACAAAAATCCGAGCAATGGGGAACTTTCGCACAGTACCATCTACTAACATACACATCTGAGTCTTTCCAACTAGGTTATCTGTTGTAACGAGACTTCTTCTGACAACAACACCTGAACACCCACTATCTCTCAAAACTTCTACTTTCTGACTGTTCATGTAACCATCTTTAACAGGCATATTCTTGACTGTATTGAACTCTCTGTCAGATCTACAAGCAGCTGTCATGACGGGCAATTTATGACCGCACTCTAGAGTTACTGACCCACTCCCAGTCAAGCAACAATCATCATGAGAGTTCTCTACAATTAAGTTGGCTACATCCTTTCCTTCGATTTGCTCTCTGTCATAGTCATGCTGACTTGCCCTGCTATTAAAGCTTCCACGATAGCCACCTCTACCAACAAATCTACCTCTATTTATAAATCTGCCCTTTCTCTCACCTTCATTAAAATGCTTGAGAGCTCCTACTTTGACAGTCTTTGTTTTGAGTTGTGGACAATCTTTAATGAAATGTGATAGTGACCTACAGTTATAACACATCCTGTCCTTAACATTTAATTGTGGAGTCAAATCTGTTTTAGGCGAATTATTATTGTCTACAGTCACATTTGTTCGTCGATAAGACGCCTGAGTCTCAACTAACTTGTGCGCCTCTTGGTACTGCTGAGCCAAGTCGGTCATTTCAAGAACTGAAGATATTTTATGTTCTTTAAGAAAGACCTGTAAACTCTTGCTGGATACCTGCAAAAACTGTTCTCTGAGAAAGAGATCTTTTAACCCATCAAAACTTTCTGGAACTTTTGCTAATTCCATCCATCTGAGTAAATACTCTTCGAGTCTGACCTAAACCCCTCTTCTGTAAACTGAAACCTTTGCAATAAAGCTTCCTTTAAGCTATCATACTTCAAAGCATCTGTGACCGACAATCTTGAATAAACATCAAGAGCCTTGTCCTGTAAAAGAGCGCTCAAATGAGATGCCCAGTGACCTTTCTCCCAACCAGCGTTTACTGCAAATCGTTCGAACCGCTTAAGGTAAGCATCCATACAGTCTTGTTTATCGTTAAAGGATAGAAGTTTTGGTAACTTTACTGAAAATTCAGTTTTTGTCACGCTTGGTATACTTTTCTTTGCCTTTTCTAATTCTATCTCCTTTTCTAAAACAGACAATTGCATCTCTTTCTCAAATCGCATTTTCTCTAGTTCCATCTTTTTCATATCTCTCTCCATTAATCTTTCTTCTCTCTCTTGCTTATCTCTTTCTCTTTTTTCATTCTCATATTTCTCCTCTCTCTGTTGAACATAACTTACAAGCTCACTACCTTCTAACCCTAATTTCTCTCCTATTTCAATGTACTCATTTACCTTCTTTATCCTTAACAATGAGGTACCTTAATCTAAAACAATTAAAAAATATAACGCATTTTCAAAACATGTAAAATCACATCTTAAAATTGAAAGAGTAAAGTAATTGATATATAATAGCACTATGACACCAAAATTATATTATGATGAAATAGTCCTGCCGAGATCGCCAAATGTCACAAAAATGTTTTGTGGTGCAGGATTCTTTTATATTTCTATTATATATCAAAACAATACACGAACATATGCAAATCAAATATTTATTTCAGAAAAAAAAAACAGTTATAATTTAACCCCCATTAAATGTTCATGTGCACACTTTTAATGTAAACAGTTTCTGGCCAGCTCTACGAATGAGATGCTTTTAAATCAGTCAGTCCACACAGGAACTCATATAATGTCATACGATGTACGTTCCACAAAGGATACCAAAAACCAGCTCCACTTAGGACACAATAGACATGACGTATGACATGACGTCTCTCACATATATATATAACTCGTTATCTTCACAAAGACGAGGCTCCACAAAGGACTGCCACAAATGACGCTCCACAAAGGACAACACGTAAGACATTCCACACAGGACTGCATCGTAAGACATTCCACACAGGACTGCATCGTTCGACTTTCCACACAGGACTACCCGACATAAACTGCCCGTCTATGACATCTCAAAAAGTAAAGTCTTTCACCCACACAGCTCAATTTTGTCCTCTCTAGCACTGTCCAGTCCAAACTGACCACTCTTACACACAGATATACAGGTAAAACACAACAACTCATGTACAGTGTAGGCAAGATACCTGTGTTTGCACAGGGAAATACAGGTAAATTTAAAGTGACACTCACTCACTCTTACATTGGTTATAAAAACAAACACTGATACACAATATACAGAAATAAAACATGAACTTATATCATTTTTGTGACACTCAGCTTAGTTGTTTACAAATGTTAGTTCAGTACCACCATTGGGTTACACTACTTGCATAAATGGTAGCATTTTAAGTGGTGATAATTGCTTTTGGTGATACAAAATATTTACCAATTTCTACCTTATGTGAACATTTCAAAGTCTTTTAAATAGAATTGCTCTTTAACCCTTTCCCTCAAAGAGGAAACCATGAAAAGACCTATGCGAACAGCATAAAACCAGATCAGCCTGCGAGTAACTCACAGGCTGATCAGGTTTTATGCTCTTTGATTCTCCTCAGTGGTCTGGAAATGAGGATTTTGTAATTAAATTTGGTAAGGTTTAACTGTGGTTTTCTGCAGATCAGGCTTTATGTGATACCTATTGAGTGCGTTAAAATGAGTCTATGTGAGGGAAAGGGTTAAAGGTGCTGTCTGATCTGGGTCTGCTCTGTTTGTCAAAGTGTCAAAATGAGTCTCTATGAAGTCAAGGGTTAAAATGAACAATTTGGAAGTAAGTCAATACTCATCTAAAATGGACTGGTCCTGTGTTAATTGCTGACTTAAATGACAAATACCTAATAAAGAATCTTGTAATATGATGATGTTATGCTTAGAGAAAGTTGTTAGGCATATTCTATCTCATATCCATGTTTTACTGTAAAATCAGTGATCAGATTTTATTTATGAAATTAAACATTGATAATCAAATTGCCAGCATTAGTAATCCAAATCAGAATTAATACTTGATCAAATATAATTTTAGCATATTTAGATAAATAAGGGAAAGTAATAAATGACACAGATGGTTTCAAAATGGCTGTCAGGATCTTAAAAAAATTTGTGTTTGGTTTTATAGATTTCAAAAGCTGCTTGCTTAGTATCAGTAATGTTTGGTTTTATAGATTTCAAAAGCTGCTTGCTTAGTGTCAGTAACATCAGTAGAAGAATGTTTAAATTTACCTAGTGATAATTCCCTGTCAATATTTAGTAAAATTCAATGTAAATATTCGTAACTCAATCATGAGTATTCCCGGTTGTTATTCACAAGTCGGGTATGAATATTCCATGCATATATTCCACTTTAATATTCACGAATCCAGTTTGAATATTCCACATCAGTATTCACGTATCCAGTGTAAATATTCCAGATCAGTGCTGGCTGGAGGAGCTGAAGGCAGTCCTGGGCATGGCCAAACAGCCAGACTGGAAACAGCAGTTCCCCCTGAGGGAGGACACAAATCTGAAGAAGTTTCCAGCCCTTAAAACTGTCCAGGACACCTTAAACAAAAAATCTAACATTAGACTTTCAGAAATTCAGGAGGTATATTAGAAATATTGATTTCATTTCTATTTGATTAGGTGTCATGAAAAAATTAATGTAATCTTGCTTTTTTAAATTTATTTATTTATGATGTTTTTTTGTTGTTGTTTTTTTTGTTTTTTTTTTTGGGGGGGGGGGGGGGGCAAAGATACAGTTACAATTCATCAACTCTTGATAAGTATGGATCATGGTTTCCTAAACAGCAGAAAGAGACCTGAAATGGACAGAGATGAGATTAAACTTAGGCTGATTATCTGTTTGGACTGTTCTGCCTACCTCTCTTCCCTTTGCAGTTGTTGTTTCCAGGAAGTGCATCTTTATCAGTACTTGATAAAGATGGAGGCTCTTTAGGAATCCTGCGCATTGTTGCGTTTTTTCCAGTCCTGTTTTACAAAATGTTAATTACCTTTTTATTACATATTTATTTCCTTATTTGACTAATACTACTGATTTCAATTCCCAGCATTTCACCGGAATTTTCCGTCACACGAACTAGGTTCGCCCCAAAATGCCTTTTTATTCAGTATCCTCCTATATCTTCTTATACCATTGATCAAGGTAGTTTAGTGCTGGTACTAATCACCTTCAGTGATGGCTTTAGTTTCTTTTTGAAATCTTCAGAGCTTCCTACGCACTTGCTGTCTGCGCCAGTTTGGTTACTTTCTCTCAGAATTGAAAGGACTGCAGTTCAGTTACCATGATGACAAGGGGCTGTTTATCGGTCCAGCCCAGCCTGCTGCTGATGTCATCCAATCTTGTTTGTCCCCAGTATGCAGCACATTTTGAAAGTGCATATGATCTTAATATTTGTATTGAATGACAATGAAGCTGTCAAAAAGTGAGGAAATATTGGGCCCAGTCCTGTCATGTTCTGACCTTCTTGAGTGTAGCTAATCATTTTCTAGGTTAACTTCAAACAATATTTCATTGTGACAAAGGGTAGCTATGGGATTGATGGGGGTCAGAGTCACTCATTTAGTAGAAACCTTATTTTCTCTATCATAAATCCACAAATACTTTGTACCCATGCAGATGTCTTAAATATAGAATCAACTAGATTTTATGTCAGTGAATTATGATTAAATGATCTATTATCTCCATCAGTTAAGACCCTGTGAAGTATATTTCTGGTATGTTACAGGCGGACACAGAGAGCAGGAGGAACCAGCTGATGAGGGACATGGCCCAGCTCAGACTGCAGGTAATCACCTTCCATGTGGTGAGACGTTGGTGCAGGTCCACTGTAATGCTGTATTTTGGGTCCACACCTAGATGCTGCATCATTACATTCCCTGTTTCCCTGAGTGATTACTGGCTATATAGGAAAAATATGCTTTGTCCCATCTTGTAGCGACCTGTCATAGCCTATATTACAAAAAGTTTAATATTTTATTATATCAATGGTTCCACAATTTTATGTAACTTCTCCCTCTATTAATAATTTGACAGTTTCTATTCATAACTAGGTCAAGTGCTCACAAACAAAAGCACATGGCCTTTTGTGTAAAGTAGGTCAACTGTTCACTATTTGCGTCACACTTACACTGGTTGGATAAGCCGGTTAATGTAAACATACTGATTGACAGTTTAGGAACCATCCATTGTTGAGTCTGGGAATGTAGGAAGGGTATTAATTACTTTTTGTTATAACTCTAGTATTGGATTATCTTGTAACATTATAAATACATGTAACAAAATGAAGATTTGGGATCTATGGTTGCTGCTGTAAGCAGTGGTGACACATAGGGATCACTTTTCTGTCATCTGCCTGTCCATCCTTCTGTCTGCCTGTCCGTCTCACTTTTTCCGTCATGGCAGGTGACACACATATTCAAGAGAACACTTGTTTCTCAATTTTGCCGGTGTATCGAATTTGCCGGTGTAATGAGTGAATCCTATTTTCCTATTTACACATTCCACCCACTTAACCGTAATGTTGATTTCGGTAAAAGGAAATTTTATAAATAATAAATGATAAGGCTAATATAACTTTTATGATGCATCTGAATTAATTTTACACGTATTTCATGTATCATGTGTGAGTGTGTGTGTGTGTGTGTGTGTGTGTGTGTGATTTGTAAATAAACTTTGTTTTACCTGTAAAATTATATGCGTATTCATGCTTTACCTTACTTTGTAAATATGTAGATGCTACATGTATATACAGCTTCCGGTTAGGTATAATAGCATTACGAACATACTTATATCATAAAGGGAAAAGACAGAATAAACAAAAACAAAAAATTACAGTTTATTTTCTTTTATGTGATTGCTTTAACTTTTTTTATTGGAATGAAAGTCAGGATACAAGTAAGGATATAAAAACGTAACAATAATTATCAACAATTATAAATAGCATTTCTTGATTGGAAATCTTTAACTCTCGCGCATCAAGAAATTATCTCTTCATTTTCCCATTGGTAGGTACAGTTAACTATTGTTGAAAATCATTACAAACTGACAACACGTTGATTGAAACTCGACTAAATTGGTAATCAAAGGCATGTTGAAAGCCGTGTAATAAACAAAACAAACTGATCACCTCATTAATTGATACCACTTATCGATATCATCTGCAATCAATGTAGCTATAGGTTTGATCAAAAGTATGTTTTTTATCCGTGTTAAAACAAACAAAAATTGACTACCACACCTATTTCAACCTCTAACAACGGTTATCTGTCTAATTAAAGGCAAGTTGTTCACACGTCTACTGGAGTGGCTTCCCATTTTTTACTCTCTCAAACAATGAAATCCTCCACTAAGAAATGCGGCACATGTAAACAAATGTTCAGCTGTGATCACCCGTGTAAAGACTGTCAAATTGCAAATTAACAATGGCATACACAATAAACAGGTGTCCTGAAATTTTGAAAAGTCTTAGCAGATTCATTAATATTATTATGTCCAAATTTAAATGATATAAGATTACAAATGTAATGGTATAAAATCGATCCAATGATAAGTACATATCAACATAAAAAAAAATTGATAATAATAATAAATAAATAAGCAAAAAAAAATTAAAAAAATGACATTAGTAGAACATTCACTTACTCTTAAAACTGAATTTCCAAGGCATTAAAATTGTCCACATAGTCATGACGTTATAACTGGCTCGCCTAAAGGCATGATACTGTTGACATTGATTAATTTAACAACACAACCAGCATCATAACACTAAGCAGCCAACTTCAAGATACACTTTCTCTTACATGTTTGGTACACTTTCCATAGTGCATTAGTCTGCACAAGCAGACACAGTTATCCTTTCCTCTATCCATTTCCTTCTTAGAACACCGACACACCTAAATTATTTAAGGAAGTTTTATGAATTTATTATCCACGTTTACTAATGTACACATGTGCTCATTTTTCTGGTGCCCGTTAGAAACACACTTATGTAACCGTTTCTCTATTGACCAAGCTCTACTAAATCATGCACCTATCTCGCACAGAGAATTGTTTCTTCTGATGTACAGAGATGCAAATTAGACATGATATTTGTTTATTGAATGTCCTAATCGTTCTCTCTCTCTCTCTCCCCTCTCTCTCTCTCCCCCCCCCTCCCCCCCCCCTCTCTCTCTGTTCCTAGTTTCTCTCCCCCCCTTCTACCTCACTCCCCTTTCACATTGAATGATCAAACTACACAAAACTTGCATTATTTTCTCTTTATTTTGATAGTTCATAAACATTTTATGATACTCTCTCATGTTGTTTATTGATGTAATATATAAATCCACTCAAAAACCGCTTTTGTATGAACATTTTTTTTTTTTTTTTTATGTGAGTGTGAAATGTCAAGTGTATGTGAGTGTGCAATGTATTTTGTGTGTGTGTGTGTGTGTGTGTGTGCTGAAACCAAATTGCTCCATTCAACCATCTGTTTTATGTACGCCTTATTACCTTACTTATCTTTTATTTTGCTATACCCTAAGACTCAACCAGAAATATATATGTTTAAAGAAAAAATCTTCTCACTTTTATTTATATTAATTACTAATTCAACATTTAACTTGCTCCCCCCCCCCATCATCTTCCTTTTGCTATCAATGTAAAGCTTAATCCAATTACTGCCATGAAATCCTGTATGTATATATGTATATTTGTATGTTAACTGTTTGTACCCCCTCTTCAATGATATTATCATTTTATATCTCATGTTGTACAACTATGTACCTGAGAATTGAAAATAAAAGTGTCTGTCTGTCTGTCTGTCTGTCTGTCTGGTAGTGTACCAGCAGGGGACTAGATTAACGCCTTTGGCGAAAATCGGCAATAATTAAAAGCCGTCCGTAAGGTTGCCGCTATAACGAAAAGTGATTACACAATGAAACGGAGATTCGTCTGCCGAAAATTGCTGCCGGTACCGGAAACCGAATTTGCCGTTTTAAGGGAGAAATAAAGAACAAAGAGATCCGTCACATGACTTTTATTGCCGGATCCCGAATTTGCCGTTGTATCGAATGCCGATGTAACGAAGGTTGACTGTATATGTAAATCACTTCTTTATTTTATCTTAATCAATAACTCTTGTTACATAGTATATATTTCACTTTACATCCTCTGCACCTTATCATGTTGCCATGGTACCATGTTACAGGCTGAAGTGAGCCAACTGGAGGGCAGTCTCTCGACCTCTGACCCTGTGCCTTTCCCCCCTTACCTGATCCCCAACGCCTCAAGTCTGTGTACGGCTCTACCTCTCATAAGGAGACTTAGTCAGTCCAACAGAAGTATAATAGTGATACCACTTGCTGGTAAGCTTGTCGCCTTAATTTTCAAATTTTTCCTATAAGGTATTCCATTTTATACCATGTTACAGTAGGTAAAAAGACTATTGTAGAATCAGTAATTTTCATGGGGTACTAATTTTCATTGTTTTCATGGACAGCCTTATCCATGGATATTTATTCTGCACGAAACAGTCTATTTAGTAGAGTTCACATTTTCTAAGACTTTAATCCACAAATATATATAACAATAAACTGACTTTATTACAGATAATAAGAAATTTAATGTAAACAGAAAATATGATTTTCCTGTAAATATTTTTGAAAATTGAATGGAAAGTGACAATGCTTATCAGAATCTTCTGTTTTGATTTGATAGAAACATTTACATGCTACTTGACATGGGATAAAACCTATAGACCATTTAATGACCAGAATAGACTGAAAGTACTTTGGCATCTAGACAGCTACCAAATACAATATATAAACCTTAAATGACCGTTGGAGCTTGCTTTACATTTATATTAAAAAAAATGTTTGTGTTAAATATGTGCTGTATTATATGCTCTTCCCCTTTACTGATTCATTTAGTAAGGTCCATTAATTATCATGGTGTATAATCTCTGAACTGATTCACCAGAACTTTGATGTATGTTGTGAAAACAGTACACATTTAAATTAAAACAAATCTCTTTGTTTAGTGATAAGTAACATCCCCACCCCACCCCCTATTATCAGGAGGTAATGGGTTCATTGATCCCTGACTGCAATAAATAAAAGTCAGGATAATGTGTTCAGGTGTGATATCATGTCTCTTTCTCATGTTGACAAAGTCCCCAAATGCCATTTCTGGTTATACTTGTCTGACCATTATCAAAAGTGAAGAATGAGGAAGTTGTGTTTTTCTCTCCTCTAATGATATACACATTGGACTTTCAAAAGAAGGACAGTTCTGGTGCTAGAGAAGCCATCAGATGGCTGGAGGCTGAGTTTAGGAAGGGTAACAGGTCAGTATACTGACCACATCCGTCATCTGTTTTTGATTATCTATACATGTTCATTGCATGCTCTATGAAAGTAAATATTTCTATTAAATAGTATTCAGAATGTAATAAAAGTACAAAGCAGTAAAATCTTTTCTTGCTCTCCTGATAAATGTCACATTTATTATTCCCTTGCAATACCTGTTGACACATTTTTGTGTACTTAACTCCTTTATTATTCCAAGGATTTGTTTCTGGCTTGCATATTGATTTAAAATAATGTATGGATGTGTAAGTAAATTAGTAAAGTTTCACAGTCCATTGTATAATCAAAAGAGGAAGCAATAAGACAGACTGTCCTCAGAATTACAAAGTTATGAGCGGTTACTTTAACTAAAGACCGAAAGCAGTCCGTATTTCTTGCCGTCAATTGACTTCCAACAATGAATCAAAAATGTTTAAGGAATACATAAAAACATAAATTGTTGGCAGAATTGCGATATGAATGTAATATTTACGAGGTTAATTTCCTAAATGATAAGTGTTGTGATGCTCAAATGGCATAAAAATGTGGAAGAAAGAGTCCATTTGCCTGTAACTGGTACATGTTTAGCTGTCGCTCACAATACCCCTTCTTCACAAGGTGAAGGAATCATACACATAGCATTAGTTCTCTTTAAAGTTTATCTTACAGTGACAGGTTAATGTTCACTGACAAAGTGCTAGCTAAGGTATTAGATCTGTCTGGATGACAATTCTAGTTGATGGTCTTGTAATGATTCCTTAAAGAAGACTTCAGAGGATATATAACTTCACCTCTCAGATACATTCGGGCTCAGAAGAACAGTGAAAAACTGCCTACTGCTGTACCAAGGAATATGAAGAAGGAGAACAGAGACACCTGGTAAATTATCATTTCTTTAATGTATACTGTGAAATCATTAATTTTCGTGGGTCACTTATTTTTGTTGATTTCTTGGTGGGTTTAATCCACAAATATGAATCCCCACAAAAACTTGTCTCTAGCATAGACCTCACGTTTTCTAGAACAGATCCACACATAAATGTATCCATGAAATTCCCTTAGATACATATTATCGAAATTTAATGTCAAGGAAAAAATAATGATTTTACAGTAGACTCCTGCTGAAAAATATTAACGAGGTAAATAGTATCATACCGTAAGTTCATTAACAGTTATTTTAACTAATGACCTCATGTACATGTGTACAGTGTATTACACTTTGGCAAACAGAGAACATTCAGGAGACGTCTGATCAGGGTCTCCGCCATTTGCTCATACAATATTAAATCTCAGATTCTGCATGTACTGTACAGCAAAGAAAACCAAATGTTTCATATACTGTTTAAAATTAAAACGTATGTCATTATTCATCAAGTTATTATTTGTTCATGAATAATTTTGAGGTGAAGAGTTAGTATTTGTCAAGTGGTAGTGTATATCGAGGGGTGAGAGGGGCATCAGACAACCAAGGTGGATAACTCTTGACTGAATTTGACATTAGTTATGTCCCCTTTTCAGCTTAGAATTTTTTTATAAAGTTTTGCATGCAATAAAAAAATTGGTTAAAGTTTTGCATGCAAGCTACTATCAGCCTTATATCTCAATAAGCGTTCATGGTACATGTATTGCCTTGAGATGTTATGAATATGTTTAGGGGTATCAGACAAACAAGGTAGATAACTCTTGATGGAATATGTTAGTTATGGCCCCTTTTTAATTTAGAATTGTTTTGCTTGCAAGGTACTTTCATGATTATATGTCAGGGTCCGGGCATGGGATTGATTTGAAATATCTTTAATATGTTTAGGGGTATTATACTATCAAGGTGTTACGGTCACTTCGCTGTACAGTATAGTTTTACTTATAGTTCTTGTTGTACCTGTAAAATACGTTATCTTTGCTGTACAGTATACTTACCTGTTTGTTTGGTAATGCGTGTAGTGAGTGACCACTGGGTATATATATATATATGGGTACACGGGATAGCTGACCAGTGTACGGTTAGGCAGAGAAGTTAAGAACGGAGGGAAAATTCTCGTTAGATTTATTTTAAAGAGAACAAACAGCCTTTTGGGTAAGTAGATACTTTATTTCATTATTTTAACATTTGCTTTATTTCTTGAAAATAATTTCTTGTTGATAGAAATGAGTATAGTTTTGTAGGTTTAAAGTTTTATGCCACGTTCTAGGTCTCGTCGTTTGTGCACGTGGTTCCTCGTGCTTAACCTTTTTTATGCGAAGTAACGTAAACTTGATATTTCGTTTTAAACTGTATTTCATATTTATCATAATGAATACTGTCTATATGTAATACATATTGAAAAGAATTTTATGTAAGTGCCATTAGTTTTATCATTTCTATGTCAATTATGTATGGCAATGTGTTACATGGAGAATTATTATGGAAGCGTAAAAGCGTAAACCATTTAAAAGGAAATATTATATGATGGAAAATATCATGATGTATAGGAAAATATACTAAATATTCATCAGTAAATACAGTAAAATGTATTATTATATAGTTGTTATGCATTTGAAATGCTTGAATTTGAGGACTGCACGTGAAAAATCTACCACAGCAATAATTCATGAACAATTCTGATTTTGAACATAGTGATATAATCTCCTTGTGTCAGAATAGCATTTATTTTTCACACTTGAAATAACAATAAAGGAGAAATGGTAACAAATAATCTTCTCTGCTTTCAACACCTCAACATTTTTTTTCATATTTTTCCCATCAAGGTAATATACCAATGCAATGCTAAAATGTAAAAATATATGTTTAAAAATCATATTTTTTTTTACAAAGCTTAAAGCTTTTAATTTGTAATTAACAATTTAGTACATATTCCTTGATACCATATAGTTCAAAAATTTTAACAGTTATTTGTGTCTTTTGAAGGCTACTGTCTTTCAGCATAAGTGACAACAAGAGGTAGTCCACATAAAATTTGTGTACCTTGATTTGCGATATTGTGGTGATATCCCCTATGGGTAACAGAGGTGTGAAAACCAGAACTGAAAATAGCATGTCATCCCGAGAGGCTCCCTGATGGGATTAAATACTTTCAAGTATACAATAAAACAAATAAACTCTTGAGTAATTATAGATATATAGGTAAACAAGAGTTTATATATATATAATCATACCATGTTGTGTTTTCCTCAAATGACGCGTGCTTAAACTCCGGACGTCATTTTCATCTCCCTATAAAGTAAAATTAGCAAACATGCATAAAAAAGAAGTAGACACTGATCACAGTATTGTGCTTATTAAAATCATTTTCACTGCTCTATGTTTTCCCCTTCACCCCCAAAGTAATTTGATTGTCAAATGAGCCAACAATATTCACTGTCAACACTTATCTCTCGCTCCTTACCCCCCCCCCCCCCTTTTTTTCTCTCTCTCAACACGTTTATACATCTTATTTCATTGGTTACAAAAAGGATCATAAGATACTGCAGAAGTTATGGTTTTATACAATATGTTCATAAGAAACTTATCTGTTAGCAATGGACCTAGGCAATTTTACAGATTTAATCAAAAACTGGAAAAGTTTGGCGAACAGCCTTCAGTACTGTACTGTACTGTACAAACCTGTCGATCAAAAAAGTCGCAACTTCGCTATCCGTTCTTAACCGAGCTCCTCTTTGAACGACATCTATCTCAATTTCTCACTTCATAAGTTCTTTGTTTGCGAGTCTAACTTGTTCTTTAGCACTTCTTTCGTTCGCGTTTTTGCAGTGTAAAATGTTTTTCGTTTCGGATTGTCGTCCGCCATGTTTGTTTTCACTCGGTCACGGAAATTTACGTGTGTAATCGGATACGTTCGGGAATACCGAGCCAACTTCGCGGAAATATAAAATCTTTTTATGTTGGCCAGCATAAAAATATTTTCGTTCTTTTCACTTAAAGAAAATCTATACTTACATTTGTTATTTTCATGAAGTCGAGCCGTAGGTTGTGTTTTTATTACATGGTTAATACTATCAAATACCTTTTTCCTGTTTATTTGATGATGAATTTGAACACTATTATAACTTTAACATAAAATCAACTGTTATACATGTACTAGTTTTACTTGCAAATGGCCAGGACAGGCCAGGACAGTTAACATAGTATATATTTCAAATAATTAAATTTTAAATAATTAAGTCATGCATTCTCTGAGCACAAATTGTGAATGAACATATTCTTTCAATTATGTTACAGTACAGTTATGAAATGAAAATATTTATTTTTGCAAAGCTTAAAAAGCATAACATTAGTAGACGCCTCATCACTGCTGTCTGAGATAGATGAGTGACTCTTGAGGTTTCTTTTTTTGCCCTAGGCTCAGATGTAGGCTCAGATTTTGGCGATGACTTCGAGCTGCATCATGCAGAATCAGGAGTATCAGTCTCCGCGTTCGACACTGATGAGGGTTTCACGGGTTGTGAACTGTGAACAGGTTGTGAACTGGTGTCAACAACAAATACAGGGTTCATGTCTGGGCAATTATCGAAAATATCCTGAACATCCTCACAATCAGAATCGGGGGGGGGGGGGGGGAAGAGAGAGAGAGCTCCGGACTGTTTTTCTCTCTAAGGCTTTTATTTTTAGGCGGCACTGTTCTCCTGAGAAGTTGTAGCCATATTTGTTCACTTCTTCAGCCACTGCTTTCAATTTGTGACGTGTGACAGATTTACCCTTCTCAAAGGACGAGAACTTCTCTAACAGTAGTTTTTCCGATGCAGAGCTCCACTTCGAAACTGTAATGATGAAAGACTAATTTAAAATATCATTTCAATTTATCAAAGTATACTTCTAGACTTTGTAAAATTAATTAAGAACTTATTAAAATGTGCTTTAAAAGTCAAAATAAATGTGTATATTTCTAGCTTACCTTCACTACAAAATTTAACCCTGAGTGCACTTGGTAGAACCACCGACATACCAAACACCAGCAAGAAGGCTTCCACACATGATGTATCTTAGTGACCCTGACAGGGGTCGAACATACAGCGGTGAGGGGTTTCACAATATAGCTTTTTTTTCTTTTTTTATTAGAAAAAAGGATATTAAGAGACTCTAACAAAGACAACATTATTTATTCATCACAATTGCAAAGTAGACTTATTACCGCTATTGCTACATGTATCTTCTATTGCAGTCTAGAGGCAGCTTTCTGACTCAAGGTTCCCTGACACATGGTTCTGTTGCTGTAGCAAATTGCTGCAAGTCATCTCCTTCAACCCAGAATCTGAAAACATATCACATTCTAGCTTACATTTTCTGCCTCATAATTTTGCCTTTATTGCTTGTGTCTAACAACCTAATTTTCAAGTACATGTACAAGAAAATCTTATATTACAACTGTGACAAATGAACTGTCAGTTATAACACAAATAAGCACTATGATATTAAGCCTCTCTTGTGCCCATATATATACATCAAAATTGTAATAGAAAAAAAAACAAGTTTTTTTATTCAAAAGAATGCCATGCCCCTAACAAGGCATTGATTACGAATATATGAACTTGACCTTTCACCCAAAAATCAATAGGGGTAATCCAGTAGCCATGGGTATATTTACTGCCAAGATTCGGGACCCTGGCAAAACAATTTTTCTGTAGCATTATATAAACCATTTAGTTGTTGTTGTTGTATTGGGGGTTTACCGTCGCTGCGATAGTATTTCAGTCATACTAAACAACTAACAACAAACTGGAAAACTGACCTGCATCTTCAAAAACAAGGAGAGGAGGGGCATAATAAAATTATGGCATTCATACCTGTTTCAGGACTCGTGAGTATGTCCACAATCTGCTTTGCACATGTTACCGTCACTGTCTTTGATAGTAACCTCATCCCTACAATGCAGAAAAATAAGCAACTTAACCAAAACACATAAAAAACTTGGCTACAAGTAAAACAATTTTGTTAATTTGTAGACTGATGTAATTTTTTTAGTTCCTCATTGCTGCAACATAGCTTTTAGAATATGATATGTGGAATGCAAATATACTTCTAAAATGTGAAGGTCATGTTGCAATTTTTGAAAAATATAAACTGTGACACCAACATTCAGGGAAACGTTTACCCGAATACATTTTATGAAATATAACACCAAAATGGGAAAAAATCACGCCTAATGCGATGAATTACGAGAAAAGGCTTACAAAACAAAGTTTTCCTTATTTGTTCATGGAAATGTGTATCCAGAATGCATAAACAAGTACGTGCTCAGTTGATCATTGTGCAAGCATGAATGCACATTTTGGCTTGTCAACAACAGGATGACACTGTCGAGTTGTTAGAGCTTATCATAACCGTCTCTTTTGTGATTTTGTAGTGTATATCATATCACGTATCTTCGGCGTGATACCGCAGTGAGAAAGCACTTTATATGCCAAAATAATATAACTGAAATAATGTCGGTGAAATGTTTAAGCAGACACATTATTTTATCCTTCCAGGTATTGGTTAGAGGTAGTCTCCATGTCTTGATCTATAAGTACATTTCTAGTCTCAACCGGTCAATACAAGGCAATAGCAATAACCGATATATAGTCTTGTCCCTGCATGTTTGCCGCCCAACAACCAGCTAATTTTTTTTCATAGCAGGTTCGCAATATAATCCCCCCCATGTTAAAGATTTTGTGTAGATCCAATTGTGTGTTAATTAGTTTAAAACATTTACCACTGGAATTCACAATATATTGTTTTAACCATTTGATTTTTAATCTATGAATATAGCTATCTATATCGACCATTCTAAGTCCACCTTCTTCATAGTTTTTAACAAATACATCATGTTTTATTCTTGACTTTCCAACCCATACAAAATTATACATAAGATCACTTATGTTTTTTATCATTTTCTTATCTGGAGTTGGCAGATTAATGAAACAATTAGTAAATAATGGCAATAACAAAGATTTTACAACAGTAATTCTGCCTATTGGTGTAAGTTTACGTCTCTTCCAGTATACTATTGAATTTTTTAATTTAATTAATTTCTCGTTAAAATTTATTTCTAATATTTTATCAAGATTTACATCAAAATTTATTCCAAGAACTCTAAAATGTGTTTCCCCCCATGTTAATTTCCATTTTGTTTTTATGGACTTAGTACTGTATTTTAATGATCCTATCCAAATTAGTTTAGTTTTATCAAAGTTAACTTTTAGTCCTGAAAAACGGGAAAAATCAGTTAAAACCTTTAATGCATATTTTAGCGATTGTTCAGATCAATCCATAAAAAGGGAAGTATCATCAGCAAATTGAGAGATTTTATATTCTTCTCCATCTATAATAATGCCTTTTATGTATTTTGATTGTTTTATTTTTAATGTTAAAATCTTTGTGCATAAAATGAAGATATAAGGAGAAATAGGATCCCCTTGTCTACAGCCACGTCCCACTGTGAACAAATTGGACAAAAATCCATTAAGTTGAATACATGTGTTAGTATTATGCAGAAAAAGCCTGATCCATTTTATAAACTCATTACTAAAATTGAAGAAAGACAATGTTTTTTCAATGAAGTTAAAAGATAATATATCAAAAGCCTTTTCAAAATCTATAAGCATTAATAAACCTGGTATTTTTTTGTCTTCTGTCACTTTCATAATATCATATAACAGTCTGGTATTTTCACTAATTTGCCTACCTTGAACAAAACCAGTTTGTTCTTTTGAGATTAATTTATCTAAAACAGTTTTTAATCTATTAGCTATACTTCCTGATGCTAGCTTGTAAATAACATTTAAGAGAGTAATAGGCCTCCAATTTTTTAAAAATTGTTTTCTCTTTTGGAATGCAAATGATGGTTCCTAGTTTCAAGCTATGAGAAAAAGTCCCTTTTTGAAAAGCAGAATTGATTGCCCTAACAACAAATTGACCAAGTTTATTCCAAAACACTTTGAAGAAGTTTGATGTAAAACCATCACAGCCAGGCCTTTTATCATTTTTCATGTTTTTCAGAGTATAAGATATCTCCTCATATGTCAACTGTCCTTCTAAATTATTTGTCTCATGTAAAGATAATTTTCTGACAGTGCTATCATTTAAAAAAGTGTCTATATCATAAGATTCATTGGCTTTCTCATTTTCATATAGCTTTTTATAATAATTACCAGTTTCATCTAAAATAAGTTTTTGATCATGTATATGTGTTCCATCATCATTTTCTAAAAATGGTATAT
This sequence comes from Solen grandis, assembly GCA_021229015.1. Classification (NCBI taxonomy): domain Eukaryota; kingdom Metazoa; phylum Mollusca; class Bivalvia; order Adapedonta; family Solenidae; genus Solen; species Solen grandis. The sequence continues at coordinate 47,575,793 of CM037786.1, read as the reverse complement.
TTTTGTTTGTGCAATCTGATTTTTCTAAATTTAAAAAATATTTTGTATTTTTTTCACCATTTTCAATCCATTGAGCTCTACTTCTTATTATTGAACTTTTAATTTTTTTATCTCTCAAAGCTTGTAATTCATTTTGTAAGTGTAATACCTTGTTATTTTCTGTTAAACTGTTTTCCTGTTGAATAATTTTATCTATTAATTCTTCTTCTTTACTTAGATTCTGTTTCTTCTTAAAGCTAGCATATGATATAGTTTTACCTCTTATTTCCATAAGCAAGGTTTCCAAAAAAAAGATCATCATCCAGAATAAATTGTATCAAGTTGTCATCTATTTCATGAATGTTGTCCAAATTATATATAGGTACACAGTATTGCATTTTAATCTTATGAATTAATTCATTTATACAATTTATAAAGTCTATATCATACAATAAGGAATTATTAAATTTCCATAGTCCTTTCCCATGTTTAATTTTATTAAGACATAAATCTATAGAAATAATGGAATGATCAGATCTATAACTATACTCTATATCTGCATTTCTTATACATTGTAATAAATCATCAGTATGTAAGAAAAAATCTAACCTGGCTTGTTGTAATGGATTTATGCGTCTCCATGTATATTTTTTACAATTTTGATTCATTTCTCTATAGGGATCAATCAGACATCTGCTATCAATAAAACTAAGCAGTGTTTTTCTAGCTCTAATGTTATTACATGTAGCCACCAAGGTAGATCATATATATTCGGATGATAATGGAAGTTGCATTAGCTTAAACCTTGATTTTGATGATATGACATTTAATTTAATTAACATATATGCACCCAACTCTGATAATCCTGGTTTCTTTGAGGAAATATTTCATATGATTGATTCCTTAGAGAAAAATGATCCATACATAATATGTGGTGATTTTATTTTAGTTTTAGACCCCGAGTTAGATTACTATAACTATAAATATATGAATACACTGTAGTTTGCTTTCTGCGCAAAACACTTGAACCTGTGAGGTGTATCAACTTAAATAAAAACTATAAGTGGTTTTCTGTTTGAAAATATGTCAATTTGAATAATTCAGACAAGTTTGATCTACAAAACAGCTATTCAAATACGAGTTAAAGATTTTAATGAATTGGACCTGCATCTAAAACATTGTCCCGAATTCACACAAGAAGTCACACGATGTCTTAATTTGATTATTAGAGCATGGCTGACATTTGTTTTGATCATATGGGACAACGAAAACAACTCGTCATAAAACGTTCTCACGCGCAAACGGTATAAAGGTAAAATACCCGGAAAACTTGTTATACCCCGAAAACTGATTAGTCAACCTTATGCAAATGTGGGAGGAGTTACTGACAAATAACGTATCACGTGACCTTTAAACAGCGGGATTTATCGCCAGACAGCAACCATTTTAACCGATTTGTTGTGTTTGTTTGAGTCCGTAGGTATTAACTTATATTTAATCAAGCATTTTGGGGGAATTTAATTAAAACAAAGATGGCGACACGACAAAGTCGGAAATCAGTCACAACAACGGTCAGTCAGTCAACATCATATGAGCTTGCGATCCGCAATCAAGAGAATGAACAACTGCAGAATCTGAACGACCGATTAGCAGCATACATCGATAGAGTAAGGTATTTGGAAACCGAAAACAGTCGGATGAATGTCCAAGTGAAATCAACCGAGGAAACTGTAACACGCGAAGTCACAAACATCAAGAATTTGTATGAATCGAAACTAGGCGAAGCACGAAAGTTGCTCGATGATACAGCGAAAGAGAAGGCGAAACTTCAGCTTGAAGCCAATAAATACAAGACTGAATCAGACGACTGGCAGTCAAAGTAGGTTTTTTTTAGCAACATGGTATTAGTTTTATTTTCTGATCATAGATATTTGAATGCTATATTTGAATGCTATGTGTATCAAGTCGTTGTTTTGAATTTTATGATGCAGTTATAGTCCGTTTCAATATCTGACCTCAGCCATGTCAGGCTGTGTAAACACTCCTGTTTATGACCCTACAGACTACTGGTCATCATGACAGTAAATAAGGTAGTTGTGGACCAAGTGGAATTAAACACACAGAAGTGAAGTAGTATATACCTTATTGTCAACAAAATGTGATCCAGATTTGTATTGACCTTAGGTACTACTGCTCAGTCATTTTATTGTGTGAACACTAATCAATATTGGAGCATTTCCCACCTTGATTGGCTTTGAAACAAGTGTTGGTAATGATAAACATGTCAGCTTCATGTAGAAAATATGCAAATGGGAATTGATTGTAAACATCTTTCATGATTTATGAATGCTGTAGTATTGACTGCCACATAAATAAAGACAATGATTGCTACCACTCCTGGACTCGATAGAGTAAATAAGAGTATGACAGTTAAGTGATATGAATTTTTTCAATGGATATTTGGCATAGTTTCATAAAAATAAATGACATTAATTTTATTTTACTGGAAATACTGTTTCTTTTTTTTTTCTTTTTTTTTTTTCCTTTTTATTTTGTATTCTTTATCAATATGAGTTTTCGTGAAGTTTGTGCAATAAACATGTAAACAATTTTACAATTAATTCTTTGCAGCAATTTCTATTTCCTGCTATAGTTGGTACCGTAATAGGACCCATTTGCAATTTAGAAGGGCCCATTTGAATCACAATTCAAAAGTGTACTTTTTATATAAATAGATGGATGGTTTAAATACTTCCTACTCAGCTGAATAAATTTCATTTGTGCTTCTCTTCCACAATATCTTAGTTTCTTGAAAATATAAACATTCCCTACCATTTTGCAGAAAAATTGCAAGCTATTCTGTCATATAAACCCAAATTTTTCTTTTCACAATATCAGCAGAATGTCGCTACTTTTCACTATTTTGAGAAAAAACTATGTTAATTTTTCACAAAAGAAGGGGTACCGGACCCATTCACAATTCGAGGAAAAAAATCACTGCTTTGACAGTTTTAGTGTGACATTTTCTGTTTAAATGTGATAATAGCAAAGTGATGCTGCTTTTCAAGTTGGTGAAACTTGTGTAAAATGTGTCTTTAACTGATATCATCCTGCATTAGAATTAGATAAAAAGTTTGAAATAGTAAATGTAATGGCCTGTACGTATTTGTAACCTTTATTGGTTAGAGTTTCGTGTTAGCAATAAGGTAGCTCTGTTGGTAGAGGGCTCGCCCTGTAAGTGAGGGGTCAAACAAGTCTTGGTCTCTCTGCATATTTTTCTCATCTCGTTACTTAAGTTACTTATTTCAGGTAGATAGAGTTTAAAAAAATATGTATGAAATTGTTAATTTATGTGTTACTGTTGTTTTGTTTTTTTTCCTCAAAGCAGATCTGACGCACATTAAATAATGTGTCAGTAAAACAGGGCTCATCCTAGGCTTAGAAAATATGGAGAAGTCACTTCTCTCTCAGCTCAGGATAGGAAGAAGTGGTGAGATCTTAGGGAGAAGAGAGAGATAGTACACTTGCAAAATAAAAGTAACAACTTTGTATTTTATTGTTTTTTTCAACATCAATATTTTTATCATGCTATATATCATAAAAACAGTAAGAATCAAAGACCAATCTAATAATGAGTTCACCTTCATTACCAGTATAGTTGTCATTAAATCAAAAGCTTGGAAAACAAGCAATTCATACCTTTAAGTTTTTCTAAGTCTTAAACATTAATGATATCACAGTTTAAGTTCAATTTAAAAAAAAAAACAAAAAAAAAAAAACAGGACCATGCTAACTACTGATAGCCATGCTAATGATATTCAACTGCTAGACTTGACAGGAAATAAACAAGACTAAGTATATCCCGTTCATACCAATGAAATGATCTTTGACAGTTTGATTTTGAAAATTTTCTAGTAGGAGAGTCAGGCTGAATGCTATCAAGTTTTCGTTTACTGCCTGGCTTGAGCGCATCACCCTTTATCAATGATGTAAGCAATATGGGTTTGCTCAGCATTTTTTCAAGTTTCAGTCAAACGTGAAAATCAGAAAAAGAATGAAAAAAGGGGGGGGGGGATAGGCTGAAATGGGTATATCATCCAACCAATTCTTTATTTTCTACTTATCATTTACTTGAGAAAAGAGTGGCCTCCTTTTCGATTTGCTAAAATTTCTGGAAAGTATAACTTTCTAAAGTGGATTTCTCTTTAGTGTTCTTAAAGAGTGAGGTCTAAGAGATGAGAGCGACTTCCTCGCCCGAATCGACCCCTAGGATGAGCCCTGGTTAAATGATTTTAAAGGAACATGTCACCTTCTTAAACATTTCTATATTTATATTGCTTTACCCTAATATTTAATCAAATGATTTTTTAATCTCCAGAAATCTAATGACAGATGCATATTTCTCATAAAGTATCTTATTTGCCTAGCAACAATATAGTTCTGAAATAAAATTCAGGTGATGAACCCATGATATCCTTTTTAATTAACAGAATTAACAAGCACACACAGCATTTTACTTGTCTCAGTCGCTTTTGAGGATGTGATCATATTGGGCTGCTTTCTCCACACAGATTTTCATGAATCATTAATGTAAAGTTAATAGATTAAGCAGAATAACAAGTTAGGAAGTGACAGTCTGCCCGAACAGTTAAGTCTGACATGGTCAAAGGTGTTTTATGATATCTCACTATCTGGCTTCTAAAGTCAAATTGAGGGCATAAAAAATTGATTACCCTCAACTTAACTGTAGAATGAATCTTCAGAAAGAAAGAAAAAAAAAGTTACGAGACTTTCAACACAGGCAGCTTATAAAAAGCAATGCTGTTAATTAATTGATCAATATATCCTTCACTACCATCCAATTTTCCCTAGATTCACTTCTTTGAATATCAGATTGTCTGTTTTTACATTCTTTCACAATAATGTGAAAAGCCAATTAAACTTTCTAAAAAATAGAATACAAGAGTAAAGGAAACCCAACACTCAATTAAATCTCTCGATAATTGTTATTTTATATACAAAGAAAATTTCAGAACTCTTCACGATATGTTTTTAAATACACACACACACACAAACACACACACACACACACAACATGGTCAAGTACAAATGCATGCAATTTATGTGTGTAACATTTCTGTTATCAAGTTCAATTAATAGCTACCGCAAGGTTATGAAACGTGTTGCCAATTTTGCAAAGATAGAAATCTTAAAAGGAAGCATGACTGCTGTCTCCGCTTTGTGAAATTTGATATTTGTTTACATTGAAAAATGTCTGCACCATGAAGTATTAAATTTGTAAACTGGGAATTGCTGTTCTAGTGCTTTGCACGCTTTATTTGTCTTCTATTCAAAGCTACTCTGAATAAAAAGATTATATTTAGCCTTGGCCTTGGGCAAATCTGATTAAAAAAAAGAATTTTGGTTGGGAGTGTTTGTAGTTGCAAGGGTATGTTTATTCAAGTCTTTTGATTTGGATAGGCTTAAGACCAAACTTATGTTCTCCACACAATGACTTGATACTGTATTTCATACATGTTTGGGCTTTTGATATAATGGTTTTACAATAAGCATTATGCATTTGCCGGTAACCATTTAGTAAAACAAACATGGGCTTCACTTTGATCTAACTTAATGTTAAAATCCCAGACTAAAGGATTGGGTAGTTTACAGCCAGTTATAAACTTGTTGAGATACATATAACCCCAAGGGGCTGTATGTCAAAAAAAGACAGGTGTCGGTCACCTTGACCTGTTACATGATACAATATGCCGCATTCTTTGTGCTGATAATGATCAATGATAATGTATGACTTAGAAGGGTAAACACTGGGTGTGTACTGGTGACTTACAGGGGATGGTTATCTGGGAAGGGTCTCGATGGTGCAGCAATAAATCAAATAATAAAATCTTAAGCAAACAATCTGCTCTCTGACTTGTTCTTTCTGTAGCTTTTTTTTTCTTTGCGGTCAAAATATATATAAAGTTATTGATGGCTCTAAATAGTCTTGTAACATCCTACACAGAAAACACACTCTAAGGTGAAGCTGGGTCACTAATTGGATCTACAACATTATGTCATGAAAAAAACAACAACGTCATGTTAAAGTCATTTGTAAATCCATTCCAGGATAAGTGCCTTTTCAAATACACAGGATGTAGCCTGTTCATTTCCTTTTTTTCATGAGCTGTCCCCTTGCTCTTTCCTTTACCTCAGCTGAGTTAGGTTTTAAATGAGCAACACATGTTTCTTATGATGGAGTTTCATTTTTATGTTACTAGATCCATACAATTAAGTGTGATAAGTCCTTGGATCAAACTGGGGGACGATCCTATCCATCATGATATGGTTTTGAATTTAAAGTGTTCAGTAAGCATGTATTTCAACCAGTTGTATACTAAACTAAACTACCTCGCTCTGATTTGACTCTTGAATGTTTCATTTAAAATCAGCAGACCATAAAATGAAGAAAAATATGAGTCATTCATACATAGAAAAGTGAATGTTCCTCAAGTAGGAGTTTTGGAAATAATTAGAGAATTGATTTTATTTCTTTTATCTTGATTACCAGTGATTACCAGTGGCTTTCAAATGGTTGTTTCAAGAGGTTAAGGGTGATGACAGTAGAAGTAGTTACAACAATGGGAGTAACATTCTCTGACCTTGCCCATGATTCAGAAGGAATGGGGGTGTACTGGTAGATTCCACATGTCTGAATGTGGTTGTAAACGCTTGGTTTCCGGTTGTTGTCTGGTCTGAGTAATCCAAAGCTCTCAGTACTGGTGGTGACTCTCTACCAAGATTGTTCAAATGTCTGATGGTCCTAAAATATGGTTCTGTTGTGTAGATGCTATTCTAATTTGAAATTATTGTAAAATCAGTTGAATAAGTTAAACAAAACTTAAAAAATGTTTGGATGAACTGATTGTAAATATGCAACACAATAGACCCATTTATAATATTCCTTAATAAACTGGATTTAATATAGATAGGCAACTGAAAAGGCATATTAAATGGTTAACTCTAAGGACAACTCTTTAGGTTGTTATGACAATATAAAGCACATTTAAAAGTTGTGGGCGTCATACAGATAGGCCAATCAAGAGCCATGTTCTTGTGTTCATACTACACTGGTTAAGTGACGGTTAACTGTCTCTTAAACTTGCCAGGTATATACTTTATACCACTTCTTTATAATGGGTGTAAACTATTTTCTGTATTTATCTGTTAGGGAAGTGCTTATTGTTGTGCTGCTTAATGGATAAAGTTATGAGAGGGGATGCTCTCTTGTGTCACAAAATACATGTAGAACTTCTTTGGATATGTAAAATCTTGTCAATCTAATGTTACATTCAGCTATAAAAGTACAGTCAGGCTTATTGGGAGTGTTTTATATCTGATGCTGTTCAGTCAGGAATTAATATCCTTCTTTCTAGGACTGTAAATAGGCATTTTCCCTTCTGAAAAAAAATTATAATAAAATTCATGGCATTGCAGTTTTCCCCCAAATTGCTATTTACCCCAAGATTTATCTTTCCCCATTCATTTTATCCCCAAATCATGGCAATATGGCCCCTTCTCCATCATCTGAAAAAGCCTGTCAATAAAATCAATGTACATGTATATATGAACATTTTTGTATTGGTGAGTAGCATAGTGTACCTTAGAGGACAGAGATGCAAATATAGATAGTTAGAATAACACCTATCAGAGTAAGCTGCTCCCTTCACATCGCCAGGTACACCTTCTTAATGGTGGTGTGATTGTATCTTTTTTGTAGAGTTGGATAAGTTGGGGTTAATACTAGGTTAGTTGCCAGGGGCTCTGCATCTTTGAGAGCAATTGGATTTAAAAAAAAAGTATGTGGGTGTTGATAATTGAAGCAAATGAGAGGGTAAAATAGATATTTTATAGTATCCCACCCAACCCCCTCTGAATCAGTTAACATAGTGTGGACCTTTTTATTAAAACGCTGTACTTGTATTTAACAAATCTTGTGTTCATTGTAAGTCCATTTCCCTACATAATGTCTACTAATTTCTTATTTGCACAATAAAACATAATGAAATGTGATGCTTTTCTGTACATTACACAAACTTTTTCGGAAGAATAAATCAGTAGATGTAACCAATTAAAGTCCTATTGTCCTGATCTGGAATTGAACTTGCAAGTCAGACACACTTAAGCTAGCTCTATGGCAAGTTGGAATAAGTGTTATTTTATGCCCGTCTATCACACCCATCCATTTAAGAATCTGTCTTCAGATTTCTGGTGTTCGAATGACTGTGGGACTTTCTAAAGTGCCATCCCATCTTCATGGGGTGCCAAATGTTACCAAGTAAAGTCCTACTGCCCCAAGCTGTAATAGAACTCTGAAACCTCCATATGCAAGTTTGACACTATACCACATTGCCACAAAAGCTTGCTATATGGCAAGATAGTACAGGTGTCATTTATAATAATAACTGTAAATTCACGTTTGGCAAGGAGTGGGTTTTTTTCTAGCTCACCTGAGCACAACATGCTCATAGTGAGCTATTATGATCACCCTGCGTCTGTCGTCCGTCATTGTGCATCGTCTTTCGGCAGCAATTTGCTTTAAACGACATCTCCTTTGAAACCGTTGGACAGAATTTGATTAAACTTGGCAGGGGTGTTCCTTGGATGAACCTTCACAAAAGGTTCATAAAATAAATTAACTTGATCCATGTAGAACTTTGGTTGCCATGGCAACCAAAAGGAAAAAAATATGAAAACTTTAAAAATCATCTCCATCAAAACTACCAACAAGATTTCAAAATGTTTTAGTACAGATGTTCCTTTGGTAACCCACTACCAAGATTGCTAAATTATTCAGATCCGTAAAAAAACATGGCTAAACAACATCTCTGCTGGACAGAATTTGATTTATTTTGGCAGGGATGATCCTTGGGTGAACCTTCACAAATGTTGCTATAATACACTTGATCCATGTAGAACTCTGGTTGCCATGGTAATGGAAACAAACAAAAAAGAAGAAAACTTCATCTTCTTAAAAACTACTGGCCAGATTTCAAAATGTTTTAGTACAGATGTTCCTTGGGTAACCCTCTTCCAAGATTGCTAAAATTATTCCACTCTGTAAAAAAACATAGCCGCCAGGGGCGGGACTAATTTCCCTTACATTTATATAGTGAAATCTTAAATCTCCTCTGAAACTTCTGGACAGAATATGGTTAAATTTGGCAGGGATTATCCTTGGGTGAACCTTAACAAAAGTTGCTAAAATAAACTAGATCCATGTAGACCTCTGGTTGCAATGGCAATGGAAAGAAAAAAAATATAACTTCATCTCCTTCAAAACTACTGGCCAGATTTCAATATGTTTTAGTACAGATATCCTTGGGTAACCATATACTCAGGTGAGTGATCCAGGGCCTTTATGGCCCTGCTTTTTTTAATCCCCCGCCGCAAAGCGGGAGGGGGGTTATAGGAATGGCCTTCGTCTGTCTGTCCGTCCGTCTGTCTGTCTGTCTGTCTGTCTGTAACGTTTTCGTGTCCGCTCCATATCTCCTATACCTCTTGAAGGCTTTTCGTGAAACTTGCCTCAAATGTAAACCTAGTTGAGACGATGTGCATAACTAAGGTGGCAGCCATGTAGGCTCAAGGTCAATGTCACACTAGAAGGTTATGTGTTAGAACCTTCAATTTCCATTTCAATTTCGTGTCCGCTCCATATCTCCTATACCCCTTTTTTTTTTATGAATTTGCCTCAAACATATATCTAATTGAGACGATGTGCAGAACATAGGTTGCAGTCATGTCGGCTCAAGGTCAAGGTCACACTTGAGGGTCATGTGTTTGAACCTTCTATTTCCTTGCAATTTCATGTCCGATCCATAACTCCTATACTCCTTGAAGGATTTTAATGAAACTTGCCTCAATTATAAACCAAATTGAGGCGATGTGCAGAACACATGTGACAGTCATGTTGGCTCAAGTTCAAGGTCACATTTGATGATTCAGTGTTCAAGGCAGCGGCAGGGGAAATAGCTGTCTTTTGGACTGCCTTGTTTTTAGCTCACCTGAGCACAACGTGCTCATGGTGAGCTTTTGTGATTACCTTTTGTCCGCCGTCCGTGCGTGCGTGCGTCCGTCGTCAACAATTTCTTTAAACAACATCTCCTTCTAAACTACTCACTGGATTTTGATAAAACTTCACAGGAATGTTTATTATGGATCCCTTTACCAAAGTTGTTAAAATTATTTTGATTGGTCAAAAATCTAGGTCACAGAAGCTAAAAATAGATTTTAAAAATGAAAATTTTAAAAATCTTCTCCGAAACCACAAGGCCTAGCCTTTTGATTTTTGGTATGTAGCATGATCTTATGACTCTCTAACAATATTGATCAAATAATGTCCCTGGATTCAAAATTGGCCCAGGGGTCAGTTGATTTAACATAGACTAATATAGGAAATACTTGAAAAATCTTCTTCTCAGAAACCACATGGCCTGGAGTTTAGATGTTTGGTGTGCAGCATTGTCTAGTAGATCACTACCAAGTTTGTTCAAATTATGGCCCTGGGGTCAAATTTGGCCCCAAGGCCTTGAGTTTAGATATTTAGTGTGTAGAATGATCTTATGACTCTCTACCAAGATTGTTCAAATTATGACCCTTGAGTCAAAATTGGCCCCGCCCCAGGGGTCACTTGATTTAACTAAGGCTAATATAGGGAAAAAAAACTTGAAAAATCTTCTTCTCAGAAACCACATGGCCTGGGGTTAAGATATTTGGTGTGCACCATCGTCTAGTAGATCACAACCAAGTTTGTTCAAATCATGACCCTAGGGTCAAAATTGGCCCGCCCCAGGGGTCACTTGATTAAACATAGGCTAATATAGGAAAAACTTGAAAAATATTCTTCTCAGAAACCACAAGGCATAGAGTTAAGATATTTGGTGTGTAGCATTGTCTAGTGGATCTCTACCAAGTTTGTTCAAATCATGTCTCTGGGGTCAAAATTGGCCCGCCCCAGGGGTCACTTGATTAAACATATGCTAATATAGGAAAAACTTGAAAAATCTTCTTCTCAGAAACCACATGGCCTGGGGTTTAGATATTTGGTGTGCAGCATTGTCTAGTAGATCACAACCAAGTTTGTTCAAATCATGGCCCCGGGGTCAAATTTAGCCCCGCCCCAGGGGTCACTTTTTTAACATAGGCTAATACAGGAAAAAAATGAAAAATCTTCTTCTCAGAAACCACAAGGCCTGGGGTTTAGATATTTGGTGTGCACCATCGTCTAGTAGATCACAACCAAGTTTGTTCAAATCATGACCCTGGGGTCAAAATTGGCCCGCCCCAGGGGTCACTTGATTAAACATAGGCTAATATAGGAAAAACTTGAAAAATATTCTTCTCAGAAACCATAAGGCATAGAGTTAAGATACCTGGTGTGCACCATCGTCTAGTAGATCACAACCAAGTTTGTTCAAATCATGACCCTGGGGTCAAATTTGGCATCGCCAAGGGGTCACTTGATTTAACATAGCTAATATAGAAAAAAAACTTGAAAAATCTTCTTCTCAGAAACCACAAGGCCTGGAGTTTAGATATTTGGTGTGTAGCATGATCTTATGACTCTCTACAAAGATTGTTCAAATTATGACCCTTGAGTCAAAATTGGCCCCGCCCCAGGGGTCACTTGTTTTAACTAAGGCTAATATAGGGAAAAAAACTTGAAAAATCTTCCCCTCAGAAACCACAAAGCATAGAGTTAAGATATTTGGTGTGTTGCATTGTCTAGTGGATTTCTACCAAGTTTGTTCAAATCATGACCCTGGGGTCAAAATTGGCCCCGCCCCAGGGGTCACTTGATTAAACAATGGCTAATATATAAAAAAAACTTGAACTTCTTCTCTGAAACCACAAGGTCTTGGCTTTTAAATATTTGGTGTGCAGCATTGTCTAGTAGATCTCTACCAAGTTTGTTCAAATCATGCATCATGCATTGTCTAGTGGATCTATACTTAATTTGTTCAAACCATGGCCCTGGAGTCAAATTTGACCCCGCCATTGGGGTCACCTGACTTTACATAGGCTAATATAGAAATAACCTGAAAATTCTTCTTTTTAGAAATTAGAAAACACATGGCCTTGCGTTAAGATATTTGGTGAAAATTGGCCCCGCCACAGGGATCACTTGATTTTACATAGACTTATTTTGGGAAAAAAATAGAAAAAATTCTTCTCAAAAACCACAAGGTCTGGAGTTTAGTTATTTGGTATGTAACATGGGCTAATAGACCTCTACCAAGTTTGTTCAAATCATGACCCTGGGGTCAAAATTGGCTCTGCCCTATGGGTCACTAGATTTTACATAGCCTAATGATACCAGGTGAGCGATCCAGGGCCATCATGGCCCTCTTGTTTTTTGGGTTTTGTTGTACTAACTCAGGTGAAACTGGCATGAAATATTTAGTATTCGTATGATCTTGTGTAAGGATTCTTACTAACTTCTAATCAGGGTGCTTGATTTTCTGAATTCTCACATGAATTTATAGAAAGAATCTTAAGGTTTTGGAGAGCTACTGTCTATGATTGAAATGACCAGAAGCCTGCATATGTTTGAGAACCTGCATGCTATGAAGAGAGTGTTTATGTGGTTGTTTTGGCCTGTTCCAGGTACCAAAAGAGGGACAGGGATGCCAAGAATGCTGAGAAGAAGAACATTGAACTGCAAGCTGATCTGGGAGAGGTGGGGGCCAAACTGAAAGATGCTGAGAACAACAGGAAACATGCTGAAGCTGAGGCTAATGTAAGTCAGTTGATTTGCTGTGATTTTAACTTCTAGGGGTTGTCTCACAGTGATATAATATTCATTCAAATTATTCTGAGGTTTCATAAGTCTAAATATAAATATCTAGTGCAGATCTGTTGAAAAGCTGTTTTGGGCCAAAGCCTAGTAATTTCATTGTAGTAATGAATAGTTGTAAGTGAGCAACAAATATTTACATTTTTTTACTCCTGGTTGTTGGAACCATGTAATACAGGCATTTAGATTTTCACAAGGAAAACTATTATGAATTTGTGCTATTGCAGTTAGACTTTTTGTGTGCCTTTGCACCCGATTTGTTTTCATATCTTGAGGTATGACAGTAATGAAAAAGTATTTTGGGCCCCTGGTTTTTGGAACCATGTATTACAGGCATTTTGGTTTTATGGGGAATGTTTGTTTCATTTAGACTTTTTGTCTAACTTTTCAATTGATGTGTTTGCAGAGGTTAAGAGGTGAGGTGGCAAACCTGGGGCGACAGTTGGCAGCCCTGAAGAAACAGTTGGAGGAGGAGACATTGCTGCGGGTGGACCTTGAGAACCGGATACAGAGCATGAAGGAGGAACTGGCCTTTAAGAGTCAGGTGTATGAGCAGGTGGGGAAAGTCTGTTAGAACAGTCCTTTATACTTCAGTATTGATGCTGGCTCTTTGTAAATGGTCTCTGTATCTTTTTTGTTGGTCTTTACAACTCAAAAGAAGGATGGTTTCTTTGTTTGATCTTATATATTCAACATTCACCCCAACTGAGAAACGCGTTCTTACAATTTAAACTAATTCTCAACAGTTTTTGGGATGGACCAGTATTCATGCCTGTGAAGGTCTTAAAAGAGTCTTGCCCTCCATAGGTCTCAAACCCATAACCTCTGGATCCATAACCTTATATGCTACCTGTGGACCATGTCTCCATGATACAGTACTTAGGAGTCTCAGAACTCCAGATTCTCTTTTGTGTTAAAACGTTGATAGACAAATGAAATTTTGTGGATCCATGATTCTCAAAAACATAACTGGTATCTGCATAATATTATTTTGTATACAATTGATGTCATAGTTAATTTGATCATTAAGCTATATTGATCAAACTTGTAGAAACTGTTTATCTTTATAATTTCCTTGCCAAATTTGAGTATGGTTGTTATTGTTCTCCGAAAAATCAGTATATTTTTCATCTGCTTAATTTTATATGATTTTTTTTCCTGTTTTTCAGGAGCTGAATGTGGTACGCAACCGGATCAAGATCAAGGATGTTGCAGGTGTATCGAAAGGCTATGACCGTAAGATGCAGGAGGCACTGCAGGCCATGAGGCAGGAACAGGAGGAAAAGCTGATGATTGTCCGTGTAGATGTGGCGGATCTCTATGAATGTAAGGTATGATGGGTTTTTTCTTTGTTTTGAGTAGTAGCAGTAGGCAATATCTCTCAGTATGTGTGTTGAGGTATGTCTGGAATTTGTTATCTTCTGTATGTACTATAACAAACAACTACAAAAGTGTATTAGATGTATAATCCAATTAAAGTGCATTTCATGATCAGAAAAAACTATAAAGGGAGAAAACTAAGTTAAACTATAAAGTAATGATGTTCAATAGTGTTATTTCCCTTTGCGTGTAGTTTATTACCATGTTTATGGCATGCGGTGAAATTGGGGTGAATTGTTCAAATTGCTCTCACAATCATTTTGACAATAGCGCATCAGTATTAATAAACCTAGCATATATAAACATGGTCCACCAATTAATACCTTTGTGAAATGAGACATTGAACACTATAGTTCTAACAGATTGTTTGAGTGTCTTATCGGGGATCTTGATGTCTCATAAACGGGGGGGGAGGGGGGTGTGAACTGTAAATGATGAATGCGCGTATTGAAAGTTGCGGAATGTTTCATTCAGTTTAAATTATGACAGTATAGATTTAAAGTAGAGGGTTTTCAGTCTGTTTAAAATGAAGACAGGGTATTGATTTAAAGTAGATGGTTAATTGAGTATTTTTACTGTATTATTTTCATACAAAAATGTCATTTGAGGAATTCTTAAGGCTTAGAAGGGTATTCACCATTCAGGTTAGACAATAACGTATTTATATTAAAATTAAGACACTTCAAATAATTGAGGTCATGAAGTATATGTCGGTATAAGCTAAATACACTTTTTTTACATGTTACTTATACTGGTTTTTAATGCAAAACTATTTATAATTTGTAAGTAATGCTTAAATTTGATATGGAGGAGCATATTTATTAAAGGAATACGCTCGGCTGAAATGAAAATTTAACCATCAACAAACCTTTTAGTGTAGATCACTTTGACATGACTTTCATTTTTATACACGCTATATTTGTGAAGATAGAGCTGTTTAAAGTTTGTGATTTCGATCGGCTATGGCCGCCGCCATCTTTGTTCATGTTTACCTTTCTGTGACTCACAAATACCCATTGAACCATATCCCGATCGATGAGTGAGATTAATAGGGGTTGTGATAAAAGCATTACTTAAACTTAAAAAATCCTTAATAAGTCCTTGACCTGTACTTCAGTATCTCTAAGGAATGTTTTTCCCTCACCAGGTGACAAATCTGCAGGGTGCCCTAGAACGCAGCATGAATGAAGAGACATCGTCCAGAGAGGAATACATTTTGACCAAAAGGAGGGTGGATGAGCTTTCCTCAGAGCTGACCAAACTAAAGGCACAGGTAAGCACACAATCTGATCTTTGGTAACTGAGCCAATATTTTTAGTATTGAGAGGTTTTGCCAAGTTTTGAAACTAATTAAAAATATAGTTTCCAAATTTTACAAAAATAGTATATTGTCTTGGTCTCTCTACTACTTGATTTGTCTACCATTCTATCTGCTATAACATATACATACCTTTGAAATTACGTAAGAATGTATAGTTTATTGGGTCACCTGCTATAAGCAGAGGTAACACATAGGGATCACTTTTCCATTGTCTGTCTGTCACACTTTTTCTGTCACACTTCAGCAGGTAACACAAAGGTTCCAAAGAACACTCTTGTGTAATTATAAGTAGATTACATAGATTGGAAAATTAATTTAAATATGAAAGGAAAAGTCAAAATTTTGTATTCTGACATTTTCCAGAATGAAATGTACGAGGCTCGGATCAATGACCTGGAGAACCAGCTACAGACAGAGTCGGAGCTTAATGAACAACGCATACTGCAGACGGAAAAAGAGATCTCTGAGCTGATGGCTACCCTAAATTATAAGACTCGAGTGTATGGTTGCCTGCTGGAAATCAAACTGAGACTGGGTACTGAGATAGAGGCATACAGGAAGCTGCTGGAAGGAGAGGAAGAGAGGTAAGCATTTGGTGGGAAGAATCTATTTCATCTAAAGAAATCACAGGGAGACATTCATAACTTATTGTTTAATTTTGAGAGTTTAATATCTGTAATTGGAGGAAAGTTTCCTTTGCATTTAATGTGACTTTGAAAAATGTTTGTGTATAGTGGTCTTTGAAAATAATTTAACCCATGGGATAATGCCATTATAAATGATAGATTAATGTGAAAATAAATCTTTTTTGTAAATGTCTTGGTAACTCATAAAGCGTTTCTGTAAGAAATACTTTAAGTTACCTAAAAGATATAAGTACTAATTTTATTGAATTATTGAGTAAGGTTGTTTAGAGTTTAAGAGCATAACCTTCCTAAAGCAGAGAGTTGTGGGATCTATTTCCAGATGCGACATACAAAAATCATTAAATATGGTACTTGTATATTATAGTTGATGGGCAGTTTGAAGACTGCTTGGTCTTGTGTTGAGATAATATGACTTAGTATGGTAACATGCTGCTTGTCTATTTCATGATCTCCCAAATGACTAAAATACCTTTGGTTGGGTGTTAATACCAAGTAAAGAAACAATAAGCAGCAGGGAGGGTGAGCATACTTCTCAGGAGGACTACCAGCCCCCGCCCCCTTTTTTTCGAAAAATCACACCGAACGGAGCCCCCTTGCCCCCTCAGCCTCCGTCATCCCCTGGGACGTTCCACCACCCTCAACAGCCCGGGGTGACGAAGCCCCTGTTCCGATTGCACGCGATTAAGACAAACGCCATCATAACGAATGTCGCTACGGGCAATGAAATTCCTATGAGATTTGCGGTTGTTGACGGCGGACACATTCTCAGCGTTCTCGAAATACAGGGCGGGGGGGGGGCATCTGAATCTCTAATGCACACGCAGCTCAGCTTCAGCTTTTTGGCAAACTCTTCCAGCGCTTCTTTGCGACCTTCGGCTAGTAATTTTTTTCGAAGCTCGTCCATGCTTTCCGAAGATGGCGCCTTGGTGGCACGGGTCTCCCGTCTCAGGTCTTCGAACTTTTGGATCTCATCTAGAACAAGCTTGTACTCGACGTCGGAAATGTTCCCGTCTGCCATGGCTTTGCTCACGATGTCGGAG
>CM037786.1:47543153-47558470 GCA_021229015.1 Solen grandis | reverse complement strand
ATCTTTCAAACATTTTTATCACAATGGGTAAGAAAAATAATAATAAAAACTAGAATCGCTATTGCGATATCATCGGTTTTCGCAAAAGCAATTCCATTCAGTTCACGAGTCACATGTTTCGAAAAACATATTTCTTCGTTCAATGGCTTTTTGAATACTGTTGAATACAGTGATCTTTCAAACATTTTTATCGCAATGTTTAAGCAGACTTTTTACCAAGAAGAATACTTCTAAGTATTACCTGTTTGTAATGTAGTCGCAAACTTGAAAACTTTTTTTACAGACTTCGGGTACTGCAACATTATATGTGTGTGTTGCTTTATGAGGGTGACATACGACAATTGTACTCGATAAACAACAATTGCAAACGACACACAACAGTATAAAATGACACGCGACAATGCAATATGCCACTTAACATTATAACGAATTAATGTTGCATTGAATTACTATCATTTTCATGAAATATCGCATAAATATTTTAGTGTTGTTTCAAATTGATGTCACCAAGGAACAGAATGCAAAAAATTGCATAAAAATCAGACTTTAATTATTTTAGTAATAAACGGTGATTTCAAGCCAAGCGCCCCCTAGCAGCAAAATGAGAAACAAAATTGAGTAAAATTTTACTATTAGGTACCTAGAAATGCAGCAAATGGTTCAATGAAGCATACAAGCCGCACTAGTCGTACATTCTATTCCTTATATATCACAATTGGAAGCATATAAACTGATTTACAATTGTTCTAAATAGGATCAAACTTTGGACTGCCGTAAAATGACCAAATCAAGTCCGATCTTCAAAACCTAAACATCACTGGAAAGGGCTATTCAAGAACTAAAACTATTTGTTTATATACTTTCAATAAAATATTTTTTGTTTTGGAGCTATTTGGAGCCGAATAAAAACACAATTATCGTAATATGACCTTGACCTTTGAAATTTCATTTTAACTTTTTAATTGTGAGGCCCTTTCAAACATAACAATACATAACTTGTGAAAATATCATGAAGAATGGACTAAAACTAAAGTCAGGAGCGACAAAAAACATCTTTTCGAAATTTTAATTTTTCCTAAAATTTAGTGAAGTTTGACCGTTTCTAGAGGACAAACCATGCATTTATTAAATTCGCTACCCCATATATTTTGTGCGTATATGTCTTGCAAATCATTTGCAGCAAACAGAATTCTTCTATCTGATGTCTAACAAAAACGGATAGGTTTTTCGTACACATACCCTCATCTGCACAGTTTTTTGCGAGGTTCGAACTTTCAACCTTCCGTTGCTAGCTCAAAAAGTTTCAGCCACTCATACCTAGAAACTATATTTTATTAGGCTATCAACAAGAAACATAATGCAATAAACCGCATTTGGATCAGGGTTTAACTTTTTGAGTTATAAGTAGAAGAGTGCTTTCAAGCTAAGCGCCCCCTAGCGGCAAAATGAGAAACAAAATTGATTACAATTTTTTCCATTAGGTACCTAGCAATGCAGCAAATAGTTCAATCAAGTACGCAAGTCGCACTAGTCGAACATTCTATTTCTTATATATCACAATTTGAAGCATAAAAACTGATTTACAATTATTCCAAAAAAGGATCAAACTTTGGACTGCCGTAATATGACCAAATCAAGTCCGATCTTCAAAATCTAAACATCATTAGAAAGAACTTTTCTAAAACTAAATATTTTGTTCATATATTGTTTATGAATTGTTTTTTGATTTTGAGCTATTTCAAGCCGAATTGATATACAATTATCCTAATATGACCTTGACCTTTACAATACATTTTTACTTTTTATATTATGTGACACTTAAGAACATAGTTTTACATTAAATGTGAAAATTTCATAGAAATTAAACTAAAAATAAAGTCAGGAGCTGCAAAAAATCTTAACAGTCATGCTTTGGAAATGTTGACTTTTCGAAAATATTGGTTAAGTTTGACCGCGTACTGTGGACAAACCATGCATTTCCCGAATTCGCCACCCCATATATTTTGTGCGTATATGTCTTGCGAATCATATGCAACAAACAAAATTCTTTTATCTCAATTCCAATAAAAATGGGCACTTTTTTCGTAGACCTACCCTCATTTTCACTGTTTTTTACGAGGTTCGAACATTCAACCTTCCGTAGTCAAAAAGTTTTATATACGCAGATTTTTGAAACCTATCATATTTGATTAGGATTTTGACAAGGAACACAATGCAAAAAAACACATCTGAATCGGACCTCAAATAACAGAGTTATTAGCATTTGTTGATTTTTTTCAAAGCGCCCCCTAGCGGCAAAAAAAAGACAAAAATGAAAATTATCTCAACGTTAGGATCAAGTTCAGATAAATATAAGAAACTGGTAAAAATTTCATAAATGTGGCTTTTTTCTATCATGGTGATATGCCGTTCACAAAAAAGGGTTAGAAAAATAATAATAACTAGAATCGCTATTGCGATATCATCGGTTTTCGCAAAAGCAATTCCATCAGTTCACGAGTCACATGTTTCGAAAAACATATTTCTTCATTCAATGGCTTTTTGAATACTGTTGAATACAGCAAAAAATTGCATAAAAATCAGACTTTAATTATTTTAGTAATAAAGGGTGATTTCAAGCCAAGGAGAAACAAAATTGAGTAAAATTTTACTATTAGGTACCTAGAAATGCAGCAAATGGTTCAATGAAGCATACAAGTCGCACTAGTCGAACATTCTATTCCTTATATATCACAATTTGAAGCATAAAAACTGATTTACAATTGTTCTAAATAGGATCAAACTTTGGACTGCCGTAAAATGACCAAATCAAGTCCGATCTTCAAAAACTAAACATCACTAGAAAGGGCTATTCAAGAACTAAAACTTTTGTTCAGATACTTTCAATAAAATATTTTTAGTTTTGGAGCTATTTGGAGCCGAATAAAAACACAATTATCGTAATATGACCTTGACCTTTGAAATTTCATTTTAATTTTTTAATAGTGAGGTCCTTTCAAACATAACAATACATAAATTGTGAAAATATCATGAAGAATGAACTAAAAATAAAGTCAGGAGCGACAAAAAAACATCTTTTCGAAATTTTAATTTTTCTTAAAATTTAGTGAAGTTTGACCGTTTCTAGAGGACAAACCATGCATTTATTAAATTCGCTACCCCATATATTTTGTGCGTATATGTCTTGCAAATCATTTGCAGCAAACAGAATTCTTCTATCTGATGTCTAACAAAAACGGATAGGTTTTTCGTACACATACCCTCATCTGCACAGTTTTTTGCGAGGTTCGAACTTTCAACCTTCCGTTGCTAGCTCAAAAAGTTTCAGCCACTCATACCTAGAAACTATCATATTTTATTAGGCTATCAACAAGAAACCTAATGCAATAAATTGCATTTGGATCAGGCTTTAACTTTTTGAGTTATAAGTAGAAGATTGCTTTCAAGCTAAGCGCCCCTGCGGCAAAATGAGAATCAAAATTGAGTAAATTTTACCATTAGGTACCTCGCAATGCAGGAAATAGTTCTATCAAGTATTCAATTCGCACTAGTCGAACATTCTATTTCTTACATATCAAAACTTGAAGCATAAAAACTGATTTACAATTATTCCAAAAAAGGATCAAACTTTGGACTGCCGTAATATGACCAAATCAAGTCCGATCTTCAAAAACTAAAGATCACTGGAAAGAGCTCTTAAAGAACTAAAACTTTTGTTCATATACTCTCAATGAAATATTTTTAGTTTTTGAGCTATTTCGGGCCGAATAAAAACACAATAATCGTAATATGACCTTGACCTTTTCAATTATTTTTAATATTTTTAATTGTGAGTCCCTTTCAAACATAACAATACATTACATGTGAAAATATCATGAAGAATAAACAAAAAATAAAGTCAGAAGCGATAAAAAACATGTTTTTGAAACTTTAACTTTTCCTAAAATTTAGTGAAGTTTGACCATTTGCAGAGGACAAACCATACATTTCTTAAATTCGCCACCCCATATATTTTGTGCGTATATGTCTTGCAAATCATTTGCAGCAAACAGAATTATTCTATCTGATCTCTAAGAAAAATGGATAGGTTTTTCGTAGACCTACCCTCATTTGCACAGTTTTTTGCGATGTTCGAACTTTCAACCTCTTGTAGCTCAAATACTTTCAGCGACACGTACCCTCGAAACCTATCATATTTTATTTGGCTATCAACAAGGAACAGAATGCAAAAAACCGCATTTGAATCGGACCTCAAATAAGTGAGTTATTAGCAATTAATAAATTTCATGCAAAACGCCCCCTGGCGGAAAAGTAAGACATAAATGAAAATTTTCTCAACGTTAGGATCAAGTTCAAATACGTGGTAATAACTGATTAAAATTTCATACATGTGACTTTTTTCTATCATGGTGATATGCCGTTCACAAAAAAAGGTTAGAAAAATAATAAAAAACTAGAATCGCAATCGCGATATCATCGGTTTTCGCAAAAGCAATTCCATTCAGTTCACGAGTCGCATTATTCGAAAAATATTTCTTCATTCAATGGTTTGTTTATAATGTTAACAGCGATCTTTCAAACACTTTTGTCGCAATGTTTTAGCAGACTTTTTACCCAAAAGAATATTTTTGAGTATTACCTGTCAGTTATGTAGTCGCGATATCAATGTTTTCACGAAAGCAATTCCATTCAGTTCACGAGTTGCATGATTCGAAAAACATTTCTTCGTTCAATGGCTTGTTGATACTGTTAACAGTGATCTTTCAAACATTTTTGTCGCAATGTTTAAGCAGACTTTTTACCCAAAAGAATATTGTTGAGTATTACCTGTCAGTTATGTAGTCGCGATATCATCAATTTTCACGAAATCAATTCCTTTCAGTTCACGAGTCGCATGTTTCAAAAAACATATTTCTTCGTTCAATGGCTTGTTGAATACTGTTAACAGTGATCTTTCAAACATTTTTGTTGCAATGTTTAAGCAGACTTTTTACCAAGAAGAACACTTTTAAGTATTACCTGTCTGTTATGTAGTCGCAAACTTGAAAACCTTTTTTACGGACTTCGGGTACTGCAACGTTATATGTGTGTGTTGCTTTATGATGGCGACATACGACAATTGTACTCGATAAACAAGAATTGCAAACGACAATAACACGCGACAATATATTATGCAACTCAACACTATTACAGACTAATGTTACATTGAATTACTATCATTTTCATGAAATATCGCTTTGATTTTTAGTGTTGTTTCAAATTGATGTCACCAAGAAACAGAATGCAAAAAAAAATTGCATAAAATCAGACTTCAATTATTTTTTTATAAAGAGTGATTTCAAGCCAAGCGCCCCCTAGCGGCAAAACGAGAAACAAAATTGAGTAAATATTTTCTATTAGGTACCTAGCAATGCAGCAAATGGTTCAATCAAGTATACAAGTCGCACTAGTCAAACATTCTATTCCTTATATATCAAAATTTGAAGTTAAAACCTGATTTACAATTGTTCTAAAGAGAATAAAAATTTGGACTGCCGTAAAATGACCAAATCAAGATCATTCTTCAAAAACTAAACATCACTGGAAAGGGCTCTTCAAGAACTAAAACTTTTGTTCATACACTTTCAATAAAATATTTTTTGTTTTTGAGCTATTTTGAGCCGAATAAAAACACAGTAATCGTAATATGACCTTGACCTTTGCAATTTCATTTTAACTTCTTAATTGTGGGGTCATTTCAAACATAAACATACATAACTTGTGAAAATATCATAAGAATGAACTAAAAATAAAGTCAGGAGCGAAAAAAACCATGTTTTTGAAATTTTGATTATTCCTAAAATTTAGTGAAGTTTGACCGTTTCTAGAGGACAAACCATGCATTTATTAAGTTCGCCACCCAATATATTTTGTGCGTATATGTCTTGTAAATAATTTGCAGCAAACAGAATTATTCTATCTGATCTCTAACAAAAATGGATAGGTTATTCGTAGACCTACCCTCATCTGCACAGTTTTTTGCGAGGTTCGAACTTTCAACCTTCCTTTAGTAGCTCAAAAAGTTTTAGCCACTCATAACTGGAAACTATCATATTTTATTAGAGTATCAACAAGGAACACAATGCAACAAACCGCATTTGGATCAGACTTCAACTTTTTGAGTTATAAGTAGAAGAGTGTTTTTAAGCTAAGCGCCCCCTAGCGGCAAAATGAGAAACAAAATTGATTAAAATTTTACCATTAGGTACCTAGCAATGCAGCAAATAGTTCAATCAAGTACGCAAGTCGCACTAGTCGAACATTTTATTTCTTATATATCACAATTTGAAGCATAAAAACTGATTTACAATTATTCCGAAAAAGGATCAAACTTTGGACTGCCGTAAAATGACCAAATCAAGTCCGATCTTCAAAAACTAAACATCACTGGAAAAAGCTTTTGCATACCTAAAACTTTTGTTCATATACTCTCAATGAAATATTTTTAGTTTTTGAGCTATTTGGGGCCGAATAAAAACACAATAATCGTAATATGACCTTGACCTTTTCATTTATTTTTTAAATTTTTAATTGTGATCCCCTTTCAGACATAACAATACATAACTTGTGAAAATATCATGAAGAATTAACAAAAAATAAAGTCAGAAGCGATAAAAAACATGTTTTTGAACCTTTAACTTTTCCTAAAATTTAGTGAAGTTTGACCGTTTCCAGAGGACAAACCATACATTTCTTAAATTCGCCAACCCATATATTTTGTGCGTATATGTCTTGCAAATCATTTGCAGCAAACAGAATTCATCTATCTGATCTCTAACAAAAATGGATAGGTTTTTCGTAGACCTACCCTCATTTGCACAGTTTTTTGCGAGGTTCGAACATTCAACCTTCTGTAGCTCAAATACTTTCAGCGACACGTACCCTCGAAACTTATCTTATTTTATTTGGCTATCAACAAAGAACAGAATGCAAAAAACCGTATTTGAATCGGACCTCAAATAAGTGAGTTATTAGCCATTAATAAATTTCATGCAAAACGCCCCCTGGCGGGAAAAGTAAGACATAAATGAAAATTTTCTCAACGTTAGGATCATTTTCAAATACGTGGTAATAACTGATTAAAATTTCATACATGTGACTTTTTTCTATCATGGTGATATGCCGTTCACAAAAAAAGGTTAGAAAAATAATAATAAAAAAAAAAATAAAACAGAAGAAGAACAATAGGTTTTCGCACTGCGAGGTGCGAAAACCTAATAAAAATAAAACAGAAGAAGAACAATAGGTTTTCGCAAGCGATGCGAAAACCTAATAAAACAGAAGAAGAACAATAGGTTTTCGCAAGCGATGCGAAAACCTAAAAAGGGGGGGGGGGCGGAAGAAACACAAGAAGAACAGTAGGTTTTCGCGGCTGCGTTGCAGTCCACGAAAACATAAAAAAAAAAGGGAAAAAGAAACACAAGAAGAACAGTAGGTTTTCGCGGCTGCGTTGCAGTCCACGAAAACCTAATAAGAAGGGGAAAAATCGGGACCGAAAATAAAACTTCGAAATGGTGAGGAATTCGGTTTAAAGAGAGAGAATAAAAGTAAAATAAATGTGTTGGGCATGTCAGAATTTGGTCGAGTCTGTCCAGTCAAAAGAGGACATTTATTTTGCTTTTCAGTTGTCTAAATCATTTAAGTCCATGCAGTATCTTTAGTTTCCAAGGCTTGAAAAATACAAGTCAAGAAGTTCTCTTTGCAGTGCACAATAGCAGTGTCTGCAACAAATAACAAATAATAGACTGTGTAACTGTGTATTATTAGGTTACAAACATTCGTGGTGGAAATGGGTGGGGCTTTGAACACGTGTGCAATAAGAATGGTTTAATGAAACGGCGTAGTTCTAACAAAAGTGAAAGATGTTTAATGCTGACACAACAACTGTTTGTTATTATCACTATAACCTTATACAAACAGTGCAGGAAAAAAATAGTTGAGATAAAACTAATGACTGAGATTCTACGAAACCCTTAATAACAAAAACAGAAATGCACATGTTATCAAAATAGGTCACTGTTACAGGTCTTTTCCTTGTTTCTTTTTTTTATTTAGTAGTATAATATATTAAACATAAATGTATGCATTACGAAATACATTTCAACCAATTTCTTATAAATATGTATTTCAAATTATCACGAATACAGTATAGTCTCCCAACAATAATATCTAAATTTCACCTATTTTGCCGAAAGTGATTCTCCCTTACTCGAATGTGGTATGGAATGGATTGAATCGCCAATGTAAGAAAGCGATAAACAATTCACCTCAAACAAATAAATGACTTACGTAAATAATTATATGACTAGTAAAAATAATAATAAATGTAAGCAATAAAGGATTAGATTTTTTAATGTATTTCAAAATCATAATTTTGTGTAAAAACAGATGTACCCTTTGATTCCATCAACTTCAAGTCAATGTGAAATACAATGCCTAAAGATGATTTGAATCTACTGGCACTAACGCAGTTTGAACTTGATATTTATCGTATTTAGTGTTAAAAAGACTTACCTCTTGGACACATCCAGGCACTATATAGACTTTTGGTCAGCGGTGTCTAATCAAATATGCAGCGATGTCGAATCCGTATGCTTATTGGACAAATTATGAGTCACACACAGCTGCCTGTCCTATAATTCTTTTGCTATGTTTACATGATCTGGTCCAGTCAATAGAACGACTCTGGAGCCATTATTTTTAAAAATAAACTCCAATCAATAGAACTGCAAATAATCCTTAATGGACTAGGCAAAGTGTTGTTATTGACCGTACCAAAAAAACTATTTATTTTATGTAAAAATCGTTTTACACGTACAATTTAAAAAAAAAATATTAAAATGCTTTGTTATTTATTTCTTTTTTTTTTTTTTTTTTTTTTTTTTTTAAAGAATGAGCTTAATGGTTTGCAAACAGATACTTTTGTATAGCACCATAACTACGATCAAAGCTTTGATACTTACTAATTAACAACTTACGGTAATACAATGCCCATGTATTAGTTGAAAACAGTACGCCCTAATACCGAAGTTGGTTTTCATTTGTACAACACCGATTTAAGGCCATTTCAACTAGTCGTTTACCTCGAGACAGCATTTTAAAAGAACTATATGAATATTAAAGTCCGTGTGATTACGTCGTACTGTCTTTTACATCTTCAGACATACAACTGAAACATCCATTTATTTATTACACTATCACATACGTTAGTACTGATGCGAATTCCGGATAAATCTAGAGCAGTAAGGCGCAGCTGTGGTGAGAACGATGAAGCATACTAGCAATTGTTTCTGGGTTAATGTGATGAAAAGAGAGATAACGTTGATCAAGATTTTTATACGCCCGTACAAATTTTGTAAGGACGTATTATGCTTTCACCCTGGGCGGACGGGCGATATCTCGGACAAGTTCGATTTCCAGCCAATTCGCCCCAGGCACTCCTGGATTATGGCCCTTGATTTGTTGAAAATGTGTGAAATTACTTGTGTCCGGTTTCCGATTCAAACAGTTTTCATTTGATCCTCTTCAAACTTGCTAACAATGTGTATGGGCATAATATCTCGGCCATGTTCGATTACTAGCCAAGGTACTTCAGGCTTATGGCCCTTGATTTGTTGAAATATACTTAAAAGTGGTGCCATGAACTGTCCGGACTCCTTTTCAAACAGTTTTAATTCGATTCTCTTCAAACTTGTTGACAATGTATAGCATAATATCTCAGCTATGTTTAATTTCCAGTCGATTCGCCCCAGGCACTCCTAGTTTATGGCCCTTGCATTGTTGAAAATATACTTAATTACCAGTGTCTTGACTACTTTTCAAAGAGTTTTTTCAAATCCCCTTCAAACTTGCTGACAATGTGTATGGGCATAATATCTCGGCCAGGTTCGATTTCCAGCCAAATCACCCCAGGCACGCCAGGATAATGGCCCTTGATTGTTGAAAATATACATAAAATAGCGGTGTCCAGTGAAGTGTCCGGACTCTTTTTCAAACCTTTTTGATCTGATCCTCTTCTAACTTGCTCACAATGTGTATATAGGCCAAGTTTGATTAGCAGCCAAATCGCCCCAGGCACTCCAGAATTATGGTCCGTGATTTTTGAAAATATACTCAATTACCAGTGTCCCGACTCCTTTTCAAACAGTTTTCTTCCGATCCTCTTCGAACTTGCTGACAATGTGTGAATATTTATACGCCTGATAAGACCTAATGTTTAAAATATATGAAATTACCTGTGTCGAGACCCGTTTTGTGTGGGTTCAACCAAGGTCAAGGTCGTTGTGGCTTAAAAAGAAAAACGATGTTAGACAATAACGTAGATATCTTTACATTTATTGTCACCAAAATTCATGGGTGAATAGCTGGAATACAAAGGTTGAAATTGCGTTTGATGTGCCTGTGACTGAGGTAAAGGTCGATGTGACTCAATTTAGAAAAACGATATTTGAGCACTAACATGTCCAATGAATAACTTAAGTACATGTATCTTTAGATATATGGTCACCAAACTTTATGAAATTAGTGGCTGGTTCATGGGCAAAGCTTGGGATTGCTTAAAGAAGATCATTGCTCCTTCCCTTTGAACATTATAGGACAGCTCATATTACGGGCGTATTATGCTTCAACTCACGGAGCTCTTGTTAGCAGGTTGAACTTGCACTGAAGTCTGCATCTTCTAAATTCGAACATTCAGACACATTTAGAATAGTCAGCGAAGAAGTGTACTTCAAAATGCCCAGTGTCAAAACAGAACTTCCGCTTATGTCTAGCCATAATAATTATTTCGAATAACAAAATCTGGCCAAACACAATTTGTCTTATTCTCAGGATGTATGAAGAGTAGATAGCATTTGAAATGTTTCAAAACGCGGCGAGTGATTATACTTCCAGTTAGCACATCAGCATTAATATCAATACAAAAGTCTGTTTCAACATTTCTCCAGGTATATGAGTTGTTCTCTATAATATTCTTGTAATTTTTGTCAGGTTCTATTTAATTGTTGCAAGAGTGTATGTAAAGACAAATACGACAATTTCTTCAAGAATATAAGGTCTGGCAGTGAGAGTATCAGTAAGGAGACCATTCAGTGTTTCGAAAATATCGTATCTACAAAAAGAAACCTACAATATGAGAATAAGAGCTTCAAAACTGTCGAATTTGCAAATATCACCTGAATAGATACATAAGACACATTAAAATCGGTATGTGATTTGTATATCGTATTAACAAAACAGAATTCTAACTCATTGTAACATAATCCTTATGTCCAAGAAAAAGTTTCTTTCTTTTGGAATTTGTCCTTTCAGACTAAATAAAATGACTAATTAGCATATTGCCCGCTAAAAATGACCATATAAAGCAAAACAAATACACAAATACAGCTGCAGATTTAATACAATTATACAGATCAATCGTTCATCTTGTTTTCGGCTTCATATACGACTTTTTGACCAATCTTTTTATCAATCGTATAACGTCTTTCACTCACGTGACCACTTTGCAACATTGCAATTGGCTATCAGATATGATGTTTTCGCACAAGACGCATGATATTTCGGCTATTCGAAACTGACATAAGTGATTTCGACCTGCACATACGGCCATTTCGAACGAAACAACCGATATATTTAACGCTATTTTTATTCTTTTTTTTTTTCCTGGAATGAATCTGTATAAGGAAGGCGACGTGGTAATTTTCCGTAGTACATGTATAATGCTTTTAATTTGTTTGACTAAAATATTTACATTTGCTTTAAATGGCAGAAGTGAAATATTGTGCGAAAGCAATAACATTATATCAGATCCCTTATTTGGACTAGAGCAGGGATATATAAGGTAGATGCTATAATTTCGGGTGTTTTGAGCTTATAAACATTTGATGCTTATTCATGAGTCAGATTTGGAAGTAACATTACTGGATTCCTAGCGTATTAATGTTTGGAGCTAATCATGTGTTTCTTATTTACGATTGAGATCTGGAGATGACATTGTGGAGTATTTGTTATTTTGTTACAAGGCAAACTTCTTTTCAATCATTGCAAACGGGGTCATTTCCATATCCGTCATTGTTAGGGTACTCATATACATAAAATGTTGGTCAACAGTCATTGATTTTAGTTTACATTTTATTCCCTATTATGTTCCTCTTTATAGTATGTCCAGATAGAGCCAAATTGTGGGGGAACTACGCGCCCTCTCCTCTACGGTCGGAGGGGGAGGTGTGTCAAACAAATACATAGAGGACAAAAGAATAATTTTTGCTTTCTCCTATTCTGCTATTCCATCAACTCCCAACCCCCAAATCAAGAAGTGTTATTAAGGGTACTGTTGATTTCCTTTTGGTTATTTATTCATCCCTCGAGCGTCTCTCCAGTTTCCGCTTCGAAACAAAAGTTAAAAAAATATTTTTTGTTTATTAGGATAACCCACCCACTCAGGAGTGACGGGTCTGGTACATCGGCGTGAACCCCATCAGCTGCGTGTAGAAATGAAACAGAGTAAACCCATTTTACTTTACCTCTTTGAGAGTTGCAGGCACGCTATATATTTTTTTATTATAAACAATGATGTTTTTTTCCTGGACAAGTCATGCGACTCACGAAGCGGGCTTCCCCTAATTGCTATACTGTGATAAATTGAACTGTTCATGACAATGGAATGAATTTGGAACAATTTGTTTTGAAAGCTCCAATGAAAAGAACTACAAATAAACCTAATGAACCACACAAATAACTATTATTGACTGTACCAAAGAACTTCTCCATGTAAAGATCATTTTACTTTTATACACATGTAGTTGCGTTTGAATTATAGAAATTTAACAAAGACACTTTATTTCATGCTTCATCATTTATGCTCTAAAACATTTTTCATATTTTTTCAAAGGATGATTTAAATGGTTTTAAACAAAGGCAGCATCATAACTACGATTAAAAATTAGGCCTGAACTTGGAACTAATACAATGCCTTTGTGTTCGTTGAGAACAGTACGTTCCTATTACAAAAGTTGATTTTCATCAATACTACACACGTTTTCGTCAAGTCCAGTGTTTACGGCTATTCATTTTAGTTTGAAGGTGTACCACTTCATAAAGCATGGGCGGAGGCTGCAAATAAGTCTAGCTGTAGATTATTTAAACATCATATTATTAGAAGAACGAAGATTAGCAAGACAGTATAATACAAAATCATCGATTGCATATAACAGACATTGCGATGTACAAGTTTAATAACATACAAATAAAGACGGGAGTAAAGAGAAATTTACTGATAATCTGTAAATAAAATTTCTACCTAGAGGCACATACTAAATAAATGTATAACAATTTTATCAGCAATATCATATCACACCTGTATTTATACTAAAACAAATTAAAACAAATTTCAAATATATTAGATTTAAAGATTATGTGCTACTTACAAAAGACACGATAAAAAGATGATTTGCAACATTTCAAAATAACCTAATTCTCCTAATGGGGAAACACATTTTGCTTTTCCATCCAAAGAATATACACTTATTTTGAATAATAATAGACGTTTAAGCATTTACATATTTTCCCGTCCTTGAATCATGAAACAGAACTTAACGCAAATGCACATTATGTATAAATGTAAAGGTTATCAATTTTAACTTCCTAATCCATCAAAGTATTTAGTCTAAATTCTAGAGTTACACGGGTTACACCGTAAATAAAGAACATTATTAAAGTGATATTCCATTACCCTTGCACGTATATTAAAGTCCAGATTCACATTTATCATAATAATAGGATAAAGACAATAGTGTTTTAATTATGTAGTGAAGGTCTTCATTTTGTTTTATAAATCTAATTAAGAGAACTTGTCTTTGTAACATTAAGTTATACGCCCCATAATAGCCGTATTCCATATCTTGTCACCAGATGGTAATATACTTTAAAGACATGCAAAATTTAAAATGTTCCATCAAGAGTTTTTCCAAGTTTTTTTACGTGTTGGGGAGATAATCTAAATCTATTAACTTTGAAATTTATGGGAAATATACAATTACTGTGAAAAATGAAAAAAGGTTTTTCGAGATTTTACGAAAGAAGTGCATTATATGATTCTGTTTCAATTTTTATGAAAAAATCACAACTTTACTCTAGGAAAATGGAGAAAGTCGCTTATTTTCAGATTTCAGAGGAGATAACTCATGACAAAAATATTATCAAGAAGAGATCATAAAAGAACTTCTGTCACATGTCATTACATGTTAATTGGCCCCTGAGGTTTCCATTGTTTGACATTTTAAAAGCTTATATTGTGAAGATTTATGCATGGCTTTGATGGAATTGATGAATATTATGGGGCGTATACCTTAATAACGCATAGTAAACTTTTGGATTTGTTGACAAACATGCTGCAATAACGACTACATCCACTCGGTTGACAGACGTAAAACATATTATTGCTGTTATTGAACGCACTGCGCTCCTCGAAAAACGTGTGGATAGTTTGGAGAAGGAAAATAATCGCTTCATCGAGTTGTTATGACAGTGGAGGAAACTGATTGACACAATAAATATCCTTACAGAAAGATACAGCGCGACATGAAAATAAGAAACAATCCTCAGGACGTATCACTTTGTCGACGGCTCTTATATTTTTTGCGGCCTTGTAAAATATTAAATTTGTAACATTTAAATTTGTAACATTATTTATTATTACGTTGATTTTCGAAACAAGTTCCCCCAACCTATACGATACGATCCGTCTCGATTAGACCACTTGCTAATTTCGTTACAAACATGCAGTTCGAAAACACCGTGTACCACACGGATTTACACGATGAATTGAAATAAGATTGAACCATTTGGTTGTGAACTTTATTACTAATAATAACTCTTTAAAAGATTAAATTCATCACGTATTTTAGAATTTTGACAAGATATGTAACTTATCTTATTACTTTGATAATTAGATAGGAAAGGGGTGAATCGATTGCGACAATTTAAGCATTTTATTTGCAACAAGTGGACTAATGAAAATACTATCCACAGTCAACAAACATTATATCAATGCTTGGATAGTTTCACAATGTTGTATTTGTCTAATTTAGATACAGTCCTCTGTTTGAAATTGAAACTATTTAATCGAACACAATCGCCCATAATATTTTTTATTATTTACTGACGTATATCGTGTTAATTTAAGTAACAAAAGATGGTGAAGTCGTAACTAACAAGCAAGGATATAATTAGACAAACGAAAGTAAACACAGCTTACTTCTGTTTGTCTAAATAAAGTCTAG
>CM037786.1:47530812-47543053 GCA_021229015.1 Solen grandis | reverse complement strand
CCCGCACCGGGGGTCACTTGTTTTACATAGAGTAATAGGAAAATCTTAAAAAATCTTTTTCCCATGAATGCATAAGGCCTAGAGCTTAATATTTGGTATGAAGTTACTTTGGGCCACTCCCAGATTGTACAAATCATACCCCTATGGTGATAAATGACCCCGCACCGGGGGTCACTTGTTTTTACCAGAGTTATATAGGAAAATCTAAAAAAATCTTCTTCTATGAATCCATAAGGCCTAGAGCTTAGATTTTTGGTATGTAGCATCATCTTATGGGCTACTACCAAGATTGTCAAATCATAGCCCAATGGTGATAAATGACCCACACCAGGGGTCACTTGTTTACATAGAGTTAAATAGGAAATCTTAAAAAATCTTCTTCTATGAATCAATAAGGCCTAGAGCAAGATTTTTGGTATTAGTACATCTAATGGTTCATTACAAGATTTTCAAAGTCTTGGCCCTACGGTGATAAATGACCTGCGCCAAGCTTCTCTGAAACCATATGGCCCATTGCTTAGATATTTGGTGTGTAGTATTGTCAGGGGTAAAATGTTTTAGATTAAGTTATATCAGAATCCTGTCTGTTTAAAAACCTTGCATCAGTTGAAGCAATGGTACTCAGGTGAGCGATTCAGGGCCATCATGGCCCTTGTTTGTCTTTATTATTTCATTAACTGTTTACACCTTTTACATTGATTCCTTACGCAAACCTTCAAAACCAATATAATTTAGGAATGTTTCTAAAATTTCAAATTCTTTACAATACATCCGATTATTACAAGAAAATTTTCCTCATATTTCTTTTCTAAAATATTTCTGGCAAGTACATTTTATTTTTTTGATAACTGACCTTCAACTTTTTCTTCTGAATCGCCATAACATTCACACGTGGTGTGTTGTCCTGTGTACATGTAGAATGGATTGGTATGGTGATATTTCAATACTTATCTAAGGCTCTATTTCGGACCAGATTACGGCATATACTGCGAGGCGAGTCCCGGGTTTGATTACGACTCTAACAACCAGTTTAATGTCACAGTGGAGTGCACTGACGGGGAGCACGTGATAACCGAAGTGTTCGACATCTTCCTGATAAAGAACCAGGCACCAACGTTCCTTAATCTGCAGAGTATGATCAGTTTTGGTTGAAAGCCAATATAAGTCTCGTTTAATGGCGAATCCCGTCACCTTGGCAACTTCCCCTAATATGACATGAGTAACATGAGCTTGGTCACGTTTTCATTAGAGGTAGCCTTCAGGGTTTTGTGCGATACGTCAGGTCACTCTGGTTACGATGTGTTTTTTTTTGTTGTTGT
The DNA here is from genome assembly GCA_021229015.1 of Solen grandis. Taxonomy (NCBI): domain Eukaryota; kingdom Metazoa; phylum Mollusca; class Bivalvia; order Adapedonta; family Solenidae; genus Solen; species Solen grandis. Next base: position 47,541,734 of record CM037786.1, on the reverse strand, counting down.
TGTTTGTTGTTGTTTTGTTTGTTGTTTTTTGGTGGAGGGTTTTTTTTTTGGTTTTTGTTTGTTTTTTGTTTGTTTTGTGTGTGTGTGTGTTTTTGTGTTTTTTGTTTTCCATCATCCGTAATTAGTTGGATCTCGCACTGAGATACTGTCGCGGTTACAGTACACTGCAAAACAACAGGGGATCACAAAATCGGTAGTACGTTCAATGGTATTTATAGTTTTCAGTTTGTAGACATTAAAATATCTGATAGGTTTTTATTTTATGATATTTCTTTTAATCCTATGACAATATTCTTAAATAACTGCTTACTCATCATGTATTTTCTTATACATGAACTTAGCACGTTACATATAACTCCATTACTCCGCTTTACGGGCATGTAATTTATATGCATATTGTTTAGGCCTAATAAAAAAAGTTATTTGTTTCTACTAACCCGACCGACCCTATTTTTTGTACCAACCCTAGATTTTTTTTTCGTAGTTTTCGGGCTATTACGGTTGGAAAACGCTGTTTTTTTCGTTATTCCCTCTAAAAAATAAGTAAAAATGGAAAAAGTTAAAAATAAATATTAAAGTTTAGCCGACCTACCAACCCTATTTTTTTTGCAGATGTTAGTTGAAACAAACAACTTTTTTTCGCCTTACTGTTTTAACTGTTGCAGGTCCGTTCAAGAACGACAATGCTCAAATGTTATATACTTTGAAATTTATCATTAGAAACTTCCAAAACATTTTTTTATTTTGTTTCACAGATGCAACGAACATAACAAGTTCGTCCTCCATATCGGGAACAGCCTTTACAGTCCTAGTGTTTGACCCGGAGGGCGATAGTTTGACCTTCAGCATGACATCAGATCCCTCACCTTGTCCTTTCGACATTTTCAATTGTAAGAGCCATTTCGTTTTTCTTTTTTTCTTTTTTCTGTTTTCTTTCTCACCACTCTCCGTGAAAATTTGTTTGCCCCCCCCCCCCCCCCACCCCCCATCGGCAAAAAAAATGCATGGATTTCATGTAAGAAAGTCAGTGTGTGATTAAGAGAGGACTTTCGTCAAGATATTCCCTGACAGACGTTGTTATGCTGACGTCAGTGGCTTGGGCTAAGACGTTGGTGTATAGCTATGTCAGTGTTTATTTGCTTAATAAATATGCATACGTCTTTGTATTGTAAGATGTATTTTTTTGCCTCTTTTAGACACTTTCTACTGATTTTTTTATTATTTTTTTCCTGGGCATATTGTAATACCGATTTGCCAATAAAGTTGAAATACAGTTGTACTTAAAAAGATGTAAATTTAAAGCATTAATCAACCTGAATAAATTTCTGTGTCATAAACACGTTAATACATGTACATTTATAATTTTCGTTTCATGGTGACATTTAGAGTTCATTGTCATTAATTTTCAAGTACCATTCATTAAAGCAGCTCGTTCACAGATAGCTATTGATTTTGGAATTCGATTTTCAGCTATCTATGTGTACTACGTTTTTGATCTATCTAAAGGCGCATTGTTTTCCAATGCAGTATTCCGTGATTGTAAAAATAAATTGGGTGGTTTCTCCATCACAGGCAATATCGTTAGGAGCGATATTGAGCTAATATTTAGAATTTAAAATAAAAAAAAAAAAAAAAAAAAAACTTTATTCAGAAATTATATTTTTTGTGAGACTGATCACATTCGTTCTTCGTGCATGCGCCCATTTAACAGCCTTCTCTACCTGGAACTGGTGAAAACGCCACGTTGCGGAGCTTCTCACGTGGTAGGAAAAGCACCTACTTCGGGGATACCGTACTGTATTTAACCGATTTCCCCGAAGTGGGCGTTTACGAAATTAGTGTTTTTTCCGTGCAATGTGTCTTACACTTGCCGAGTTATCTAGAACTTTTCCAACAATAATAATTTGAAGGGAGAGTAGAACATTTTTCTTATTTCTACCGATCATCTGTGAACGAGCTGCTTTAAGTGACTGCCCCCATTCTAAGTCAGTTAAGTGTTACCACATTTTAATGCATAATATTTTATATTGTACCCTACAATTATGTACCATATAGAATTATTTTTTAGCATTGTGTTTGTTTGCATGTGTATTTTTATATTTCAATTTACATTTTACATAAATTTCAATTATTTAAAGACGGCTGAGTTTAAAAGATTTTTCACACCAACCCTTCTTACAAAATAAGCTAGTATAATGAATATTCTGGTCAGCCCTGAGTAGAAGCGGTAGTATCACGCTTAAAAACGTTTGTCGCTACACCCAATTTGACTACTACCATATGTTTATTGTACAGCCGGGGTGATCAAGATAACCGGAGACCTCACCAACCTGTTAGTGGTCGGGTTTGAGCTGTTTATCAACGTATCAGACGGTAAAAACACTGTGGGACCCGGACTCCTTACCATCACTATTACAGGTAAGGCTTTTCTTGTAGTTTCGTCGCTATGACAGTATTTCATTAACATAGTGACGTATAGAAGAACCTCCCAACTACGTAAGTTGCACCCACGCAGAACCATCAACACCTTAATCCCTTACGTAAAAAAAAAAATCTAAACGGCCAGGTCGGGACTCGAACCTATTTCGGTAAAAGACACATTTAACAGATGATCGGCATTGTGTCCCCATGGAACCTACGCAATTAAGTTTTTATTGTAAATTTTGAAGACAAGAGTGAAAACAATGTGTTTGATTTGTTTGTTGGGTTTAACGTCCCACCGACAGTATTTCAGTCATGTGGAGACAATGTCTAAATGAGACAGATATAGTGCTGCCACACTGCAGTATCACGCCGTAGCCATGTGGCATGATACCACTCCCGGAAATATTTCTTGACATTTGGCCCAATACCCCTGGAACCCCCTGTATTGCATAGTACCAGGAAGGGGAAATTTTGTTTGGGTAAGAGACTGGAGACAGACGAAGAAGCATAGTCCCAAATGTAGGGGTACACTCAATGTCAACCTAACAGGAAGTTAACGTTATAGGGACAACCCTTTTAAATTAAAAAAGTGCTACTTAATCGGATCAAGGGTGAATCCTAAACCAGGAAACTGATTTTAAAATATTAAAAGAGGCATAATTTTACAACAAAAGCGGGCCCTACTGTTAAAGAAAAATTCCTTTGAAAATTAAACATTTTTGCCTATGTCTATACTCAATGAGAAATAAAAAAAAAAAATGTTTTGTTTTTTAAATATGACCCCTTAAAATCTTAGTTTGCCTTTGAAATATTTGCAGTGTGTTATAATAAACAACTTGCTTTAGAAAGTAATCCAAGCTTTTTACTGTGTTTGTTTAACAAAAACCCAGCCGTATTTTACAGACGGAATTTTCCCCTGGGGGTAATCATAACCTCCCTTGGGGGCCCAAACCTTTGTACCAGAAAACCGCTTCAACATACCTGTCTTCACAGTCGCTCCCAAGACCTGGACTTTGCGCAATCGCACCGTTCTCTATACGGATCCCCCGGAAAGCGGACACTCCTTTTTTCAGTATAATTCAACTAGTATGTTCATAACATCATATTTTTATGAAAATTTAAACAAACGGCAATTTTGGGGAAAATAAAAAAAAAACAAGCGTTGGGCCAGCAGTCTTTATTGAAAGAAGTTTTTTGCAAACAGGGACGAAAATACAAACCACACATCATAAAATTATTACCATTAGAAGGTATACAGAAGAATAATTGACCTGCCGCTAGAACGTTACTTAAATTTTTTAAAACCCATTTGGGTCAGTAAAAAAAAAGCAGGGCCTGGGGAGGGGCGGAGCAATTTTAAGTGCAATAGGGGAGCATTTTGAAAAATAAATGGCGCATATTCTCTCAGTTCAAGAGTCCCAAATGTTTTCAGATTCTTTCAAAAGAACATAGGGGTCGAAAATTTTCCCTTTTAAAATAATTTTTAACCAAACGTGTATTAAAAACTCCTGTCCTAAAAAAACTCTTAAAAGATTTTAAATCCCTTCCACAAAGTTCATGGGTACTTATTCCCTCCCATGGTTTTCAAATTCATGTAAAAAAATACGAAAAAGGGAACATGACGCCATGGCCCAGAGCCTGAAGTGGCACCCTTTATTCATTGAATATTTAAATTTTTTAAAATTTTGTCTGAAACAATTCAAAACTTGTCTATCTTAACTCAATAGGTTTATTGAAAAGCCAAAAATCCAAAAAAAGTCAGAATAATGATGCTTATTTTAGTTTCTTACAACCAGTGGTGAAATCAGTGTATCCAGTTTACTGAACTACGAGTCATACACCAACGACGTTCTCGTTTTCATCTCTGTCTTTGATGGTGTTTTAGTGATACGCAGACGTTGAACATTGAGTCATCGATCGAACGGGCTCCTTCCTTCATCAGCTGACTACAGCTGTCAAATTAGGGGGTGGTATGTTTTTAAAAGTAACTCCTTATATAAAACACTCCCGTGAGTTTATAGCTTAAAAAACCAAAAGGGAAAGAGAGTCCTAAAATTATGTTCAGCATAACTTGAAACAGAAAGGGGAAATTCAATTTGCTTGAAATTTGGAATTTTAATTTGGGCAGAAAATATTTTAGTAAAATTTCCTTTACCTTGAAATGTCAGAAGTCTTGAATTGGGTGCTTCGTTTGGCCCCACTGGGTTACGTCACACAATTTCATTTATAGTATTGTTTTGATATTTTCCCGCTTTCGCATCGTTGCAGAGTTATTTTCGTTCGAAACCCTTTACAACCGGACAAAATAATAAAATCATTCAAAAAATATTGTCCGGGATTTTCTTCATGTATAAGATATGTAAAAATAAATTCTACGCCTAAACAAAGAGTCATCAGGGACATTTATCTTTTTTTAAAAAGAAGTGCACGTTTAGGGTCCCGCAAAGAGGGCATTGAATTTGGGTATCCGGTATTTAAATTTCCCTCGATTGGTTATAAGATGTTTTGGTGTTTTTTTTTAAAGTGTTTATCTAAAGGCAGGTGAATCATTGGGAAACCCCCGCTTTGAATCAGAGACCCGGTGAAGGGGGCAGCCTGAGTTACAATGGATTGTGGGGTCGGGGGCAGTCTACTGAAACGCACGATGGGGAGGTTTCCTACCCGTCCGACGTTGACCTTGATGCATAACCCGGGGACCGATATAAATGCACCGTTACTGCTACAGACACCAGGGACTGACGGACACAGACGTTGTTTATAATTGTCGTAAGTATTCCAAGTCTTTGCGATGTTGAAAATTCAAATCAAATTTAATTTTTAAAATTGGGGGGGGGCAGTAAAATTAAAGACGTGTTGTGTTTTTAGTTAAGATTCCTACACATACACACTATAGACGGCTTCCCGGCACTCGTCGAAACCCAATTTCCATCATTTCGCAGAGACTGGGGGACATTAAAATGTTAGTGCTTTTATGGTAACAGATAAATACCTGCAATAGTACCGCCAAAAATATGCCATTTTAAAAACCCAGCAAAAAAAGTTTAAAAAAGGATGTTTATTTTAGCAATATCCGAGATTTTCTTATTTCACATACCAAACCCAAGCTATCTATACAGAGTTCTGAAGACTACTTTTTTTGTTTTACTTTTTTATACCGAAATCCTCGATTTTATATCGAAATCACGACTATTTTTGCTACAATCACGCCAAAAAAATTTCATGAAAAAATTTGGGAAAAATTTGTGTAATTTCATCATTTTTTTTTCAGCTATTTATCCCTTTCCCACAATTACCCCATAGCCGCAAAATGAGACCGAAAAAATAAACGTGCCCAAAACCCGCTAAATAATTTGCAAACAAATAAAATTTGGTGAAAAGAAGAAAAAAAATAATTTTTGAATATAAAGGTATATATTGATGATGTGGAGCCCGTTTGAGGTAATGTAACAATTGTTCGAATCTAAAGAATTTTAAATTTCATAAAGATCATTAGGGGACAAGCCGCAATCTACTACCATACTAAAAAAGTTTTACAAAAAAGTATGTGTATCCATAAAATCTGTACTGTTTTTTCCCTTTTCTTCAGGAAAAAATTAACAAACAACATCCCATGTGCTAAACCAAACCTTTACACCTTCTATGTAGTTACTATGCCCCCCCCGGGACTTTTCGTCGGGGTTATCACGGCACTGACGGGAAAAACCGGGAAATTTTGGCGTTTTTAACTTACAGTCTGAATCAGGGGGGCTAATGGCGGAGAAATTTCTCAAATAAACCCTCGAGCGGGGGGATATCGGTTGCCATACCACCGAGAGGGTCCAGTGCTTTAACTTCTCGCCCCTTTTGTGTCTATACTTCGTGGTGAGGGATGCGGGGGTCTGTCGGGACACGGCGACTGTGATTATCACAATACAGGGTAGTTTTACAGTCTGCCTAATGTTGTTGGTTTTAAAATTCCTTTTTGGAGTTTAGTTTTACACTGTAGTTTCACAACATAGGCATTTTTAGCCTGCCTGGCCCAATCACTGATTCTGGACTATTTTAACCAGGTTTTCACTAAAAATCTGGTTATTTGAAAGAGGAAACGTCTTTGGGGTGCTTGACACAGGCCATTTCCGCCCAAATATCCCCTTTTTTAAAATAGAGATACATTTTTCATACTTCATATAAGGGGAAAAATTGGGGAAAATTAAATTTTCGGGAAAGAAAAAGCCCATGGCCAAGGTCACTGTTACAAAAATAGGCTTCTAGTTTTGAAAATAAAAAATTTTAGGAGTGAGGTTTTAAATTTTCAGTTTTAGTAAGAGATGTCTTAGGGAAGGACTGATTTCAGGTAAAAAGGGTAAAAGGGTCACTTTTCCCCAAAAAGTTTTGCTTCCCTTTGGGGCCCGACATTTAAAAAAATTCTGTTTTTTGCGTCTTTTGGGCGTTTTTCTTGCTTTTTCCTTAACAAAACCGTAATAAAATTACATGACTGTACACTATTATCAACATTTATGAATTTTTTATGTAAAAGGGGATCGAAAAAAAGGGAATTCAGAATCATCCCCAAAAATTTTTGGGAGTATTTAGATATGAATTTAAAATTCTTTTATGCAAGTATTTAAAATCTGGTGACCCAGTTCGATTCCCTTTCAATAATTTACATGACGTTTTATATATCACTAATATTTTCAATGTTAATATTTTGTCCAAAAAAATTTAAGTCACATGGTGCCGGGCAAAGATAGTAAACCTTAAAACATTAAACCATACACATGCAGTGTTTAAAGGGGGTGGATTGATCTTTTTACAGATACGACCACGGTTGTGACTAAAAACAACTACCGATCGTCACCAAAAAGTTTTTTTTGAGGGCACTCGGAACATTCCCGGGGGATCTCCGTGTGGGGGGGGCACAATCCCGGTTATTGGCATCCTACTGACTTGGGTCATCCTAACATGCAGGGGTAAAAAGGGGGTGTGCTCAATTTTTCACGAACATGGAATATTTAATATATTTTAACACGTTAAACATAGAAAAATTGCAACTTTTGAGAGCAACCGTATCACCGTGCCAGTCAATCGCCTGCTATATTGGGTTTGATATTTTATCCATTCATCTAGTTTTAAGGGGTTTAATTTAAAATTTAAAATTTTTTCCAAAAAAACCAAAGTGCGGAACCAACTTTTTTAACTGGGGCGGGCCAAATGAGAATGTGCTCGGAAACCCAGGTCAAACATCCACACATTTAATTTTCTTTTCACTTTTGGAAACATGGGTAAGGGCAAGAGAATATTTCCCAAAACTTGTGTTTTTTCTTGCCATGTAAAGGACTTGCCGATTTTTTTTCTAATCACTTTTCCCAAACACCGCTATGTTTTAAAAAACCCTCGAATAACCTTTCAAATGCTTTTACATAACATGCGGCCCCCTTTTTCACACCACACACACAACCCCACACACACCATATTTTCCGTGCTGGTAATTTAACATAAAATTTCCTGCTGATCAAAAGGGGGGTCGACATGGTTATCAAAATTTTTGCATTGGGTATCTTAAATAACTTTGATCAGTACAAAAAATAACCGTATACAAAGATTTACGAAATTTTGGAGTCACTAGATAACTCCGTTTCCTTTTCAAAAAATCCAATTCTGTAAAGGGGAAAAAAAACGAAATTTCAAATCTTTTCAGCTAGGATCAACCAAAAATGGGGCATTTCCCTTTTTTCCCCAAAACGAGATTTAAGTAATACAGCGGGGATTAAACGATAATCACCGCCCCCTTTTTAAAATTCGTGCTACTCAAAACGCGACAGAGGGACAGCCCCGAGGTTTTTTTATAATATCGCCTATTTAGAAAACGAAATGTTCACAAGCCAGGGGTTTTTGAAAGACGGGAAAAACCCCTCGTGATCTTTTAAAAAACCCTTTCATGTAAATGATTTGGGCATTCCCACAAAAGATCGCCACAATAATTTATCCATTTAGTTTCCGGAACTAACACTTGCCCCAGTAGTGAACAAGAAACGCACTAGAAATTTTTTGGCGAGGGTAACATATATTTTTTTTAAATGTTTGTATTCAAATTTAAATTTAAAAAAATAACTCACTTATTTTACTTCAAACGAGGACAGCAAAAATACGGTAAAATTTAAAAAAATTTATCACAAACCTGAACGCAGTAAACAGGACACAACCCCTGTGCCAAAAAAAATTTGTTAAATTTATGTGGAATTTTCTATAGGGGAATTTGTTTAGAAATTCAAAAGAAAAACAATTTAAAAATCCCAAAACCCCTTATACATATTTTTTATTTTTACATTTAATGTTATATTTTTCTTGTAATTTCTATTTTTTGTTAAACCCCTTCCCCCCCTCCTCGCTTTTTAAGTTTTTTAATAATTTAAAAATAAATTTGCCTTTTTTTGGGCCCTTTTCAGTCAAAATTACTAAGTATGGTTCAAATGTATAAAATATTTGCACGTCAAATACTTCATATACATACAAAATTTCCTTTAAATCCCTGAGAAGGAAAAAAAAACATACTTGCATAACCTATCCTTTTAGAAAAATTATAGCCATGAAATAAATTTGCATTGCAATAAAGGAAAGGGTAAACAAAGATATAACGTAAAAAATGCATACTTTGTGTTAAGGGTTCACCAGTAAAAATTTCATACCCGGGGTTTTTAAAATCCAAAAATTATTAGAAAAAACCCGTATTTGTAATTCTAAGTTTGCCCCTTTATGTACAAAATTTTAATGGTCGAAATATTTAAACGGCGACGACGAACAAGAAAGGTAACCCGAGAAATTTTAAAAAAAAATTTGAAAAATCGGACCTTGGTAATGGTGAAAAGTAAAAAAAAAAGGGATAAATGTTTTTTGTTTAATGATTGATCTTAAAAAAAATATTCGTTAAAAATATAAAATTAGGAATTACATATAAACCTGTTTAAAATAGTTTAATAATTTCAGGGAGACTGGACCCCCACCCCCAAAAAGGTAGAGCTTTGCTCCTTCTCTTCTCTCTCTCTGCAAATGTTTTTCTTAAAAGTTGTATCTACCCAAAAAAAGGGATCGTAAAAACTACACAGTTTACATTAAAAAATATGATATGCCTTGTTTTCGATTTTGAAATGGGGTTTTTATTTAAAAATTTTTCATTTTGGGGGTAAATACGGGAAAAAAAAGTAGCCCTTTTAAAAAAACCGGAAAAAAAGTAAATTTTACCATTCCGAAACCTACCGAAATGCATAAAAAAGGACCAACCCCGCAGGGGTTTTTTTGGGGAATTTGAAAAAACAATCAACACGAATTTAAAAAACAAAATGCGTTCCCAAGTTATATATTGTTTTTTATACCCATAATTTTGGAACGAGTGCCCTTTTTCAATTTCAGAAAATTCAGGTTGGAGAGGGGGATGTATAAACGTATAGAGGGGATTCGTTGGGAACAATTACAAAGGGAAACATTTTAAATGAAAAATCTTAAATTTTTCCCTTTTAAAAATTTAAACCCCAAAAAACCCCTTTAAACCCCTTAAACCCCGTAAAAGTGAACATGTAAAATACTTTTATGAAGACTAACATTTTTCCCATTAAAAAAAGAGGTAGTTGTAAGCTTTTATATAGTCTACTGGTTCATCAAAATTTCGGGTATGTGAACAGTATATACTGTGTTTTGTGTGGGGTGTGTGTTTTGTGTTTGTGTGTGGGGGTTTTTTTTTTAAAAAGGGTTTCCTTTTTGTTTTGCCGGGAAATTTGTAGCCAATTTGGGTCTTTGCCCTTTGGTTGAAAATAAAATATTTCTCTTTGCCCACTAATTTCAATGGCGGGGGAAAAACTTAATAGTAAGTTTTTCGTGGAAAAATAAAAAGGGAAATTGTAAAACTAAAATTTTTGTAACGAAAATCCTGGGCGTCTTTTCTTTTGGGAAAAAAACCCTTTTAAATTGAATGCATCCCCCAACGGTTTTTAAATTATTTTATTGATTTAAAATGGGGAAAACAAAAGAAAAAATTTTAAAAAACAATTAATGCAACATTTCCGGGGTAAAAAAATTTTTAAAAATCCTAAATTTAATTTTAAAAGGGGGCCCTTTTTTATGTCCCGGGGGGGGGAAGTTTGGGGTTTAAATGTTAAGGAGTGTTTTTTTTAACCCTGTTTACAAAAATGGGGGGGCCCTTTGTTTTTCGGTTGGGTTTCCCGAATAAAATTTTCTTTAACCTTTTTTTCAAGAATCCAAAATTTTTGCATTTTTGGTTTTCCGGGAAATTTTAAAAAAGAGGTTAAATAAAACCATGGTCAATCCGTTTATATTTAGGGTGCTCATCCCTGTCTAAAGGTTCTGAATAGAAAGGGAAACAAAAAAAAACGAAACCTGGTCAGTTGCAGGGCGGGGGGAGGTTGCATGGGTCTTTTTATTTGGTTTAGGGGTTTGTTTCTTGTATAAAAAACACAAATGTATTTTCCAATTTTGCAAAACAGGGAACAAATTCAGTGAACATTTGT
>CM037786.1:47480712-47530712 GCA_021229015.1 Solen grandis | reverse complement strand
GGAAAGGGTTAAAACTAATCTAGACTCATCGTTCTTCATAAGGATAAAAAGCCTGGTAAAACATGTAAAAAGGCAAATATAAGTGTTATCTATAATTTTTATACTGCAGGTTTCTTAAATGTTGCAGATAGAGTAAGTGATGATTCGACACATATAAAATCTCTACATGTTTATGCATTTAATTATTGCATATTTCACTACTTTTTTGTTTCAGGACCTAAAGAAGCAGAGCATATTGTTAAGTTTGCTGAGAGTTTCCTCTTTCCATTACAACATATAAACACAGAGAGGCAGATGACTGACTTCATAGCACAGCATGATGTGAGTCGTCTTGAAGAGAAACATATTGCACTATTTTACCCCATGCACTTTGTAAAATTGGAGGACAGAAATATATATATATATATATCATGTGTATTGTTCTTTGACATCTTGTTCCTTACTGTTTTACAAAAAGTTAAGTATCTTTCTATTCTTAAGCCAGTGCAGTATAGGAGAGGTACATATATTCATCATATTCTTTGATAACTGTAGGTCAGATTGTTGTACAATGTACCTGTCAAGGTAGCTGGTTTGTTAGAGCGTCCACCCCATGGCCATGAGGTCATGACAAGACATACCAAGTCGTAAAATAATGATACTGGTTAATCTCCCTTGTGTTTTGCACTAGACACTTATGGGAAGTTCCAGGACAGGATGGCCCAATATCAGGGTAATGTGACTAGATTTGGTATATTGCCACATCTTTTCAGTGTGATACCTCATTGAGATAGCACTATATCTGTCTCATGTACGATGAAGGTCCCCAAAGGACTGAAATACTGTTTGTTAGACATTTAACCCAAGCAAACAAATATATTTAATTATCAATCTATATGTATACAGCTAAATAAATGATAAAATGAAATTTCTTTGATTAAACATAAAATGAGATTCATTGATTTTCTGCAGTGCTTCAGAAGAAGTGTGATATTTTGTTACTGTTGATGTCATGTTTCAGAACACCGTTATCGGTTACTTTGATTTCAATGCGTCTCCCCAGCCTCCGGGATTGCCCTTCCACCAGTTCTATCTGACAGCACTCAGAGTCATGTCATATGGTGAGAATACACTGTTGTACAAAAAGCAGAGAACTGTGTTCTCGAATTTCACATAAAGTTAATTTTAGTGGTAAAAATTCTTTGCTTAATAGGCCGCCACTTAGACCTAAATGCAACATTAAATATCGCTGTTTGCCTCTTTATGTTTTCCTGGACTTTCACTGCTTGCATTCAGCTTGGCGCTGAGCATATAAAGGTAATTCCTGGTTATCAAGATAATGTGAATGGATATGGTATTATGCCACATGTCTACAGCGTGATACTGCAGTGTGGCAGCACTACATCTGTCTCAAGTAGACACAGTCTAAAAATGACTGAAATACTGTAGTAGGGACAACAGCAAAAAAAAAAAAAAAATGCTTGCATACTTATTTCAAATTATTTCAAGAATAACTGAATTTGTGCACTGTTTGATATATCTAGTATTTTTTTTGCATTTTCTAATGCTTCATGCCATTGCAGGCCTTCATATCCTTGATTTACATATCACCAGTCTGTTAAGAACAAGTTTTTTATCAAATTATTGGCTGAATGTATTGACAGAGTGTTAATATATTCTTTCTCTTTTACTGTCTTGAACAGGCTAGAAAACATTTTCATGACATTGCTTGTAGAGTTCTATGCCCCTGTGAGGTTTGGCGTGGTGTGCAAGACTGTTCTGGCACATCTCATCGACCTGATGACGCCCAACAGGATCCTGATGACCCGGGCTGGAAACACCACGATTGTAAGTGTCAGTGTGACATCCTACACAGAATTCTTATTGTTTCTTATTGTACCCTTGCAGTTAGGAAGGACCTCTTAGTGATAAGAGCTGCCCTGGATGGAATAGGGAGATCCTGGTTGTAGTCCCCAGTCACAAAATGCTTGCCCTGCCACTGCAACCAATCTCAGGGAGCTCACAGGTGTTATTCTTCAGATGTGGGCTTCCATTTCAAAACAGTATATATCCTTTGCGCACCTGTAGCATTTTGAAATGGGTAAAAAAATTGTTGCTTCAGAAATGGGCCAATCTTTACAGTGAATGCCTGTAGCGTATTGAAATAGGTAAAAAAAACGTTGCCTCAGAAACGGTCAATCAATGTAAAGTTTGGCCAGTTTCTGAAGTAACATTTTTTTTACTTGTTTCAATATGCTACATGTATAGGCATTCGCTGTAAAGATTGACCAGGAGCGCAAAGGATATTCAAATACATTATAATTTACAAATGTACATTATTGAAAACAAGATGCCTTGCTTTAATTGTTGCACCAGGTGCACATACAAATTAATGACATGAAATCAAATTCAATTAGATTTTATATTGCAGTTTTTGTTTTAAGGCTGTTAATGTCAACCCCTTCTGTTACGTTTATTCCAGTGATCTAATTTCACTGAAGTTTTGTTTTACATATTAGGAATTGATTGCATTGAACTTCTATTTGGTTATTTATATTTTTCTCAGAACCTTTTTCCTTACATATGATAAAAAACTAGGTGGCCAATTAGAAATTTGCCTAAGTGTATACTGGATTTATCTGACCTGACACTCCATTCATCCGTCTGTTGACACAATCTTGTAATTCAACTCCTCCTTCATTGTGGCATGGATGTGTTTGTAGCTTGGCATATTTTCTCAGAATGATGTGCAGCATGAAGGTACTCAGTTGTCAGCTTATATGTCTGATTACCAATCATTCCATCTTCATTACCTGTCAGTCTGTCTTCTCCTTGTGTTAATTTCACAATGGTATTGTAATATCATGATGTTCACATCACCTTAGTTTCAACACTGACAAGATCCATGGTGAATTTACCCTATGTTATCTCTCACTTACCTATACTGGAATATTTTTCATATTTATCTTATATTGTAACTAGTAACTTGCAGCTTAATCTCATTCTTCTCAACAGACCAAGGAAATGTCTTTACTTAACATCTGGAAGTTCATGAACAAGACACAGTAAGATGACATTCAATGACTTACCGGTATATTGGACCTCTTTATCCTAGGGCTGATTCTTTTTAACCCTTTCCCTCATACAGACTCATTTTGACGCACTCAATAGGTACCACATAAAGCCTGATCTGTAGAAAACCACAGTTAAACCGTATCAAATTTAATTACAAAATCCTCATTTCCAGACCACTGAGGAGCAGCGAACAGCATAAAACCTGATCAGCCTGCGAGTTACTCGCAGGCTGATCTGGTTTTATGCTGTTTGTATAGGTCTTTTCATGGTGTCCTCTATGAGGGAAAGGGTTAAACAATGAGTTATATATACATTTTAATGTTACAATGCAGTATGTGTTTAACAAATTGTATGATGCTCAGTTTTGTATTATTTTGCAATAATTTGTTTCAGAAATATCCCCTTTTCTACAACTTGACATGTAGAAATATGACAAATTGGATATTTCATCACAAACAAAGGGTAAATATAACCAGTAACTTTACATAAGCATTCAGTTCTATCCTGAAAGTATTTTGTGATTCATTTCTATTTTCCCAAAGCCTTTTAGGAAATACTTAGAATTAGGTTCCTGAAATATAAAATACAGTGCTTTAACCAAACAAATCTTCACAATTTACATTAGCTGTGTTATTTAAGTTGATTTTTTATAGGTCTCTAAAATATTGTTAAGGTTGATGATAAAGTAGACAGTGTTCAAAACCTCTCTATAACATAAAATGTCTATATGTTGTAAATATGTTTAAAATACAGAATAATCTTTATAAAATGACTGTTGTAAAACTAAGATATTCCAATGAAAGTCAGTGAAATTGACCCTTGCTTTGTGACTGATATAATGTAAATGTAATGCAACTCCAGAAAGAGGTACCTGGTATGTGATCACAAGTATTAATTGAGAATTTCCCATCATATATTTCAGATATTATGTTAACCCATTTAGAGTGAGATTTTTTAAAAGATTGTATAAGTATATAAATGCTAGACCCTGTGTTTCAGAGTTTGGCCCAGTGGCTGGTACCTCCAGGAGTGAAGAGTATAACACTGTCCCTTCCAATCAAGTCTGGCCCTGCTGTAATGGTGTTTGGACCAGTCAACCCTCTTCTTGACTTTAATCCATTCTTTGAGATGGTAAGTTAGATAAGAGATAATGTCACTACATTTGCTGCTTTGGAGTTACCTGAGACTGCAACTGTATCTCAGTCATATTGATGAGAAGCTATTCAAAGATCGAGGAAGACTGAATAAACCAAGCCTTGGATAGAAATATACCTAATATACCTAGTGCATGTCATCTGAAAAGTTTCCTTACATGAACAATCTCAGTAACTGGAACTCAAACTCACAGAGGTGAGTGGCTAAGCAATAGTAAGACTGCAACAATAACCGTTTGGTAACAGAGGCCTGATCAGTTATATAAGTCACATATTTACATATCACATATTGCATTGATTTTGAAACTATTTCATTAATAAGTCTTTTAACCCTTTCCCTCATAGAGGACACCATGAAAAGACCTATGCGAACAGCATAAAACCAGATCAGCCTGCAAGTAACTCTCAGGCTGATCAGGTTTTATGCTGTTCGCTGCTTCTCAGTGGTCTGGAAATGAGGATTTTGTAATTAAATTTGGTAAGGTTTAACTGTGGTTTTCTGTAGATCAGGCTTTATGTGATACCTATTGAGGGCGTCAAAATGAGTCTCTATGAGGGAAAGGGTTAAAGATTATGATATTTTAACCCTAAATACATTACAATTAATCAAGAAAATATCCTATGTACATTATGAAACCAGATTGTTTCAAGAAACATGCTGGCTTTCTTATTCAGAAAGTGTTTATGCTGGCTTTCTTATTCTAAAAGTGTTTATTTTCATTATGTGAAAATAATATTTAGTAAGAACCTGTTACTTTAAGCCTGGTATGGCTTTTTATTCATATAACTAGTGATAATTTTTGTTGGATTATTGTTGTATTTAATGTATTTAGTTTTGTTTTCGTGGTACTTGTATGCAGTGAGCCCATGGGTAAACAGTTTGAATGTCTCATGAACTACATACATTACTATGATAATTACCTACAAATGATGAATGTTGACTTGTTTTGTTCCTTCTTTATTTCAGGTACATATAGCATCGTTGGCATATAACAGTTGTGAAAATAATACTGATGTCTTCAGACATAGGGCCAGAAAAATCATTGAAAAAACAGTCATTCAGTTAAATCAAATGAGAGACCTCCATCTAAAGTGTCAGGAGACCTCATCCACAACCACTAATTATGCAAAGCAAGTGCCTTCTAATGATTCCAAGTGCTGTATTTCCCTGGCCTCTAGCAGCCAGGTGCTGGGAGGTTTCTCAGTTTGTGAGTATTGTGTCCAGAAACCCCATAGAAACCGGGAGACTGTCTGTGACATGGGGGTGGAGTTTGACTCAGGGTTTGGCTATGTGAGAATGAACTCTTGCCATGAAATATCAAAATTCTACAATGTGAACATGCATAAATCACTAAGCTGCCAAGATCAGCTGTCAGGAGCAACTCAAAAAGTCTATTTGGATACTTCAGGCAGAAAGTTCCGCAGAAGTACAGATCCATATGTGATTACTGCGGAAAAGGAGCATCTAAGAAGACAGTGTAGTAAACTTAGTTTACGAAAGTTAAAACAGCTGATTACATTAGATGAGCTCACCAAGAGTATAACAACATATATAGACATAAAGCATGAACATTTTACTGGGCTTTCATGCAGGACTAATAAGACAGTTGGTTTTTATTTCCTAGATAGTGTGTATAATTCCATGTTTGCTGAGAGGTTTGGCGCACCACTGCCGGCCAGTAAATCATCTGTGATACTTGTAGACCTTCAGAACGAGGCAGATTATATACTGAAGGAAAAACTCAATTACAAGAACCTTGGTAAGTAGCATTCTAGTTCTTTGTGGGTCATCAAAGTGATTGTTTAATATATTAAGTCAAGTAATGATTTATTTAGCAGGGGAACACCACATGCACCTGTAGAAAATCAACTACTTTCACATAGTTTTTATCTTTGTCCTTTTGTGTCAACTGATGTTTATTGGCACAATAGCTTGACCAGGTTTGATAACCAGCCAGATGTCCCAGACACTCCAGAGTTACATCTCTTGAATTGATGAAATTGCAAGGATGAGTGTATTTTGTGATAACCAGTGCACATTCTTAGAAATAAACTAAATATATATTTACTTAAGAACATTTTCATATTCTAACCATAATGGTTTGCATGATAATTGTCAAAATATTGCCTCCCCTATATAAAAGTTTCTTTTCTTGAAATTATATGTTACTAGTATTTACCTGAACATTTATTTACTTCAGAATTTATTCAAGCTTTAACCCTTTCCGTCATATAGACTCATTTTGACGCACTCAATAGGTACCACATAAAGCCTGATCTGCAGAAAACCACAGTTAAACCTTACCAAATTTAATTATAAAATCCTCATTTCCAGACCACTGAGGAGCAGCGAACAACATAAAACCTGATCAGCCTGCGAGTTACTCACAGGCTGATCTGGTTTTATGTTGTTCGCATAGGTATTTTCATGGTTTCCTCTATGAGGGAAAGGGTTAAAGACCTTGAAAACAGGACATATAATCAAAGAAAAAATATGTTTTCTTGTCTTTTGTTCTATTAAAAAATACATCTTTGTTAATAATATAGCTTTGTATAACATGTTTTATTTATCATTGTTTTCCTACTGAAAAACACAAAAGAACCAAATATTCATGTTCTAAATAGGAGTTATTACACAGTATTGTGACTCTTTGTCAACTTCAGTCATTTACTGAAGTATTTTTTTTTTAATGGGGTTGATGATAATTTATGTCCTCCTACCTTAATTAAGATTTTAAGTATTACTTAGTGCTAAGTGTTGTCAGTGAAATTCGAGCCTGAATCTACAATATACAAAATGATGCATATTTTGTTGTGTGTTTCAGTTTCCTTTGTGTCCAGTTACACCAATGGATCACTAGTCAGACACCAGAGGTCATCTGATTCAGTACCTGACTGGTTCCCTGCAGGTGCTTGTGATCAGCCTCACTCTGGTGCTTGTATCACAGAGGTCACTACCAGTACATTCCAGTCAGTTGTCATGGACAACACTAAGGTATGGCCTCTTTTTTGTAAGCTCAGAATTGTTGGAATTTGACAAACAAAATGATGGTTGATAAAGAACCTGTCCAAATTTAACTGTGAAAAAAAAATTGTCCATAACTTTACCTGTCGTGAAGGGATTATTTTCTATTCATGACTGGATCAATTAGTTAAAGTTTGTGGAAAAAATGTTTGTATTTTATCAACACCCAGCATTTTCACAGCCAATAAAAGCATGCTCTTCTGTCTTATAGACTAATACAGTTTTGCAATCATTTAAGTTTGCTGATTTATACAAGCTGCATAAAATCCTTATATCATTGTAGTTATACAGTAACCATCACATATCTTTTTATATATTCCTGCATGTATGATTGTAAACATAAAATGACATAATAAAATAGTATACTATCTGATTAAAGGAGAAGTATAACAGGGAAAGTATAGACCATCCTACTGATTACTGTCTAATTTAGACCACCCTGCTGATGACTGTCCGATTTAGACCACCCTACTGATTACTGTCTGATTTAGACCACCCTACTGATTACTGTCCGATTTAGACCACCCTGCTGATTACTGTCTGATTTAGACCACCCTGCTGATTACTGTCTGATTTAGACCACCCTACTGATTACTGTCCGATTTAGGCCACCCTGCTGATTACTGTCCGATTTAGACCACCCTACTGATTACTGTCCGATTTAGACCACCCTGCTGATTACTGTCTGATTTAGACCACCCTACTGATTACTGTCTGATTTAGACCACCCTACTGATTACTGTCCGATTTAGACCACCCTACTGATTACTGTCCGATTTAGACCACCCTGCTGATTACTGTCCGATTTAGACCACCCTACTGATTACTGTCCGATTTAGACCACCCTGCTGATTACTGTCTGATTTAGACAACCCTACTGATTACTGTCCGATTTAGACCACCCTACTGATTACTGTCCGATTTAGACCACCCTGCTGATTACTGTCTGATTTAGACCACCCTGTTGATTACTGTCCGATTTAGACCACCCTGCTGATTACTGTCCGATTAAGACCACCCTGCTGATTACTGTCCGATTTAGATCACCCTGCTGATTACTGTCCGATTTAGACCACCCTACTGATTACTGTCCGATTTAGACCACCCTGCTGATTACTGTCTGATTTAGACAACCCTACTGATTACTGTCCGATTTAGACCACCCTGCTGATTACTGTCTGATTTAGACCACCCTACTGATTACTGTCTGATTTAGACCACCCTGTTGATTACTGTCTGATTTAGACCACCCTGCTGATTACTGTCTGATTTAGACCACCCTGCTGATTACTGTCTGATTTAGATCACCCTGCTGATTACTGTCCAATTTAGACCACCCTGCTGATTACTGTCTGATTTAGACCACCCTACTGATTACTGTCCGATTTAGACCACCCTGCTGATTACTGTCTGATTTAGACCACCCTGCTGATTACTGTCCGATTTAGACCACCCTACTGATTACTGTCGATTTAGACCACCCTACTGATTACTGTCCGATTTAGACCACCCTGCTGATTACTGTCCGATTTAGACCACCCTACTGATTACTGTCCGATTTAGACCACCCTGCTGATTACTGTCTGATTTAGACCACCCTACTGATTACTGTCTGATTTAGACCACCCTACTGATTACTGTCTAGACCGCCCTACTGATTACTGTCTGATTTAGACTACCCTGCTGATGACTTTCTGATTAAGAGCCCCTGCTGATTACTGTCTGATTACAGGATGTGGTGCTACTCTACTATTCCACCTGGTGTGGGTTTTGCTCCCAGTTCGCCCACATTTACCTGACTGTGGCCAAGTACTTCAGTCAGCGTCACAAGGAGATACATTTTGCAAGGTGAAGACTAACAAAACAATCCTTGTATAAATAATAACTGATGCAATATATGTGAAGAATTCGGTACATCTTTTGTTCAAAAACAAAATGTTAGTTTTAATTCCCCAAATGAAATCAATCTTGTAGTAAGTACATTGTCAGCCCTCAATTTATTCACTGAGGGAACTTTTATTTTATATTAAAATTATGTGTTTGTTATTTATTAAGATAATTGAAAAATACATTATCCTATTGATTTGAAATGTAGAATGATTTATCTGTGTAGTTAACAACTGCCTATATTTTTAACAGAGTGAATGGTGACACCAATGACCTGCCCTGGGAGTTCCAGGTGGACACATATCCTTCTGTTTTGCTCTTCCCTGCCAACAGGTATTTATCTTGTAATGTAATGCAATGAGTGCCTTTGTAAATTGTTAACTTAGATATCTCTTGAATATGGATTGAGAAAAAGGTCTTAAAACTTACACTAAAATCAACACTCTGTGGCTCCTCAACAAGCAGTTTTTACCTCTAAAGGTCTTACAAAAGTTTAGCCTTCCTCAGCTGGTATTTAACCCCAAACTTTTAGCTTATGGTGATTAAACTAAATTCCATTTCTGCCAATCGTCCACAGTGCCTACTCTTTCACTTTGTATTTAAATATTTTGTTTTTACACTTATCTTTTATCCAGGTATGTTATTTAGATATCCATCATATTCCCTGCTGGATTTATAACTGTCTTATAACTGGAGACTAATGACTATTCAATATACTGTTGCAACATACATGTACTATCACTTTCAAATATTATATCAGTATTGTATCAAATACTATCAAATCTTTATTTTGTTCCTTTTTTCATGAAATCAATCAATTCTATTCACAACTTTAAAATCAGTATTAATTTTAAGGATCTCTATTAGTTGGGGCCACAGGTTAACATCTTTCTGGATAAATTGTTTGCATTACGCTTTTAAATAATGTTAAGAAATTTTTGGATAATGTTTTCTTAATTAAGAAATGTTAAAGAAGGAAATATCCAAACAATTTTTCATTTTCTCCCTTAATTATGGTAGAGATGTATTTGTTTTTGGTCATATTGTTTGTTTATCTGTCACAAGGCATGTCCACTCAGTACATGTATTTCCTGAACCACTTATCAAAATTCAAATAACCTGTCACAGTGAGATAGGCATGTGACTTCATGGCCAAGGTCACACTTAGAGTTCAAAGTTAACTGTAGTGGTATTTTGTTCTTTTTTTTTATCTCCTGAACCATTTGTCAATTTTTGATGAAACTTTGCAAAAAATGCTCTTTGTACTCTTTAGTGTGCATACATCAATAGTTGGTTGCGTTTAGGGCTTTCTTGTCTGAAGTTTCTAAGTGTTATTGTTTTTGTCTCTAAGGAGATTTTACACAACTTGTAAAATGCATCAGTATCATGTCACATATCCTGTTGAGCTCTCATTTGCAGTATCACATGACCTTAAATGATCTGATTGTATCTTTATAATTAGCTGGTTAGGAAATTAATGTGATAACTAAGCATGCATTGTATGTTTTTAAAAATTGTTAGAGTGGTATGTATTTTTGAATTAGACATATTTGAAAAAAAGCACTGCATTTCTTTTCTTTAAATTTTGTCAAGCACATAAATCTTCTGTCACTGTGTAATAAATGCTAGGAACATGTATATTAATCTGTTAGGAGTCTTTTGTAAAGTGTTTTTCAAGTTTATTACAGAAAAGTGTGATGCTTGGCAGAAAATTAGGAAGAAAAATATTTAATTTCTCATTAAGTGTGATATCATATGATATTGCATTAACCTGAACATGTGGTGGGATATTGCAGGAAATCAGAGAGTGTCAGTTTCCCGGAGAGCATCCCAAAGTCTGTCGCAAATGTGATCAAGTTTCTCCTTCATCACACCAACAAGAGCCTGCAGCTGGACACTGCTGTCTCCATGTGCTCTACCGCATGTGTCAAGCGCAACAGAGAAAAACTGATGATCAGGATAAAGGAGCTGGAGAAAGTGGTTGCTCAACTAAAGAGGAGAAAGAACTCACTGTGGGCCCAATATAACTCAAAAGTGAAGAACTCCGCCACTGTGCAGAAGGTTATACAAGATGTGAAGAATGCAATCACATCCAGGGAATATCAGCTTCGGAAGGCAAAGATGCTCAACTTCTTCCTTAAAAATGGCCTTGACACATTAGATAAGCAGACATTCTTGTCTTTCATGAGATGATGCAGCTTTGACTGTCAGTCTTCCATCCCTCCCTCATTTGCCATAATTCATTTTCTAGTAGAATATAGTTCATATGAGTGATAATGAAGTACAAAAATCCAACATTCCAAGCAGTCATTCCTTGAAGAATCAGTTTCAGCAAAATCATTTTCTGTGAAATCTAGATCATATTTTTATCCATTTACTTAATTTTTAAACAACACCCTTTAAAACAACAATATGATGCAGATATTTCAGAGAAAAAAATATTATTTAAATGCCTAAAAGAAATCATTTTATGAAACAATTACATAACGGTTTGTCGTACAGATAGCCACGTGCCAAGCTAGTGTCACCAGTCGACTGATAGGTGTGAAAAATATCGGCGGGCTGATTAGCATCGGTGGATTTTGAGATAAACAAACAATTATGCATTGTTCTATAGGGTGAGGGCCCAAATTTTCACTTTGAGATAACAGTAATTTGAAATAAATAAACTTTGAGACACACGAAATTAATGTATATAGACAAAGAAGGGAAAAATCGGGACCAAGTCAATTAATTTGACATAGCCGAAATTTCGATATACGCAGATTGGAGATAACGAGTTCCAACTATAGTTATTTTCCAGTTGGCTAAATCAAACATTTCGCAAGAATGAGGTCTTTTGATAATAGCCTAATTCGTAATCCATACTGAGCGATGATCTTGAAACAATGTGAAAGTACCGGTAACAAATAATTTGGTATATTATTTCCAAAGTAGTTTTGGAAACTGAATGTCTAAATTGACAATACTGTAATTATTATCAAGGAACTGGATAACATTCTATATTATGAACATACCCTTCATCCTGCACCTACAATTCCATTAAGTTTTATCATGGTTTTTATGACCCTGAAAAATTCTCTTCAATACAAAGACAATTGCCAGCATTAACCTTACATCTGAGTAGGAATTTAACATGGCTCACTGACTTTCCACCAAAATTGCTAAAAGAAAGATCAATTCATAAAGTGGAAGGTTTGTGTCCTTTTATATGTAGAAAAAAAATCTTCTCCTTTAAACCTTTTGATAAAAATTAAGTTATATTGGCCTATATAATAAGCTCATGATAACAATGCTGACACCAGGCTCCTTCCTTCAAAACAGTTGATCATAGGGTATTGCTAATCATATGAGATTGTCATCAAATTCATGTGGTCAAATCTAGAATGGGGCGGTTGTTAGGAGTCCCCAGGTAATATCTGAGGTGGCCTTTTTTTTTTTTTAACCCTTTCCGTCATAGAGGACACCATGAAGAGACCTATGCGAACAGCATAAAACCAGATCAGCCTGCGAGTAACTCGCAGGCTGATCAGGTTTTATGCTGTTCGCTGCTCCTCAGTGGTCTGGAAATGAGGATTTTGTAATTAAATTTGGTAAGGTTAACTGTGGTTTTCTGCAGATCAGGCTTTATGTGGTACCTATTGAGTGCGTCAAAATATGTATGAGGGAAAGGGTTAAAGGCTGATCATACACAGGTTAGCAACTAAGGTTCCACTTTGTCCCCTTTTTAAGTTTGATAGGAATCTTAAAATGAGTGTTAACCTCCTAAAATATATATTTGATTAATAGTTTTGAGATATTTTGAATAAGTTATGCAAATTTAACAGTTGCTTTTGCTTATGTGTTTATGAAACGCCAAGTTGTGGTATGTTTACCTCAGTCTCATTTTGTGTTTTTACATTAGTATTCCTCATTCTGATATAGTTATGCCAAACAACTAACAATCAATATGTTTTGGTATACACCAAAGGCCTATATGTATAATTTTAGAAATATATCAAAAAACCTGAATCATACATGTCAAAGTACAGACATAGAATTCCTAACCATGTGTAATAAATTTTGCATAGTTCTTCTCATTTTCCTCCTATATTAACTATGTTGATTGAATTGTCCTAGTGCGAAATTCATCAAACTCTTTTATCTGTATCTTAGATTTAGGCTCAAGAAGTTTGAAGTGCTGTTTCTTTTTTTAATTGATGAAAATGTCAGTGACTAATTATTTTTTTCTCAATATGTGTAAAGATGATAATGACCAGAAATAATGATGTTTTCACAGTTCATTCATCATCAAAGAATACATAATCTGAGTCTAAAATATATGGATGAATTAAGACTCTGGGGAATAAAGTAAATGCCAAAAGTCTTTTTTATCCCCCCCCCCCATTACAGATCATGTGGAATATTTTTTTTGCTCTGTCTCTTTGTTGGTTTGTCAGCATTTTTAAGGTAGCTCTGTACTTTCCATTGTGGATGGGGTACATTGTTTCTAATGTCATTTTTTCCATAATTTCAAATTTCTTTTAAACAGGTGGTATGTTCTAATAAATTAGTATCTTAAATGTCTCAAATGATGAAGAAATCAAGCTTTAATGAAATTAAAATGGGAATTTTTCAATTGTAATTATTTTGACACTGTCAGCTAAACTCAGCCAATGAAAAAATAACACAGAGTATTATTAACAAACTGTGACCTTAGCATTGGAAATAACTTTAAAACAATATAAGGTATAAAACAATATAAGGTATTGACTTAAAACTTCATATACGAATAGAATGTGGATTGGAGGAGTGAAGTGACTAAGAAGCATAACTCTATCTGGCCTAATATTTTAATCATCTCCCCTTTTTATTTTTCATTTCTTTTTTCAATTTTTGTCAGGAGCATAACTTATAAACAGTACAAGGTATTGACATGAAACTACAATGAATTTCTGTCTGTGTTTTTCAAATACTTCTTTTTTTCTCCTTTTTTTTTCAGTATTCTTTTAGAATTAATTTGGGTCAAGAAAGATTTTTAGCTTGTCTTCTTTTCAAAAAAGTAAAATCAGTTATTGTCATCAATCTAGTGTCTTTGTCATTGGCGTTTTCATCATGAAAAACTTTAAACATCACCATAACTTCTAAAGTATTAAACTCTCTGTCATTAAAACTTCACATACACTTTCATTATTACAAGGGGTACGTTCTAATTGAGGACCATTACTTTTAGGTCCATTTGACCAAATCCCCCCCTCCCCTTTTAAAAGAATAAAAAAAAAGAAAAACAGACAAGTGTTGGCATTGGCATGCGCTGCTTTTGTTTTAAGATTCATTTCTAGGGCTTAACCATTTATATGTTGCTCAGTTACCAATCTGGTCTGTTTTTCATAAAACATCTATACATCTTTAGACTTTAACCATATGCTACACTATTGATAAACTGATGTCATTTTCTGTAAGAACTTGTAAAGACTAGCAAATTTGCAAGTTGCTCCCAAGATAAGCAATCGTAAGAGCTGTAAATTTTCAAAAGTTTGATTTAGGGGAAGCTTTGTGACAATCAGTTTAGTTAATGTGTAACTGTCATTTTAATTTGCATTAAGTATTTCTTTTACCTCATGTTTGTACAATTGGTGTTAATTAGGGAAGATATTAACTTATTTATTTTGATGGTATTTTGCTGAATCATTTGAATGCATCCACGCAGAAACAAGAAAGAATGTATACTTGAGTTAAGGTTTAGACATTGGTTTGAATGTTTTCACATGATTTTTGTATGTAAGAGAGAGAGAGTTAGAGAGATCATGCAAATGATTGAAGTCTAATCTGTTTGCTTGCTGGGAAGGTTATTAGCACATTATTTAGTTTATAGAGGAAACTTTTGTATTCCTCTTAATAATTTGTCCTGAATTGTATATATTTCGATAGAAATGCTGGTCAGAGAGCTATTTTGCAGAATTTATAATTGTACAAGTATTTCATTTTTTTTTTTTTTTTTTTAATAATAAATTCATGTGATAAAATGAGACGGTTGCATATTTTAGACATGCATCTTTATTTTTGTAAACTCCTGTTGTATTTTTAAAATTAAAATAATTTAAAATTTGGTATAGTGGCAAAGTATAACTAACATGTGTAGTTATCAGATGTAATTCTACCAAGTATTTTCTTATAATGGAACTTGTCTAAATATGTTAATCAACAAATTTACAAATTCTGGCTTTAACATACTCTGTTGGTTAAATAAATATTCATATGATATACTAGAATTTAAACATTTTTTTCCTAAAATATTTCTAAAGTTATCAATCATTGTTAAATATCCTTAAGAAAGCTTTTTCTAAAGGAGTTGAGCCATCCTTTAACCCTTAACGTCAAATAGACGTGTTTTGGCACATTGGCAGACAGAAGACCCTGATAAGGTACTTGTCTGTTTGCTAATACATTACTATGTTTTGGATCTGCACAGTCTGCATAGAGATGACTGTTCCATTGTTTTGTATATGAATTAAAAATAACATCATCAGTTGTGGTCAGTGATTAAATTAAGCTATAAATGTTTAATCCCCGCCCCCCCATGTAGGAGACATACTGGTTATGGCTTTGCTATCTCTCTGTCTACCTTGGTATGTCTGAACTTCATCTATAATCATCCATGTCAGATTTTCATTGAAATGATAGAAACAATCTGAACACACAAAACATATTTGTATATAATACTAGCAAAACTGCTTTTTGGACTAGATTAAAATTGCACAGAAATAATCTTGTTGAATAAATTAAATTATGTATTCTATAAGCAATAGCAAATTCATTAAAATAGTGCTTCAACTTGTGCTGTGTTGTAGTTCTTGGTTATGTTGCTCATCAGTTGCTTTATGATTACAATGTGACCTTTTGTTTGAACAGTAACCACATGAATAGGTCTGTATTTTTGTGCTAATGACAAGTATGTCTTCCACTTTAAGTTATATTCATTTTAATGTATCTGCATGTTCCAAAACCAAATTGTATTTTTTTATGTACAATTGCACTTTTTTTTAAAAGTTTGTGTCAATGAACTTTGGCTGTGAATGTACATGTAACTTTTATTGTTTTGTAGATTTATATACATGTACTTGAATATTTATGTACCTATTCTAAATCAAATTAAATTACAAATTAATCTCCTAGTACTATTATTCACTTGTGAAAAAGATTTTCACAGTAGTGTCCATGTTTATTCCAGATTCCTCTCATTGCATTGTTTTTGTTCTGTTCAAAGAATGAAAAAAATATGTTTAATGCAAAATAAAATAAAACCATAGGCTCTGAAACTACAGTCTTATTTAGTAAGTAATCTCCTATACTGTGATCTTCATAGTTGTTCCCATTACACTCTGGTGTTTCAAAAACAACAAAATATTAAAAGCCAAAGTGAAAAATAAAAAAGAAGTACAGTAAAACCTTGAAACATCGAACACCCAGGGGGACAAAATTTTTGTTCGGATAATAGGTAGTTCGCTGTTTCCGTATCTATGGGTTTTGATAAAATATGTACATGTATGTGTTGTTGAATGTTCATCAAGTGTGTTATTGTATACAAGTACGTATACATTGTATTTCACATATTTATTTCTATTTTTTTTATTTCCACTGTCTATAATAAAAAAAAAACGAGACAATTGTGAATATATATACATGAACGCATCGAAAGTAATTTACACACAAATACAGTGTACGTGTACATTCACAGTAGGCCTACATACACAATTGTTGAAGACGTTATGGCAAATTTATTTTAGTTTAACATAATCACTTCTTGAAAAAGTCTGTTATTGGTTTCTGCACAGCGCTTTTGTGTTCAAAAGTAGCATGTAACAAAAAACTTTTTAAATGACACATCATTTGAAGTTCCCTGTCAGCTTCAGCTCAGCGTGTTGATCCGTCTGTTCAGACATGTTGAATGAATGTTGTAGTAATGAGTATGACTTTTATATCAAAAACGTACTGCAATTACTTTAATCAAATAAATGCAAACAGAAGCATAGTTTGGCATGCCTAAAGGCAGGCACGCGCCATGATTAACTCTTGCAAATTTGCGAATTACTCGCGTGTCAGACGGATACCTATAAGTGTGAAAAATACCGAATCTAAGCTTGGGCCCACCGCGTGCCTATTGTTCGGATAATGAGGTGTGAATATCGTTAATTTTCACACCAGCGGACTGCCAGGTGAGTTCGATAGTTCCAATTATGCAGATTCTAATTAACCGCACTCGAATATATGTGTTTATATAAGGAATAGGTTGGGACTTAACTTACTGTTCCGAAAATCGGTAGTGTTCGGATAAAACCGATTCGTTAGAATAAGGTTTTACTGTATATTTACATTTCTGTCATCATTTTGAGCATTTCATTTTTTGAATGTCATCACTGATTTGATTGGTTGCAGTAATATTAATATTTGCTTTATTTCCCAATCATGAAGATTTCAAGGAGACCATATACAGCATATTAATTAACCCTTTCCCTCATATAGACTCATTTTGACGCACTCAATAGGTACCACATAAAGCCTGATCTGCAGAAAACCACAGTTAAACCTTACCAAATTTAATTGTAAAATTCTCATTTCCAGACCACTGAGGAGCAGCGAACAGCATAAAACCTGATCAGCCTGCGAGTTACTCGCAGGCTGATCTGGTTTTATGCTGTTCGCATAGGTCTTTTCATTGTATGCTCTATGAGGGAAAGGGTTAAGAGAGCAAATCTTTTCAGTTTAATGTACAAATCTTTTCAGTTTAATGAACAATGCAAAACCATATAACATGCTCTGAAGTTAATATGCCAGACATGAAAGTCTTCATAAAAATGAGAGTGAAGATCTAGAAAGAAAGACAGACTGACCATTGTCCCAGTTAATGGCATGTTCAGTTCAAATATACTTACAAGGATTGAAATATATACATGTAGACATTATGGACAAGGGCAAAAGTGAAACAAATTGGTTGCTCTCACTGTTGAAGTTTTAAATAATAAATTAATGCATGTTCATGTACATGTATATAGATATGGTCCTGCATTTAATAGACATTTAATAATTCAAAGACAGTCTTGCTAACACAAGCAGCCTGTAAGATATTAAGGAGATTATCAAAATAATATTTTGTTTGTTTAGGGATTTGTTTAGGGATTCAGAGATTAAATGGAATAATTGAAGGACAGATTAACTTGTGTGCATGTGTTTATGAATGATGTTCATGGGTGTGTATGATGTGTTCACTTAATGCAATCTACCTTATTACCAATTGTGTTTTGCATTTAGTTTATTGTTATTTAATCGCCCATAATGTTATTTGCCAGTGTTATTTACATTTGATGCATACATCTTTAAATAACTATATTATTTAATATTATGTATATGAGTAATGTGTTTAGTATGTTGAATCAGTTGTTAAAAGTTGTATTTATGCTCGAAAATTCCAACAAAATTGGTTTTTGACCACTTTGAAAGATCAGTTTTATTAGATTATTGATTTTTTTTTTAATATTTATGTTAATTTGGGGGATTGGATAGTTTTAATCATGGTCTATGCAGTACTTATATTCTAATGTTATAGTGGTATTAGAATTATGCCTCATGAAAATCCGTATCAAATATATATAATCAATAACATTATGGTCGGTACATGCTACATCAAGATCATGTTTAATGATGACCTGTCCATTAAAGGAGAGGAACTTTTTTCATTATCATAATTGTGTTCAGTTAACATGTGTATACAGCGTGATGAAAGCTTTAATGCATTATTGATTTGTTTTCCTTGTTAAAACAAAGTCATTTGAAAGTCATTATTAGACATATTCTAAATGCAGGAACAGTTACTCCCAACAAATGTCCCTTTGTAGCCTGTATTTATTTATTCCTGGAAAGTTTTGCTGGAGTATATACCCTTTTACTATTTTAATGAATGTATGGCCATATACTTTCTAATTAACTCTTTTATTCAGGCAAATCCCTCAAAAGATATTACCCTGCACCAGTGATACAAAAGTTTCTTTACACATGTATTACCCAGTACCCAATATTTCTGAATATTTCACAGGGTTTAGAGTTCTTACAAAGTTTTTTTTTTTTTTTTTCATCTTTATTTACAGTTTATGTTCTCAGTATTTGTCTCTAATTTATTATTTACCGTCAGAGTATATCTTGATTTCAATGTTTAAGAAACGAAATAAATTGCATGCATGTGTTAATGTCAGCAAAAATTACATGCATTAATTATAATCTTTACTTAGTGTTGCAAGGTAAACAACTCAGTTGGAACTGTTGTTTATGTTACAGCAAGGGTTGTATCCCTTCGTCTTTAGTTGTAGAAAATTTGCTTGCATAATACATGCCAAGGACTGACTGCGAAACTATTCTAAGTGTATATAGAAATAGAAGGAGATGGGACAGTTTTACACTCAGTTCACGATATCTTAATATGTATTCCGAAATATGTCCTGCACACCACAGTCTGTCAGCCTAAGATAAAACAAATACCTCAGTTGAATTACCATTTATTGCCAAGATGCACACATGTATACATGAATATATGAAGTTAGTCTATGCACTTGAGTTATTAGCAGATAATGAAAAAATACAAAAATACATTCATTGTGCCTCATTGACATATACAGTTTTTTTCTTTCATAATTCAGTGATAAATGCCAATACATATTTACCTCTCTGACCTCGTGTTTTTTTTTTTGTTTGTTTATCATGCACCACTATCACGATTTTTCCTCGTTGTTGTATAGGAACCGTGTTGTCCCGTCCCCTCGTATTGGGTCGCGCTTTACAAAGAAAATCGATGTATTTTTATGCTGTTGAGTCAAGGTGGTTGAGCGAGGGTAATTCCAGAACGTGTTGGTCCTGAGAGAGCATACTATGACGTAATTGAGGTTTCATGCCACATTCCACTTGCGTGATACTGCAGTGTATATCTGTCTCTTTTGTGATTTAAAACCCAACAAACTCATGAAATGCAAATTGAAGTTTATCGAAATCAATGAACATACCCAGCATTTGTGTTATATTTCCTGACTGCAAGGACAGTAATTGCATCCTGCACTGAGAATATTTTATTACTATTCAAGAAAGCAAGCCTATTTGAATTTTGTATATAGGATCAAAAGATCATTGAATTAAGGCCACAGTTAGCTGAGTTTGTAAAACGAAAAATCTCTCTGTTGCTTTTATCGTGCTTCTATTCAACACATTTAGGTCCTACTCATGTGTTGAGGGGCCTCCGTTTCCGAGAAGGTAAAGTCGCTGACTTAAACACTGCGTGGGTTCGAATCCCGGCAGGGTCATTCGGATTTTCATGTGAGAAAGCATTCCAGCTGACTTGCGATAGGTCGGTTGTTCTACCCGGATGCCTCTGTGTATTCGAGGTCTTCCTCCACCTGTAATTAGCTTGACGTCACTATATAACTGAAATACTGTCGAAGCGACGGTAAACTCAAAGAGTCAAGTCAAGTCATGTGTTGATTGGATTGGTTGTTTGATATGCGGTTCCGACACACACACACCCACAAAAAATGGAATACCGAATACATCTTGTTGCTGTGCTGTAGTTTACAGTATTTTGGTTGTATAGCGACGGCCAGCTAGTAGCAATTACAGTTACCGAAGTCCATTACAGGAAGGACTCGATTGTTCAGATTCAGAATCTGACTGATCCTGCTGGAACTCGAACCTACAACCGTGAGGTCATTGTATTATGACTCTATGCTGTTATATCAAACATGGAAATAAATATAAAAACACAAGTATCTTTCAACATCTCCAATCTGGACACGATAGGGATGAACCGTACAAAATCATTTAAGACTGGTTACCTTGGTTCCTGTGTAGTTACATGACTGACAACACGCAACCTTGGATATATGTCACTTTCCAAAATCCATTTACCTTAGAAATATTCATGTGCAAATTAAAACTTTAGAATGTATGTTTAAATTTACCGAACTTCAAAAGGTAGATAAGAGTACTGTATGAGTCAACTGGAGACACTGATCCGACCTGGGTCTACTTTGTTTGCTACTTTGTCAAACCACATGTATACGAGGTAAGTGAGATAGCATTGCATGTGATGAATATGCATTTACACAATGAGAATAATTTCTGAAATTCTAATTCGCGAGCGGTACACTGAGTAAGTTGTGGTTCGATATGTAAACTAGCATGCCAGTCGATTTCTAAAGAAACTAGAGTTGCAATTGTCTATTCTGCATGTTGCGGTTACTTCACGTTGTGAGATAGTGTCCAAGTGGAAGAAAAACTAGGTCGCTGTGATGGTCATAAATAAAACAGAATGTTATTGTGTTACATCACGATAGAAAGTTCAGTTATAAATAATACTTATGTTATCAGATTCAAACTTTTGGTTTGTACCAGAGGAAAATTGATAACATTATTTCACTACACAAAACCAGTCTCATATGGATATCATCGTATTCGACATGCCATCGTTTTGAACGCATTTTTAACAACAGCAAACGTTACATTGTATCTTGTGCATGTGGATAACGGTCCGGTCATCATCAATTATACAAAACAATTTTCAATTTCCCGGAACTGATAATGAGTCTAATCTCTTTGTGTTCGTCTTTTGATAAAGTTTTGCGATCTTATTTAATGTTTTGATGTTCGTTATCTCAAATATTGCAGATATTCAGTCCCCTTTGACTCATTCTAGATTCGTTTTCCCATTATTGGAAATCATAAATTCTGTTGAAATGGATCCAGACGTGTGCTGTTATTTCATTTTGTTCCATGGAATATTAGCCAGCAATATGGGAACATCGGATGACGAAGTCGCTCTTCGAATCAATGATAATGGAAGTAACCTATTGTTTAGGCTCGGAAGTTTGAAAACAAAATGAGTTAAAATTCAAATATGCGAAAACGAGATGAGTGTCCTGGATGCCAACCGTCACTTGTTCATCAAGTACACTTATGACAATTGTCTGGATACATTACATAATTAAATTTTTATCACAGTAATGTACAAATATTCTTAATCAATTTGATGCTATAGTAACACTGAGTAATTTAATTGGCAATTTCCTAGAACGAAACCGATCGTTTGATTTCTTTGATATTTGAGACATTCTAGAAAATATCTCTACTGCAAGTATAATTATTGCCTCTGTGGAGAAATGGATTCACCAGCTGTCAATGAATGCTGATTTTGTAATGGTATGTCTTGTTAAAATGTAAACTGATACCGAACAACTTTATTAGGATACAATCCCATTAGCAAATTTCAATATAAATGTAAATACGAACTTTTTATGGAATCTGTAATTTGACAATAATTAGGTATCAGAATAAAATTTCTTGGGGGAATTCAGAACATTGCAAGTTTTAATGTGTATATTATCTGTAAGATATAACGGGATGGAGAACACTTTTTGTGACCATTTGCTCATTTCAACGATTCTGAAATTTAGTCCATTTGTGTGTTAGTAGATCAAAGCAATGCCATCGAATTAAAACGTAATAAAGTCTTTATTTTTCACTCAATTTACTCACTTTATTTACGAAATGAGGAAGCTGCTATACTTACCTTATAGTCGCATGTTACGATCATACACGAACATACTTGACCGTAGTTCACGGAAGTGCCACTTTGGCAAACTTGGTTGAAGTAGGTTTGAAGAAGGTTCAAAACTGGCCAAATAGGCAAAAAAAGTTTAAGAAGGGGGAAGTACGTGTAAAAACAGCCAACTATTTTGAACTATGAGCGAAAAAGCCAAGGTAAACTAGAATCGCACAACATTTTAACAACGGGCAACTAGGTTGAACTACATGTGAGCTATGTTCAAAATAAGCGCAACTAAGGATAAATTCCGTTGAGATTCGGTGAACGGCCGCGGCTGCGCCAGAGAGGTAAGGTTACTTTAGGCGAGGGTACGGCCATTGCGCTTTGGATCTTAACGAGACAACATTTCTCGATTTTTGGATCTTCCACACCTCCAAGGAAGAGAAGAGGCTGTTCTTGTCCAAGAATGCTGATGCTGACATTATTTAACCCAGTTTACCGAATTAAACAGTCCTGAGAACATACTATGAACGTACTTCATACATTGTCAAACGCTAGTAGTAATCCCTTCTTGACCGGAGTTTTAACCGTAGTGTCATGTTTACAACGGTAATCACTTGGGTCAATCATTGCCACTGAAGGTAAACTACATTCAAACTACGGTCACAGAAGTCATCAGTACTGGTCTTTTAAACATGTTGCACATTATTGAGCTAAGCACGACCAAATATTTTTTTTTTTTAAAGTAAAAACTATATTATTAACTACGTTTATAACAACGTTGTACCACGGCTGAATTACGTATAGCTATGGTTAACTAAGGTCATCAGTCGTTACACTCTGCATGGCTGCAAGATGTGACCGTGGCTTAAATATTTCCAATCCGCCGGGGATTTTAATTGCGTGACAAGAAACCGAGATATACATTCCAGCAGTGGCAGTTAATCAATTATCCACTTGCGGTTTACATTCTTTTAAAATTCACACTGAATATTTTTCTACTTGAAATCATAACTTATTAAATTATTGTGAATTGGGTTTGGCCAATCGGATTAAAATCAGCTCCTAATGTCACTCCGCTATGCTACGTTGCAGTAGGCGTAGTATAGCAAGCGTCATTAAGGAGCTGGTTTTAATCAGATTGGGGTTTGGCAAGGCTCCGAGCAATCTTCAGAATTCAATCATATTTAGTTACATTACTTTTTCGTAAAGCTATCAGTAGCGGTGGTGTTAGTGGTATCATCACCATCATCTTTTCAAACAGCACAATCTTCAGCTTTCTAATCGTCATTTGTGCAGACCAGTGCTTTATATACCCGGAAGGTCCTGGGTTTGATCCCACATATCAAATCCGTTTGAATGCATTTGTGTTTGACGGTCATCACTTGGTAAGTGTCAGGATATTGTGACTCAGTGTGGCGTCGTGATATTGCAGTGAGGCAGCACATTACCTGTCTCCTGTGGGCAGAAGTCCCCAAAATGATTGAAATACTGTCGATTACTTTTAATCAAAGTAAAGAAGCACGATGTTATATACTAGAATATTATATACATACACTGTATGTATTTGAAAAAAAATAATCAAGAACCTGCTTTTGCCTTAAACACTCGTTTGTTGGGACAAAGCAATCAAATAGCAATATAAAGTCCACAATCGTCCATTCTGTATGCAGTATTTCATTGAATCGTCAAAGCTTAATGAAAATTCAATTTAATCATGGTTATATACAGGACAGAAGTTATTTACATAATTCGTATCGTTCAAAACATATGACATTATCCACAGGTTATAATAATGAGAGAGACCTAATGTCTTTTAAAACAAGGACTTAAAAGGATAATAAAATTATGCTGGTAATACAATTCTCTTCCTTGGAAAAAGACAAGAAAATATCTCAATTTCTTTATTTTAATTAAATTACAAAACCCATTGCTTACGTAAACCGATCAAATGGACAAAGCGCCCGTCCCGCAGGCGCCCGCGACAAGGGAATTTCCATAACCTGTTGGCCCAGTGCAAGGATACATGTGACATAGTGTGACTGCATGCTCTCTCTCATACATACATACATACATACATACATACATATGAGACTTCAGTGCTGTAACATGTATTTACATATAGTTCAGTGAAATATGCGCTTTTGCGTGTATATTTGAATAGATAATTTCTTTGCTAATGCCTAAACTGGAGAATCCGTAAAGAGAAATACATGTCCTTTTATATAAAATGACATAATAGCGTGACAAATGATAGATCTTGGTTTGTGTAGAAACACTTCAACGTAAAATATAAGATGAATTTCGTGTCAGTAGCGTAAGGTTTTCTACAGTACAGAATTATTTCTGTAAACTTAAGCATTAATTGTTTAATAAGTATGGAAAATACAATTTAGGGGAAAATGCATCTCACGTCCCTCCGACAGTGTCTGTGTCATTTAGGAATTTGTCTATATAAGTAAGATTAAGTACTGCCTCACTGCTAAATCACGATGTGTGTGCGTGTGTGTGTGTGTGTGTGTGTGTGTATTTGCAAAGGTGCAATATCCATTGAACTTTTGAAATGAACTGAAAGCGCAAAATTTACAGCACTGAAATGACATGTACTTGTAAGGAATTTAAGCGCATAAACTACTGAAATCAAGACATGTCTGATTAGAGTTTTGATTTCTTGGTTCTAAAGTCAAACCGACAGAACAATACAATTTCTCGCGTTTCATAAATATTTTAAAATTGATTCTTGTGTCGTGTTTTGTTTTCGTCTGCCATGGCACATTTACGTATGGGCACTCAGCAAAAAGGTCCTCCCGGTTTATTTTTGCCTCTCGATGCTTTGACTTGGCAGCAATTTATACGCTTGTACCCATTTTCTCCTCGATTATTTTACTTGTATGATTTAATGCAAGTCTCTTTTTCTCTTTAGAATAAAATAAACGTCTTCTCCTAATTATCCCAAATGTTCATGCTTATCCTAAACATATTTAATCATATATAGCTTAAGTATTTTTGGTTTATCTTAATAATGATTTGTTTGTTTATTGTTGTTGTTGTTGTTGTTTTCATTTCTTTTTTTTTTTTATATTATCTTTATTTTATAGAACTCATGCATACATTAATATATTTCATCTTAGCATTATCTCGTACCGGTAAAACATTTTCAAATTACCCCCATTATAAGTTACCCCTCGGTAACTTAAAGCGTTTTTAAGTTCCCCTCCCCGGGAACATAAAAAACAACAAACAAAAACAAAAAAAACAAATAACAAAACAAAACAAAAAACACGTTTTCAATTGCCCTTCTACGATTTAACTTTCCTCCCTTGAGAACTTAAAAAGGTTTTCAAATTATCCCCTCCATTAACGTCTGTATAACTTAAAACTTTAAAACTTATGATATAAAAGTATAATATGTACTATTGATATTTCTATTGGTATTCGATTTTCCCAAATTTTAATTCATATGAGGTTAGGATAAAGCTAGTGAAGCCCCACATCGCTGGAATTTAAAAACGTTTACAAATGATCCCATTTTTATTCTTCTTCATTGGGAAAGTAAACTTATTTTATAACTTAAACTTAAATGTATACAGTTGTTAGTACTTTGATGTATCTATTAGTATTTAATATATCGTAAATTAAATTTATATCATGTTAAATTAGGGAATTTGAAAACATTTTCAAATTCATCCAGGATAACATGTAGATACCTGGATAGTCATTTGAAAATAGGAAATATGGTGATGGGGAGTCCCAATATGTTTTCAATATTTTGAATCGGGGGCCACTTGAAATCAGTAGTTGTAACGTTTTCAAACCATCCCTATTTAAAGCTTCGTTTTCATGTCACCATGGAGCGTGGGATTGAGAACGTTTCTATATTCCTGGGTAGTGCATTTAAAAATGAGGGGAGGATTCCCAAAACATTTTCAGTATGCCCTACCCGAGTGGGACGAAGGTCACTTGAAATTGTGCCACCAGTAGATCCTATATACTTAATAGTTATGTATTACTGATTCATGTGCGGTTTATCGCCGCTTCAAGTTAGTTGCGATTTCATGGGGTTTGTATTTATGTGAATTGGTATTATATATTCCATACCATTCTTATTTCTTTCAATGTGTTTGTCTGAAATCTAAAATTCTAACTCGAAGTGAAAAATAGAAAATAGGGAACAGCTTATTATCTCGAAGGAACGACATTTTATCTCGAGAGAACGACTTAATATTTCGAGGGCATTGCTTATTACATACATCTCTTGCCTTCAAGCTCGTCAACCAATCAATCAACTTTGTATATGGAATATGACACATACGGAACTAAAAAGAACAGCTAAACACCGTGCTCAGAACTAGTATATTGCTGAAAATGTCAATTCATAGTCTGTATACCGGTCTGATAGCTTGTATCTATATGTAACCATTGCGCATAGTTTTTTTAATGGGACTGTCAACAAATGCAGCACCAACGCTGCCAATAACATAGTATGTCCTTGATACCTTTTTATCATATGACATTGTGCTCAAACAGCCTGTTTCTTATGGTAACATGTTTCTGCCAGTCACTTACATGTATCTTAGTTAAAATTTTCTACTTGCCAGATACTAACTGAATATGTGACAATTTTTCAGAAAAGTTTCGACATAGCGAAATGGATAAGTGGCTGGGAGAAATATGCCACCATAGTTTCCGGTTACGTATAACCATCACATATTTTTTTTATATGTAACACGTTACATATAACTTTTAGACCGAATTACATCACTCCGCGTCACGCGCGTGTATTCTGTATGTATGCATAGTGTGTTGAACTCGAAGAGCTAGTCTAAATATGTTTGAAGTATTATTCATATGATGTTGAAAATGTTTAAGAAATATACACATTAAATCGTTTTCTTGGTGTTTGATTACAAAAGTAATTCGTTCACAGTCAGTTCATTCATTTTGTTTTTGTTTGTTGTTATAATCGCGATTTTCTGTAGGTCATAGGTCATATGATAAAAAGAATATGACTTAATGTTATTAAGCTCGCCAGAAGCTCGCTTAATAACATTTTCACGAACTCGTTTATTAAAATTTGGTATGAAATAACAATTCATGTCAGATCCTATAAATACGACACTGTAAGGGAGCTAAACCAGAAGTCAGGGATTGACCCAGTCTTCCTTCTCTTGGTGAAAACGCTATAGCTGTCGAATAAATGTATTGATACTGTAGTGGTAACGATTGTCATGGAAACAAAATAGAACCATTTCCCAAAATAAATATTGTTTTATATTGACAATATCAACTTTATATATGTCCACCAAGATGTCTTTGTAAGGATTTCTAGTATCTTGCGTAGACAAGTCCTCATTTTCTAATCTTCACCGTAGTGATCTCCGACTGCAAGTAAGAGAATACACACGTATCTGCAACTACGTAGAAAAGAAGTATTGGTGTAACATATATATGAGATGTCGTGAGAAAACGTTCTTACTTGTTCATTTCAAAAATATCTTTAAAGAAAAAGTATTTTATTGAACAACAGCAAACTATCAAAAAAAAAAAAAAAAAAAAAAAAAAAAAAAAAAATGCAATGGATACGATGCATGTCAAAAGCGTGTGCTAGGGGGGAATTGTTTACATCGTACACTTTTCCTATGGAGTCTAACTATAGTTGCACTGAGTACAAGGAGCACTGGCGGGTTCAAAGGGTGGCGCGCGCCCCTTCTAAAATTCCCCTACATAATTGTAGACACACCTCCACCCGCTACCTCAAAAAAAAAAAAAAAAAAAAAAAAAAAAAAAACTCACAAGAACGCACTATTTCGAAGCTTTAAATTAAAAAAAAAATCGAAGGAGTACCCCTGGATCCCCAGTCCAACCAGAACTAAACCCTCAAATATAGCGCCCCCACCCCCACTAACTTGAACTCCTAGATCCGGCACTGAAAGAACTGTTGCTTTAGTTTTTCTTTTCTTCCTTTCTTTTTTTTTAGTTTCTGGCAACACCTAAGAAAGACATTGGGAAGATCTACCACAAATTGCTCATTTTAAAACATTAGTCAATAAACTGCTAAACAAACTGAAACGCCTCTTTTCACTATCATTTTTATCATAATGATTTAGCGGTTTAGTTTCACGTGTTTAAATGATTGTGATGTAAATTTGGTTTAAATGTATTGACTGATACACCGTCCTAGAAATAGCGAATACCTTGTGAAGTAAAAATGTTTTTCTAGTCCATGATTTGATTTCAGTTTTCAGAGAACAAGATTTTTGACCCTTGCAGTAATATTTTTAATACATGTGTGAGTAATTCAATCACACCAGAGTTCCCAGATATCATGACTGTCGGAAGATATGTTGATAAAAAAAACATGTGCACGCGAGAATATTTACAATTTAGAATTATGACTGTACCAAGCCACACTGCACCAAACTGATCCAAAGTATATGTAAACTGTGTGGTAAATTGCACAGTGAGCGAAATAGTAGATAATGTTTTCTGCATAATCTTGATACAAATGAAAAGAAAATCAAAATGGCAATCTAGCTCATGGCTAAAATGAAAACTTAAAATGTATTTTCTCGAATACTTTTGTATATATTTCTCTCAAAGTCTTTATAGACTCAAACAAGAACGATCATAGTTTCTATTCACTTACACGTTTTACACACATACAATAATCATTTGCTAGCTTTAAGTGAAATCACAAGTTTCTGATATATAAAGACCGTTATTAGTATACTCTGGTCTGGCTAAACGTTAGTTGTCGTTACGCAATTCTTTGGCTCCAGCAGGATTAACTATTCATATAATGTTATCTGGATCTATCAGACCCGGTCCTATTTTCTCGAAAAGAAAATGATCTCAGCCTTAAACTTTAATATCTTCTCAATTTTTAGTTTGAACCTGAAGTAGGATATATAAGCAGTGTTTTTGAAAATAAATATTAAAAAATATGCTCTAGTTTAAGTTTGAGTATGGCTTTGGGGTGTTCTTAAACACTGTCGCAAGCATGAGTACAAAATTTGACTTCACTAAGGATGTGCTCAAAAGACGATTATGAACACCGCTTATCAATCAAATTTAGTTGAGCATTATACTCATACTTAAGCTTGAGTTTGTATATGAGTACGATTCTCGGTGTTTTCGAGAACTTGGAGCACGTTCACGAACTTGCGGTATCGAATTGCGTTTGCTCAGACGGTGATAAACCGTTTTACTATTCGTGCTCGTTGTCCATATACTGTGCAGAGTTTGACAGTCGTCATCGAGCCCCCAGACTATAATGGACACGTGTGTATTTGCATTTTACGCACTTCCAGCGAAATCGATTCTACATTTTGTGATGAGTTTAC
Organism: Solen grandis; assembly: GCA_021229015.1. Lineage (NCBI taxonomy): Eukaryota > Metazoa > Mollusca > Bivalvia > Adapedonta > Solenidae > Solen > Solen grandis. Next base: position 47,500,691 of record CM037786.1, on the reverse strand, counting down.
CCTGTATATTGTAAGCAGGTTTTATATGTTCTTGTCGCTTGCAGGCATTAGATTACAACATGTTTTGAGAATCATCACTAGTAAATCTTTAGGAGCTTTATCTTTTTATTTCATCTAACTTTGAAAATGTTGATTAAATTAACTACTTTGATTTGAAATTACCTCCCTTTATTTTGGTTACAATTTAGAAATATATATATATATTGTGTAAAGTGGATAGGGATGAAATGACTGCATGATGGTTGAATGGCATGTGTATATAATTTTGTCATCTCTCATGTCTTTCTACTGACTCATATTTCAGTCTCCAATTATATGCTTTGATAATCATTTTAAATTATCCATTTTCATTATTTTAATCTCATTTACTTATTATTCGACTAGGGAATTAACTTAGAAAAGTTTTGTAGAAACTACATCTCCATCTTCATTCCTTGTTTCGGGAAGTCTGATTAGAGTTTTGATTTCTTGGTTCTAAAGTCAAACCGACAGAACAATACAATTACTCGCGTTTCATAAATATTTTAAATTTGATTCTTGTGTCTTGTTTTATTTTCGTCTGCCATGGCACATTTACGTATGGGCGCTCAGCAAAAAGGTCCTCCCGGTTTATTTTCGCCTCTCGGTGCTTTGACTTGGCAGCAATTAACACGCTCTGTACCCATTTTTTCCTCGATTATTATACTTGTATGATTAAACGTCTTCTCCTAATTATTCTTACTGTTCATGCTTATGCTAACTCCTATTTATCCTAACTGTTCATGCTTAAAATCCTAACTGTTCATGCTTATCCTAAACGTCTTCTTCTATTTATTCTTACTGTTCATGCTTATCCTAAACGTCTTCTCCTATTTATCCTAACTGTTCATGCTTATACTAATCGTCTTCTTCTATTTATCCTAACTGTTCATGCTTATACTAATCGTCTTCTTCTATTTATCCTAACTGTTCATGCTTATCCTAAACGTCTTACTTCTATTTATCCTAACTGTTCATGCTTATCCTAATCGTCTTCTTCTGTTTATCCTAACTGTTCATGCTTATACTAATCGTCTTCTTCTATTTATCCTAACTGTTTATGCTTATCCTAAACGTCTTCTTCTATTTATCCTAACTGTTCATGCTTATCCTAATCGTCTTCTTCTATTTATCCTAACTGTTCATGCTTATACTAATCGTCTTCTTCTATTTATCCTAACTGTTTATGCTTATCCTAAACGTCTTCTTCTATTTATCCTAACTGTTCATGCTTATACTAATCGTCTTCTTCTATTTATCTTAACTGTTTATGCTTATCCTAAACGTCTTCTTCTATTTATCCTAACTGTTCATGCTTATACTAATCGTCTTCTTCTATTTATCCTTACTGTTCATGCTTATCCTAATCGTCTTCTTCTATTTATCCTAACTGTTCATGCTTATCCTAAACGTCTTCTTCTATTTATCCTAACTGTTCATGCTTATCCTAATCGTCTTCTTCTATTTATCCTAACCGTTCATGCTTATCCTAATCGTCTTCTTCTATTTATCCTAATTGTTCATGCTTATCCTAATCGTCTTCTTCTATTTATCCTAACTGTTCATGCTAATCCTTAACGTCTTCTTCTATTTATCCTAACTGTTTCATGCTTATCTTAAACATCTTCTTCTATTTATCCTAACTGTTCATGCTTATCCTAAACGTCTTCTATTTATCCTAACTGTTCATGCTTATTCTAAACATCTTCTTCTATTTATCCTTACTGTTCATGCTTATTCTAAACGTCTTCTTCTATTTATCCTAACTGATCATGCTTATCCTAAACATCTTCTTCTATTTATCCTAACTGTTCATGCTTAACCTTAACATATTGAATCACATGACTTAAGTATTTTTGGTTTATTTTAATAATAATTTGTTTGTTGTTTTTTCCCATCTTCATTCCTTGTATCGGGATGTTTTCATACTGCTGGAACTCGAAATACGCAACTAATATAGTAATGAATAGTGGTTTACTGCCAGTCATTTGAATGTCAAAATATATCTCATACACCGAAAAAAAAAATAAAAAAAAAAAAAAAAGTTGAATTCAGGACAGACGACGATCTGATCTGGACACTATCAAAGGAAATCACAGTTCTCAATGTTATATCAAAATACAATGATAACACGCCCGCACAATAACAGATTTTGTATTTTCCATCTAAGCAACGCTGCGTATGCATCCTATATAAATCACGAGGGAATGATAATTATTAAAGTCATATCATTATTGACCACATCAATTGCCTTAATATTTATTTTTTTATTGATTTATTTTCCTCCACTAACGGAGAGCAGAACATATATACAGTACATAAAGTTAATAAACATAACAATCTAAAGAGAATAATATGAACAAGATTATCATATATACAATATATAAAATGTACACCAGCGTGATTTTGTTCAACACCAAAGAACATTTGATATATAAGCTTGTAAATTTTTTAGATGTTCATGAAAAAGAGCAAAAAAGATGACGTATTCAAGTAGATAAATCGATGTAAAGGATCTTTTTTTTTTTTTAATTACAACCTTTACTGAAAGCGAAATTAAAGATTGTATAAAAAGGCCAATAATCTTAAATTATAATGTATTTTACTTTTGAAGGCTTGATCAGATTATCACTATGTAAGTATCAAGTCATAAATAAAAGATAAAAATGTTGTCATATAGCTTGACAGAATACTAAATATCATAAATAGCTTGACAGAACATCAATAAACTTACATAGCTTGGTACAATATCTGTCATCTTACATAAGATTTTCGATTATACAAGTATCCAAACGAGGACAACCAATTACAACAGGGCCACTGTCATAAGCAGATATAGCAAATTACAATGACAACAATTTAATAACTGATTTAGTGACATTAAAGTTTATAAAATAGTTATTGGAGTTTTGCGATCCAAGTTTTAATAGGTATGCACTTTGACCTGTGGCGGTTAAACGACAATACGCCAAAAATTCAAAATGACCAATATGCTCATACAACAGTCTACACATAACATCTCTTTGGTTTTCGTGGTAGTGGCAAAAACATAGCAAATGAACAATTATGTTTTCTGTCTTACACTCAGACCGTTTACATTGTTCGATGTAGGAACGAGACATAAAAATCCCAATGCTACGTAATAGCTTTTTGCAAATGTCAATCAGCCTTGGATATCATTATTGACCACATCAATTGCCTTAATAGCGCAACTTAGCAAACGCGCATGTACATAAATTAACATCGGACATTGTTTCAATTATTGGTCCAGTAACAAATGCTTCTTTAATGGTACTACTAACGTTGTTCGAGCTCTTTGCTAATTTAGACGTTTTAGAAAATAAACCCCAGTCACCTGTAAGTATGTTTACTTGTGGAGAAATGGATTCACCATATTATGCCAATGGTGTAATAATGTGTTTGTAAGTATAAAGAAATACCTAACAATTTTAGTAGGTTACAATCCTGTTAAAAAAAATTAATTAACTAATATACGTAAATAGGACTTTTTAATTAGATATAGTATTTTTATTTAATAAAATTCAAGCATTAATGTTTCTGTGTAATTAATGATATAAGAAGTTATAAGCTGATTACCATTTTCAATCCTTGCTCATGCCACCAAAAGTAATTACCCTTTTTTATCAAAAGATTGATTAAATCACAGCAATAAATGCGTTATACCAAAACGAAATTGAAGTAATTAGTTTACACATAATTGTGTTGTTATAATTTACCTCCTGCATCCTTTTAATTAAGAAACGGGTTTCAGAAATATGACTGGCAACGTTTCTGGCCAGTTTGGTTGTTTATATAGTGAGGTCCCCAGGTCGTGTGGCTGAACTTCATAGGAATATGCTTAACCCACATATTATAACAGTAAACTCATAGCGACTTGAACATATTTCAATATGATTTTGCGACACGCGTGCGGTTCGTGTGCCAGTGATAGAAAACAGTCGATAACACGACAATCTGTTATAGTAAATATTCCGCATATCCATTTACTTGAATTTGAAGACCCCCGAACCTTCAAAATCGTAATGAACATATGTATACAGGACATATTAATTTACAAATATTCATCAGCTTAATTGCAGTGTCATTAGCCCGATATCCCCTGATATTACAACACACACACACCCCACACACAGAGAGAGAGAGAGAGAGAGAGAGAGAGAAAACCAACAACGTTTCACTTTAATTTACAACAATGTCCATGTGCTATTATGCACGAAAGCTCTTTAGGAAAATCCAATTGATTTCTCTTTTAATTTTTAACTGGGCAATAAAAAGAGGTTGAAATTCTGATAATAAAATTATTTCACTGGAAATTGTGTTACCAAAAAGCTATTCCATTCATTAATAGAAAACAGGTTTTCCTGCAAACATCTTTTTATGTTATTTCATTTGAGAACCTTTGTTCTAAGTAACAATATCACGCTGAACCGCAGATGTTTCTTTATTTATTTATTTATTTTCATTATCGACTTTTTATACAACCTCGGTTTCTAGAAATTAATAATATCTTAACATTTGTTCGAAACATAAGCCTTAACAAATGTTCTTTTCAAATGTATAACACTCACTATAACAAAAGTCTTAAAACCATTTCGTTCGCTTATAAATTGTTACGTTTGCAACTGTTATCATTACAGACTTGATTCTGGGGACGGAATCCTATAGGCTCAGGAGAAAACCTCTACATAATTGAAATGAAGCCCAATCTTCGTTGATACTTTTTGTTATCATGCTTTGCAAGATCATTCATTCGTCACGCCATAAAGTCAATGATATAAAATGCTGAACGCCTCTTTTTTTTTTTTTCTTTTTTTTTTTCTTTCTTTTTTTTTTTTTGAGAATTCTCAAATTTCAGCTTTTCATTTAAATTGTCTAGACGCATAGAGTCAAACTCTCAACAACACACAATGTATATGATTACATAATTATAGAGATAGACTTAAATTACAAAGGGCAACTATTATGTATGTTTTTGTGAACGCACATTTTAATGAAATCAAAAAAATCGTCTTTGAAATGGATGGAATAAACCCTGCAATAACGATGAAGACCTTTGAGAATTTGTTTGCCTGGATTAAACATCTACCAGACAGACTAGCTTCGATTGCACACAGTCGACACAATGTATCACAATAAAGTCAATGGAATATTTATGTATTTACTTTGATAACTCAATAGAAAACTAATGCAAACTCCTCTTACGGTAATCAATAGCATATCAAAGAAGCCGTATTGTAATTTACTATATTATTTTTTTAATCACATTTTATAGACTGTTTTTCTCTCGTATTCTTATTCTGTATAGATATTTTCATATAATATCTTAAATGGTTTATTACAGTCCATTACTTTTTAATACAATAATTTATTTGTTAAAGAAATGGCTATTTAGACACATTTAAACAGCATAATATTTGACCGGCTTAATTAGGTCATTGCAATTTTCTTTAACGCTTTTTTCCAAATTATTCTTGCCATGGCTTATTCCGGACCATTTTGTGTAGATGTTTTATTAAGGTTCGATTAAAAATGATAAAACGCCATATATAATATGATCAATATCAAGATATTTTTAAATACATGATTTATTAAAGGAACTGAGATGCAAGGGACCAATGTAGATAGTCGTTGTGCTCGATATGTTTCTGTTACAGACATTCTTATAACTGTACAACCCCAATGGATTTGGGAACTCATGAACGACAACAATAAAAACACTTACAAATATATGCTAAGCAAGGGAGCCAAAACATTCTTTTCAAGGGCTCTGTGGTCCAATGGTAACAAACACGAATGGGAATTTAAGTGTTATGGGTTTAAACCTCGTCGGGGCAAAACTTTTGTATGACCTTCCAAAGTGCAAAGTACTGGTCCAACCTAGAAGCCATTGAGAGGGTTAAGTATAAGTCGGAAGAATATGTTACATAGACCACGTAAAACACATAAGTTTAAATATCAATAATTTAATCTTAACTTCGAGGCAACGGATTAAACCAACGTCCTCCGATTGCCGAATGAAAATCAATCACTTTAAAGTATAATTATTAGTGTTTCTTACATCTAATACAAAGCTCGCTTTTTTATAATTGACTAATTTAGTCCCCGAGTCCTTGAGACAAGACTTACGTATTTCCAATCATCTATTTCCTGGGAAAATTAAGTTTTAGAATATAACATATTTAATCGAAAATTTATACCCAATGTGTCTTTACTACATGTTATAAACAAATTATATAATAAAAAGACATTCCAAGTCTTAGATATCTGATTTTGAAAATCACGTTTGTTTCAAAATGCCATATCAAACTATATATTCGCTTGTATAAGAATTTGTTCCCAAAGGGACTTCGATATTAGAGGCTTAGCTTTTCCAGCTAATGTTCCATTGAACATAATGAAATGCCTTCACTTGCATGGATCCATTTCATCAGACTTTATGATTTTCAATTTTGCGAGAACGAATCCTGAATGAGTCAACAGGGAGAAGACATCTGCAATATTTGAGATTACGAACATTTTGAACTCTAACTACTCTGACAAAATGTGATGCATAAAGTCATAAAATATATTATGATGCTTACAAACATCAGGGAATGAAAGCTGACTTTCTCCTCAATAATACCTAATATAGTATACTTTGTTAATCATTATATCAATTATTTCATGTTGAGTTCGATAAATGCCTTTTTTAAGTTCTTAACTTCATTTTGAAGACCTCTTCATTTGCACATTCGCACACAACTCTCTCTCTCTCTCTCTCTCTCTCTCTCTCTCTCTGAATATTGATGCCTTTATATACATAGATGTAATAAGTGTTTTACTTATTGATAAGGATAAGTAAATTTCTTTAGGTGTTGTTTCCAAATCAACGTAAACAGCATTTATAATATCGGTGTGATATTAAAATCAAGCTACTAAAATTCAAGTTTAAATTTCATGAGGAACACTCACTCATTCACTCACTCTACTCTTTTGTACCACGAGGACTTCTATATCAAAGGGAATGTAATTGTCAGATATAAACACAACAATGCAAGCTGTTAACAGAACTCGATTTTAATGGCTCGCATGGGATCTCACATAGTGTACTTAACAGCGCATTAATTTATCGTGCCTTACACGTCCTGTCGCTGTGCCTAAAATCAAAGCGTACGTTTATATCTATCAACACCCAGTGATCCCCATTCTCTGTATTACCAGCCCAATGACTGGCATGAAGTGTGTAGAATCACAGACGTTTCCTCGCGCGATAGACACATTTCCGGGACACAAGAGTGCAAAAGTATATTATCCGTTAGTAGTAAGTGTCGCAGGTACAGAACCTTCCGTAGAGAATGGCAGAGAGCGGGCGAAACAAGGGGACCCTAGAACGACCAAGATGACCAAGGACAAACGGTGTTCGATCCGTTACTGTTTTTCAACATGTATAAAAACAGTCGCCGGTAACTTTTTTTCGGTACTCGACCCTTGAAGGACTGAGGCGATCGCATCAGATCTTCATTCGTAGAAGAAAGAGGGTTGTGCTCGACAGCGCTCGGAGTTCCCGACTATTTTCGAAAAATGCGACCGATCGACAAGAAAAAAAAAAAAAAAAAAAAAGGTGGGTAGGACTTGGGGGTAATCAGGTGCCGGCTGGACCAAAACAATCCTTTGTTAAATTGGCCCTATTAGTTTAGTAATCACCATTATGAAGTTTAGTTATTATCCAAATAATAGTTTAGCAGTGACTCTTAGTTTTGAAATGTTGTAGCGATTGCAATAGTAGCGACTCTTACTTTAGTAGTGATCCTTCTAGTTTGTAGTGACTGCAAAAGTAGAAACTCTACTCTTAGTTCTGTAGTGATCCTGCTAGTTTGTAGTGACATCAAAAGTTGTAACCATTACTTTTGTTGTGATCCTGCTAGTTTGTAGTGACTGCAAAAGTTGTAACCTTAACCTTTGTAGTGATCCTGCAAGTTTCTAGTGACAGCAAAGTGGTGACACTTAGTTTTGTAGAGATCCTGCTAGTTTGTAGTGACAGCAAAAGTTGTGAATTTTATTTTTGATTTTTGTAGTGATCCTGCTAGTTTGTAGTGACAGCAAAAGTAGTGACCCTTTTCTTTTTTAGTTGTAGTGATCCTGCTATTTTGTAGTGACAGCAAAAGTGGTGACCCTTACTTTTGTAGTGATCCTGCTAGTTTGTAGTGACAGCAAAAGTGGTGGCCCTTACTTTTGTAGTGATCCTGCTAGTTTTTAGTGACAGCAAAGTGGTGACCTTTTCTTTTGTAGTGATCCTGCTAGTTTTTAGTGACAGCAAAGTGGTGACCTTTTCTTTTGTAGTGATCCTAATTCCATAATTCAATTTGGAAATGAAGGTATATATATGTTCATATGATGCAATAACTAAGCATTTCTTTATTCATATTTCATTTCATCATTTTGTCTCAGCTACGTTATGCATTTTTGTCTATCTGTTAAAGATATGTTTAATAAAAACGCAAGGGTACTATGGCATGTTTTAGCGTGTCTGCAATCAACACATTGTGCAATTAACCGCTAATCGCATTAAACTGGTCACGTGGTATGTCTGTCACCCCCGTCCCGGGCAGAAGAATCTATTCTTTGTGAAAAGATTCGAATTTGACTTTTTAGGAGGAAGGACCTCTAACTTAGGGCTCCTAACAAAAATTATATGTTTATATTTTAAATATTAATTTTACTGTGATTTCACGGACATTTTTGTGGATGACATACTATTATTATGCAATACTACTCTGTTTTCACGGACTATAATATTGTTGTTATATGAATATGTGGATTGCCACAGAGAGAAAATAAAATACAAATAAAATAACATTAACCATAAACGGACTACTCATTCTTCATTGTTTGCGAGCTCCCTACAGTTCCCTCAACATAATAACCAGATACCGGGACACAGTCGGACAGTTTATCAACAATTAATATACACATGAACTATTTCACAGGATATTTTAAGCCTTTCAACACTTACTTGACGAGTGTTGCAAAATGAAAAAAAAGAGTCATTTAGAGCTCAGTGTCACTCTTATTTCCCATACAGTTTCTATAATTCAGCTTTTATGTATATTTGCGATGTATATTTTTACATAATAAAGTTACGTATTATCCTTCTATTAGAAGTATTTTGTCTGACAGGATTTTTTTTGCCTTAATAATCAAAGTTTTATTTTGTCAATAAATCAGGATTATATATTTTTCCATATTTGTGATTACAGGAACATTAATGCCAAGTTTGTAGTCAAAGCTACATTTTGTTTGGCTTAGTTAATTGCATATAATTGGGTAAGTATTGGTTTTAATATCCACGTTCACTCTGTTTTGAGGGTCCATACAACTCTTTAATTTTAAAATTACATTTTTCACAATGGAACATACTTCACATCTATATGGCATTCAATTTAAAAATTGTTGACGGCCTCCGTTCGTTATTGGTAGATTTGGACAAGTTCAATTTGAAGTGAAATCGACAAAGTAACACTTTGTAAGACAAATTTATAAAAACTATTTTGTCGATATGGATTAAATAATTCCATTTGAGGTTTACCAATATTTGGTCTCCAGTCCACAAGGTATCACTACACGAGTATATGAACTGTAATACGTTCTTGCCAACACTTCATATCAATGTTACAGGGGAACATTGGGTGATAAGATTTTCCCATGTGGCTCTTATGGTATAATGTTCACAAGAATCTGTGTGTAATGACTGTGCACATACTGCGGACGACTTATTCAGACTGCAGTGGCGTCTAATGGATGCTCAGTAAATAAAGCTTGTAAAATACATACTGAACTTTTGTAAAAACAATGAATATTGCGTTCTAAATATGTAATCAATTGTAAATATATGATCGAAATCCTTATTTGGATTTATCAAATAATCTTTGCTCATACATTGTGAATTTATAGTTTACTGTTAATTAATTAATGATTTATTCTTGCTCATTTTAATAACATTATGTTAAATGTATATATTACGTTTCCTGTCTAATTCTAAATGAGAGAACATTCTAAAAGGCTCAACCAGTGAAATCAGCCACTCTCTGTGGATCCCTACAGATGTACCACACGTTTTAAGTTACCTTTTTTTCTCCTACACTTAATTAATTTTCGTACTGAATACACATAATTTGTATTCTAACCCTATGATATCCTCGCAAATCATTACGAGATACTACATGCAATTTCAGAACAAAATTTAACGACGTTCATTTTAAGTATAAGTTGTTAATATATTGTTACGGAATATAATTGAAACCATATTTTTATTTTCTAACTTTATGTAGCTTTTTGTGTTTTTGCATGTATGACCCAATTTGTTCGGGGTATTACATCATTTATATTAACCACTGAAACAATTAATTTCGAAATCTAATTAGGAAAGGATAATTAATGGTTATGATGCCTTGTGATTGAAATATACGGTATGAGAAAATCGGCAAGATATATGACTTTCTGTTGGTATTTACATCTATTTTCTCCACTATCTGCCTTTTTGAAATATTAGAAATACTCAAAGTTCGGTAAAAGAAAGATAACGTTTCATATCAACATGCTAAAGGTAAATATTCTTAGTAAGGAAATGCTGGGCCTGCTTCTCCTATCTTGTTCTATGCGATACGATACCATACGAAATCGAACGATATACGCTATTTTTGACAACTGATGCGATAAACATGTAGCAATACTGTATCAAGAACGCTTTAAATCCCTTATAATAACAATACACTCATGCTGCAATTATAATAAAAATAATAATAATACGTATTATCAATTTACAATCGATTGGAATCCCAGCTTAGGCACTTCTTTCGGTGACCGCATCAAACCAAAGGCGTATAAAATTGAAACCAGATACATTTATTATATTATTATAATAGTAATGATGAATATATTGATGATGGTAACTATATAATTTGATTATATGAAATGTTCAGTAATGATGTGTTTATTTATGTATCATGACTTTCCTTGTGTTTCGTTTCGACAAGGGAAGGCAAATGAACCGATTAACATAGAATGTTGTATTTTGTAAACCTTTTACTTATTGTACCTTTTAATAAGGATGGTAGATGCTACTTATTTTTTTTATTTTTTTTTTATTTTGTTTGCTTGATCTCCCTTGTGTTTTCGTTTCGACAAGGGACGGGATGGAATATATATAGTATGATAAACATTGTAAAACTTTCATGTATCTATTTGAAACCCTATTTCTCCTTTTTGGTAAGACTGAAAGTTTTTTTTTGTTTAAGTTTATTGGTTTTTTTAATTGGGTTAACTAATTTTTTTTTCTCTCTTTTTTAAATATGTAATCTAATATAAAATCAAAAAATGTATTTTAAAATGAATATTTCATGTATCAAATTAAATGTTGACGGAATTCATATTAAGTAATTTAATATGAAGTATTGAATATGCATGTAAATGTGTGTTGACGGTACATAATTCATATTAAGTAATTTAATATGAAGTGTTGAATATGCATGTAAATGTGTGTTGACGGTACATAATTCATATTAAGTAATTATAAGTGTTAATTGCATGTAAGTGTTGACGGTACATAATTCATATTAAGTAATTTAATGTGAAGTGTTGAATTTGCATGTAAATGTATGTTATATTGTCGCCATGTAATGATACCACATGGGTCTAATGACCTTGTGGTTTATTGAAATAAAAGAAATATTGAAATCTTGAATCTTACAACCTTGCCTGGTACTCGGCAAAATGGGGACTCGGAGTACTCAACACTGGTTCTACATGTACCAAGGAACTTATCTCCTGTGTATCCATCACTTTCTCTTCCGAAGCTGTCTCTTCAGCATTAAACAGGACACACACATGGGACTTCCTTGACCGCAAAGTCTAAAATATGACCATAATGATCAGAAAATGATTGCTAGCCATTAAAATCGAAGAAGAAGAAGAAGAAGAAGAAGGAAGTACAATGTTTATTGACATAACGAAGCAACATATTCCAATGAATATAGGATATAAAAATTTAATGATCGTGTGAATATAGAGAAAACACTAGTTCAACAATATATTATTTACTTACACTGCATAAACAAATTTGTTCCAGAGACTCAAATTTTTTATTACATGGAACCAATTTGGCAAAGATATCACATATTCTATTGTAAATATTCTAAAACACTACTGATAGTCATTCTAGATTTAATCTTTCGTAATAGGAAACATAACATCTGGTGAAATGGATCCAGAAATATTAATGCATTTCATTATGTTAAATCGAACATTAGACGATATATCTAGAATTTCTGACGAAGGAGTCAGTCTATGAGTTAATCTTAATGGTGCTTTGTCATGGAGCTGGTAATGGCTTTTATATGAAACACCATGGCAATACATTTGACAGTGGTCGATATCCAAATAATGATTCATTGATCACATGAAATACATTCGTGTTGGAAATACTCAAATACCGCTCCGTTACTCGCCGAGTAAGTAAATCAATAGTTTTGATTTATTTCAGGTCAGAAAACCTACAAATGTATATGCTTTTTGTGAATTTCGGCTGAAATTGATTTTGAAATAATATACCTAAATATTATAATTATTATAATCACATATAATCTCTCTATATATTACTATTATGATTTCTTCCTAAAAATAAATGTTAATTTCAAACTTTGTAAGAATAAACATTTTAGATGAAATAAGTGGTAATTTTATAACATGATAAATGATTTGCTAATTCTTTTTGATTAAAATAAAAACTTTATATAAATGTATCTTTTCTATATACTGAGCCGAAATTATCATCGAAAACAAATACCGGTAAGGATTAAGTAACAAAAGCAAAGCAAAATACTTTGTTTTTAGTTTTTTATTTTCTGCATACAATTTCAACAACTTTGTTTCTTTGTTGTCAATCTTCTCAAATATACTGCATTAAATGTTTAAAATTCTTGTTATTATAATTTACCAGAATATCACGCTGTTGCAATATTTAATTTCACATCCCGTACAACTCAAGTATAACCAAGAAACCCGAAGATGATGAACCACGATGATTCTTTTTCAACCTTTTCTCTTTCTCTCAAATCCTTAATCTGCACTACAGCGACTACACCGAACCGCTACTTGTATTCTCCCTTTGTTTCAATCCGAAATGAAGTTTGGTAATGCCATTTTGTCCAATTTCTCAGGGATAATTAAAAAGCTGCAATTGCTGTCAAGACAAAATATATTCTGGACTGCCGAGAGTAACATTATATTGTTATAATCGAAATTAGACAATAATTGATATCATTCATTGATTCCTGATATAAAATCCTGCATTAAGTAATTAAATATACAGTTCAACCTATATTAGCGATCACCTGTATTAAGCGGTCAACCTGCATTTAGCGGTCAGTTGTAATATAACCAAGCTACTGTAATTTGTTATATTTAACCCCCATTTAGTGGCCACCTCTGTTGTTTGGTCAATTTTTCTTGTTTCCCTGACTGACCACTAAAGACAGGGTTAACTGTACACGCACTTATCTCTACCACATTAACAATTTGATGTTCCTTGTCTCTATGTCTATTTCGATGGTTTGGGTTGTGTACATGCAATGACATGTCGGTCAAGTCTGATAGATAGGTCGCATTTTAATTTTCAGTCAACGAAATTCAAAGTAAAATATTTTAATTTCTGCTGCTCTGCTCAGGGATGAAAGCTGGGCGGGAATGCTGATTTAACACCAAAATCTGAACGCGCGATTTTTTCATTGAAGCGCATCCTCGCGTTATTGTTACTATAATTCAATATGATACAAAAACAAACCATGTGTTAAAAGTTATGAGCCCTTTGGGACGCATCTTGTTCCTCAAAATAAGAAAGCAAAACCAAACCGGTCAGCTCTCGGCGATGTTTCCACGAATCGCGACTCTTTTATTGTTTTATTGATTTGAACGTAGTAAAATATTATTTAAGCAACACTTCTTTGAAATTCACCGAATGATTTACTGGATAGGTTTTAATACGGTTTTGACTGTTTGATTTATAGGGTAATATTTGTTCAAAGGCATTGGAGCATATGATTTCTTTTGAGACAAGTATGGAAGCATTATACAAAATGTTACAGTGACCGATATACAAACGTGTTTACAGATATATTAACATTTTAAACAGCGAAGAGAGATCGCAATCTCATAAATCAATTCTGAGATTTTTTTTTCTTGTAAAACCTACCAGTAGGGAATTGAACATATCTAAGACTATCTATTTCAATATAATGGCATACTAAATGATGATTGCTTGAAATGTAAAAGACATTGGCATTTGTAGCTAATATCTATCATTTTATTTCATATCAGCAACTTTCAACAAATTTCCATTTAGCATGTTATCATATAAATCTGGCGAATGGTACATGTTATTGATCAAGTGATGGTGCTTAAATATCTTAAAACTAACTAATGAGTGGTACTAATCAGAGGTAGTTAACAGAATAAAGATTTATTATTTTCGTGATTCTATCGGACACCGCTTATCCGGGATTTGTGAAACATTAGCGTCTCAATGTTAGACCTCAGAATCTTGGGTCCTTTGTTATAAAAGCAAGATAAACAATAGTTGTCCTCGTCAAAGGGCTCTTATTCAGCTAGAATCGTTCCGTTTGCAATCAAGTTATCAACAAATGGAAGTGTTCGGTTTTTGTTTTTTTTTCACGCTGAAATGTTGTCAGGAAATGGGAGGGAAATGCAGTCTAGTACCGCTAAGTGTTTGAACAGCCCTTTTATCGGACTATGTTTACGCATAATTTCGGTTTCATTACCGGAGTTGGTGAGCTGGAGTTTAACGACAACAGAATAATTCTAGAACAGAGCTCTGCTGGGAGTATGTGTCATAATGACATAGCACACTCGTACCGACATATTTCTCTCTCTCTCTCTCTCTCTCTCTCTCTCTCTCTGAGAATGTATATGACAGTGCAATTATAGAATATAGCAGGCACCCCTGCATAGCAATGTAGGTTACTTTATCTAAACGTGAATTCAATGGAATGTCTAAATTAATAATCTGATTCCCAATTTTATATACCCACTCAGTTAATATATTTACACAGAATTCTCAATCACCGATGTTATACACAGGCTGGGTTCACCGATGTTATACACAGGCTGGGTGTGTACACTCAGTTAATATATTTACACAGAATTCTCAATCACCGATGTTATACACAGGCTGGGTGTGTACAGTCAGTTAATATATTTACACAGAATTCTCAATCACCGATGTTATACACAGGCTGGGTGTGTACAGTCAGTTAATATATTTACACAGAATCCTTGCTTGGCGCTCAGCATATAAGGGTAGTTGCAGGACTGGTTGGCCCGGTGTCAGGATAATGTGACTGGGTGTGGTTATCATGCCACATGTCTACAGCGTGATACTGCAGTGTGGTAGCCTACATTTGCCTCAGGTAGACATCGTCTCAAAATGACTGAAATACTGTCGGTGGGACGTTTAACCCAACAAACAGCCAAATAATTTGGTATGTCGTCAATAGCGCATACATGTACCATAACGAGATATGATAACGATCTTACAGCCGTCTCTCTCTCTCTCTCTCTCTCACACACACACACACACACAACTCCAATCACAGTCTCTCAGATCAAGTCTGACAACTCAAGGCCATCCCTATTATATCGTTTCCTAAGTGAATAATGGTAACATTTGACATTCCAGTAAAAATCCCAATTATATGTCACTTCCCTGGATATCATATTTTGTTTATGGCACGAATATGACCATTATTTTGGCCATAATCAAGCACGAACATTGATCTTTCCATCATATGAGAACCTCAGACAAACATTATGGGAAGTTGATTATTGATATTTTCATTTCAAGTAAATGTTGAAATATGGTGGTAATTATCCCAGCCTTAATGTTCTGAACCCGAATATATCCCTTAATGGCCATTTACGAATATGTAAACAATATGTACAAATAGGTATGATGTATTGTGTAAATTTATTTTACTTCGATAAGGATACAAATTCTTACAACTTATACGTATGCCTCAATACGGTTCATGCGTTTGACAAGTACCTTGCGCCTAGGAAGGTCATAAAAATGCTTCCACCCACTGGGTTCGGACCAACAACCTTCAGATCCGCAGTCAGGTATGTAACCAATAGACAATGGCGCTATGATTACTGACTTATATTCAAAGTATAAACATTTTCAAGATGTATATAATGTATGTACAACTAAGCCATGGCCGAGGGGGTAAAATCGCTGACTTTAACACTCACTCAGCCCCTCACCACGTGGGTTCGTGTCCCGGCATGGTCATTTGGATTTTCATGTAAGGAAGCCCCCAAGCTAGCTTGCGATAGGTCGATGGTTCTACCCGGATGCTTCCGTGCATTCATGGTCTTCCTCCACATGTAATTAGCTGGAGGTCGCTATATGACTGAAATACTGTCGCAGCGACAGTAAACTAAAAATATCAATCATCAATGATTTACCACATATCACCATTTGTTTGCAGTATAAATATATTGAATGGAAAATTATTAATTCTTTTAAGACCATAAGACAATAAACCAACCATTTCCATGCTGAACATAGGCTCTGTCTCAGGCACTCCTTGATACCATCATATTCTGAAACTGCTCCTGGTCTGGAAATAGACCTGGAATTTAATTACATATCTTCCGATGTTTTAAAACATATTATTTGATTTGCTTGTCTCATTTGTACAACATTACGCTAGTCAATTATATCAAATTGTTGAACAGTTAGGACATTGCGAGGATGGGAAATTGTTACATGGTATTTATTATTTCCTTATTTCATAATTACCGTCAAGGTCATCTTTAAAAAATCTTGTTTAACAAGGTTTATATATCAGTACTTTTGTACACTGTTAAGTCGCAATATATATAATATATAAGAGTCTTAATTGCTTGATAAGAAATTGTGAAAAATTTATTTGTTTGTTAGGTTTGACGTCCCACTGACAGTATTTCAGTCACCTGGAGACTATGTCTACTTGAAGGAAATATAGTGTTACCACACTGCAGTATGAAGCTGTAGACATGTGGCACGATACTACACCACACCGGGTCAACCAATCCTGGAACTACCCTGTATATACGATAAGCGCCAAGTAGTACCAGTACCATCTTAGCGATTTCTGTATGTCGTGGTCAGGGATCGTACCGACGACCACACATCCCCAAGGCGGACGATCTAACCACTCGGCCACCGGGAACGGTATACATAATGATAGGTTCAGTGCTAACAAATCATACATAATAAAACCTAGCGGTATATTCTTATAAAGACGCTTTGGTCGAATATTGCGGATTTTTCATGACTTCCCCTGGCGCAAAGTACTGGTCCATCACAGGAACCGTCGAGAATGATTTGTTTAAGTTGTAAGAATTTGTTTCCCAATCGACGTAAAATGAATAAGTTTAAACTAGACTAATTCTAAGTCTGTGGCGCATGCATAACTTGGTAAACACATTGTGATTTATTATTACTCATCATCCCTAGTTCAAATTAAATACATTTTCTAAAAGTTCTGTGTTTAATATCTAGGGCCGCTACTTTCAAAACTATATTCAGTATTCTTAAGCGAATATATATATATTAAATACACTTTATTCCAAATATAAGCCTCGCACAATTTTTTTATCGGAAGTTAAGTAAATATGTTTAATTTCTTTCCGTTTACTCTTCCGAAATACAAATTGAACAATAACGTCTTTCTTCCGAAATAAATTAGATGATAAATCATTTTACGTATATAGACCAATATTTTTTATGGTAATGATAACGACTACCAGTAGTCACTATACAGTAAAACCTCAATGATACGACCAGGCACGGGACCCAGTAAGAGAGAGGCTTGTTAAATTAGGTAATATAATTATACAGAAACAGAGACCTTCAAATCGTGGTCTTAAGAGCGAGGCGGTCTGTTTAATGGTTAAACGCCCTGAGTCAGTATTTCAATCAATCCTTTTTTTTCCCCCTTGAGTCAGATATAGTGCTGCCACATTGCAGTATCACGCAGTAGATATGTGGCATGATACTACATTCAGTCACGTTATCATGACACCAGGCCAATCAGTCCTGCAACTACTAATTTATGCGAAGCGCAAAGCAAGGGATCTTTGCTATACCAGTACCAATTCGGTATGTCGTCAATAGCGCATACCATTTCCTTAATACTCATGATAAATGATAGCGATCCTAATTTCCAAGAACTGTTATATTGTGCATTGTCTTGGATACTGCCAATCTTGATCGCCTCTGACTTATTTTAGATTTGTCCTCTTATAATCTTATAATACATAGATTCTGATTAAATGGTTCAATTAGGGTGCCATTATTTCATTAAATTTCATAGAACATTCCCGAAATACCGAAGACTTCTGTACAAGAAGAAAACCATCCAATGGCATCATATCTATTGTTTGATTATCTCACTATGTAATCGTGTATTCTTTTATACGAAATACAATACAAAAATGACCTGTATATAATGTTATATGTAATAGTACATATTCGATTGAGTGTGTCAGTTCGTTTTTAGACTGCATGCGCATGACGACAGCTGGCACGTCAATTTTAACATTTCGTGGTATTACTACGCAGAAGATATTCGGAGGTTAAACATAGTTCATATTGAAACCTGTCGGTTAAGACATAAAACTCCAATATTTTACAATTTCGTTCAGCACTAGACAAAATCTAGGTATCTATTAAGTAATTCGTTACAGTGTTTTATTTAGAACCTGTAAAGTAAGCAGCATTTGTCAAGTTGGGTCTACTTTTGGTATACTGAATGTGATAGCAGAATTACCGAAATCATATTGATACTGCCAAAATAAAAGCCACAAAAGGATAAATTTCACAAAGAAAAAAACATGATATGATATAATTTGAATTAAACCTGTGATAAAATCTCGAAGCTTTATTCATCTTTGATTAAAGTTTTTAGTTAAAGATGTATAGCTATAAAGTAAGAAGTGCATTTCGGTTTTTCATGTATTTCATTATTTCTAATATCCCCAATAACTACGTTGATAGCGAATTTCATGACAATGGAATGAGAGAACATAGTTTCCAGTTTCGAAGAGAATCTATCCAAGTAAGAAAGATGGAGTAATTTGAAAATCAGTATCTATCAGACGATCGATTTGATAACGATTTTCCTACATGTGATTTATTTATTTTTTTTTTTTTATTACCTTTTATTTTGTATTTATTATTTAGTAGTGTCTACATCTCCATTTATTTATTTGTTTATCTTTCTTTCTGTCGATCGTCCCCATACTTTCCAGATTTCTAGATTTCTGTTACAATTTAAGTTTTATACTAGAGCTATATTTATGCAGGATTTTATGTAGATCTATATACATACTGCATAACTGGATCAAACAATTAATTAATTCAGAATAATATATGAACAATGATAGATATGGTATGAGATATAAATCAAGGTTTAACCCCCCCAAAGGTTTTAGTATGAGTGATCATGAGAATGAATTCATAAGGACAGCTTGTTCCAATGATTTATTAATACTTCATGGATTATTTAATTGCCATAGACAATAATACTAAATTCTGAATTAATTGGGCCCTAAGGTCAAAGGACTGAGAGCAAATCTTTTTTTTTTAATCCAATGGCAACACATTTATAAACAGTAAAAGCAAATTGATCAGGTAAGAGAAATGTATAGTCAGACCAGGACTTGAGTGTGGGTGCACTTAACAAATCTCTTACTTAGGGCCACATGCTGCATTTGGAATTTGTCCCTGAATTCACACGACATAACAAATTGCTATATAATATTGACAAAGCGAAGGACGATATATATAGATGAGCTATACTAAAATGGCCCCCTTTTTGGCACCAAATGTAACCAGGTGAAAC
>CM037786.1:47430612-47480612 GCA_021229015.1 Solen grandis | reverse complement strand
TTCCTCAATGCTATATAGCGGCACATACAATCCTATCTAGTCGCAGTGTTTTATTCAAACTCCCACTTTCAGTATTCAACTTGTATCAAAACATGTTAACTTTGGTGTCATATAATGACTTATAGGTGAAAAAATCATTATATATTTACTTCCTTTTCGATGTGTTATTTGCTTTCATAAAAACAATAACAACAAATCATTTACTATTCTAATCTGCACTTATAGTCAAGGTTATTCAAAATCAAAACCAGTTCTTGCAATGATTTTGTTGTATTAAGCATTTATCAATTATGAAATAAGGAAAGACAAAAAGTTCCTTTGAGTAATCCAGAAGGAGGTGCATGTAAATGGTCAAAAATCACAGAAACGGGACATAAAATAGAGACATTCCGACAGTTACTCGTACCGCCTTGGAACGGCTAGTCGGCAAAAAGACCATCTGGGGTGCTTGACCCATTTCAAGGCCCTAACTTCGCACTTATTGGATGTTTTTCTCTGGTAAGAACGGTGTAAATAAATATATACAATCAAACCTGTCTTAAGCGGTCAGTCAAGGCAACAAGAGAAAATGGCCGCTAAACAGAGGTGACCGCTAAATGAAGTTAAAATATATAACAAAATGCTATAGTTTGGTAATATTAAAACTGACCGCTGAATGCAGGTTGATCGCTTAGTACAGGTGACCGCTAATACAGGTTCCACTTTACCATCAAAGAGAGATAATCAATGTGAGATATCAAGGCGCATTAAAGCAAATGAAACTGTTTGAAAACCATTATCTTAAAAGCATGATATATGAATAGAAGATAATATTAAAGACGTAGAATTTAATACCATAATTTATTATTATCGATTATCATATTCTTACCGATTACGATTCCAAGAATTATCTTAATATGATAGCATTCACAATACAAAGAGATTTCATATTGAACGATAACAGAAACAATTAAATAAAGTATGAAACTATGGCAACAGGATATACATGTACGGATATACATGTACAAACTGATTCAATTTAAATCTACTGCAAAAACATTAGCATATGTTATACTTGCATCAACTGACAAGATTGATTTCATTGAAACACAGAAGTTATGCTTTTATGGCTGCTACAGATAATGGACTAGTTTCATTTTTAGAACTTTATCATGTTGTCAAAACTTAATCGATAAGAATAATATAAAATATATCCAAATATATTGTATTCCTTGTGATGCAAATATATCAAAAATAAACATCCAAGTAAGACACATTTTTACCACACACAAACCGTGTAAGATATAGCATATGAAAATGCGTCTGTAGTTGGACACCTTATATTTTTTAGGAAAATTAAGACCAAATTACATATTACAGAGAAAGTAACAATAGTATACAGTCATGGAAACATATTCACTGAATACGATTTAAATTTGTCTATTCATTTTGTTCTGTAAACAGAAAACAAGGGTATATTGTTTGATAAAAGTATAATTTCATTAAGACTTAGCACAAAGTTCTTGCCCAGTTTGTTAAAATATTGTGTTATAAAGTCCCCTTGTTCAGCCATAAAGGTCTAAACCGATCCATACCTGGTAATTAAATTTTTTTTCGTTGGGGTATTTCAGTCATTACGAGACTATGTCTACTTGAGACATAAATAGTGCTGCCGCACTTCAGTGTCACGCAGTAGACATCTGGCATGATACCACAACCAGTTATATTATCCTGATTAACCATACCAGGATCTATCCTAGCACGGAGATACCAGTAACATTTTCCTCTTATGTCACTGACTAAATACAAGTACAAGATATATAAGGATAATGTCCCATGTCGTTTATTTCAGATTCTAGCGTTAATTATTGAAAATGTCTTAATTAGGTTTAATTGGTTTTCAAGGATTATATCTGAAAGAGTTCGGGTAATATCATGAAATATTTTAGATTTAATTTTGTCATATTCGAAAAAGTCATCCTCAGTCTATCAATAAAATAATGCAAACATATTCTATCTCCCAATAAGATAACATTTTGATGTATTCTTACCTCTATGTTAATTTATAGCTTGAACACCTAAAGCGTACTAATGACTTCTTTTTCTCAAAAGGAATATACATTTCTACGTATTTTTCACAGTAATTTGAAATGTGTGTATGCATCTTATCGCGAGGATGTACAGTCATGCAGTCGCGTATGCGTTGTTTAAAAGTACATGTACACGGAAACAAGTTTATATCGCCATATTTTGTGATATCCGGACATACCCAAAACTAAATCTGAACAACGCATTTTTAACGTCCGTCTTCCTGTTACATCGATATATTTAAACATTGTATAGCAATTGAACGGATATCTATAATTTGGCATTTGCATTAGTTGACACAGTATATGCTTGACTAATTTTGAGTAATATCCACTTTAAGGTGGAAGTCGCCCGAATTCCCTAAGCACCTTGATTGAATTCCTAGACAATATCTGCAGAATTCTACCCGTACATGTGCCTTTCCTTGAAACTGGGTCAACCAGTCCTTGTATTGCAAAGAGTGATGAAAATGCACTATACCAGAATATTTATGGTAAGATGCAATCATTGAACCAAACCAGAACCTTTTAAATTCAGGCACCATGAGCTTCCTGATTTAGCGATGACTTTAATTAAAAACAATGCGCATGTTAATTTATATTTGTATTACCGATTTATTTTTTGTACAGGTACCATTTATGTTTCCTGCCTGATCCATGCCTTTTTTATCTTTCAACTTTAATGCGAGAATAAAAGATATAGACTGCTTGCAAAAAATACAAATCTAACGTTTATTCATCAGGGAAACGTATATCAGAGTAACTAACTGCCTGCCATAGCATTACAGATTATATTGAAAACATCGTTAAACCTTAGTAAATTCAATTGACCCATACAACACTTCGTCCCTATCAACTGTAATAACGCGATAAGGCTGTTGCTTATATTGCAAGTATATGTTAATTAATAAGAGAAATAGCAGCTATTGCACGATGTTGTTTCAGTAAATGAGCTGTTGCAATTAGATGGTATAGCAACATCTACATACCACGGTCTGGTGGTATCGAATTCTTTAAGTGACATTATTTTTCTCCTTTACGCTTATCAGAGCAAATAATGCACTTATAATTTAAATGTGGCTGTCCGTCAATCACGGAGATTGAACTACTTCACTGATGTAGTATATATATTAGGAATTATGGTAGATATATACTTAGATCAAGACGGCTTTCGGTCAAATTGTTAAAACTGACATCTTTCTGTTGGGTTGTAGACAATAATTAACCAATGGTGCAAAAGTTTTGGCCACGATTTATTTCTGTATACCATGAAAAAAAGTTCTCCTGAATAATGATAATAATAATAATATATGAAAAAATCCATAAGCATTGTCACTTTCTGTCCAGTTTTTGTAGAACAAATGAAATTTATTTAAAATCTGAACGTCATGTCTAGGTTGGCTAATTATTACTTGTGACATATACGATTAACGTCAAAATATTTGTAAAAGTGCTTACATAGGAAGTCAATATGCAAAATATTTGAATAAACTGAATACTGAAAGTTGATGGGGATTTTTTTATTCTTCAGTTTCCAAGCTACTTATATGTTCTGTTGATTTACTATGAGTGACTACTTTCCTTCCTCCATAAAAGGACGTGTAATTGTATACGATATGTGTGTGGGCGTACATGAAAGATAGTATGTGTATAGAGAATATTTGGTTTCTCTATTAAGTCATTTTATTTAAAAAAAATTGCGACTTCCTTCATTTTCTATACACTAACAAAGGGTCACTAAAAAGAAGCCACATGCACAGTATCGCCATTTTTTGGTTCGATGAGTTTCATTAATATATGTATACTGAACCCTTAGGATTACATGAACTTTCAAATGGTGCTTTAAGAGATGAAAACGAGGAACTGAACGAGAACAGGTTGCCAAGCGACCATCATCCAAGAATGATATCCGGTCGTATGTATCTGTAAGTATTCTCCATCATCCAGCCTCATCGATATAGTTTTTATTCTAAAAATAAATAACCATTCACCTGTTTTTGTTGTCCGTTAATTATTCTACATGCAGGCCTAGTATATATCATAGCATCATTTCTGTGTCCTTGCAAAACGTAATCTCAACCATATCTTCTCTTAGTTTTGAACAATCAATCACTGAATATTTTATTAAGACCTATACGTAGACAGAGCCGAAAGCCAAATCTGATTGATTTTCGACTTTTGTCCAATGTTTTCCCATATTTTATGTCTAACTGATAAAACGTTTTAATACGACTAACATTCGTGACAATACATTTGCATCAACTAGGGTGACACTTTATGGATGTTTCCTTCAATTTCTTTCAAAACTAACATATATATTTTGATGTAGTGTTAAATATGTCGAGTGTTCTCATATATCATTACAATTACTATATCTCAAGCTGCAAATGATCGTTGCAAATATAAGAATTTTACATTGATTGTGTGTAAAGTTAGATTCACATGACTTACAACATAGCTAAATCATTAATAAAAAATCATTTTAGAACTTAAATGATGGAGTGTTTAAGTCAATGGTTTTGGAAAAACGTAACAATACCAATGCCTGTCGAGTTAAAAAACCCGAAAATGGGAAAAAAGGGAATATATATTAAAGAAGAAAGTAAACGAGCAGCGGGACTGTGATTACAAAAGAATAACATGTGAAAAAACAGAAACCCTGTTACATCAATCATCGTATTAACTTAACGCAATAAATATTAAAGTCATTGTGATAAGATAACAGAATTCCAAATTCATAAATCATTTTGAATGACGATAGATTCAAATGCAATGTTCATTCACGTTGGAGGTTAGCTTGTAGCCCGATCAATGATATCAGTTGAATTCTTAAGTTTACGATTTTCAGATTCGATTAGGTAAGACCCTATCTAACAACTAACATCCTTCCTGAGAATGTCAATTAAATGTGTCTTAATGTACCGCCCTTGACACATACATGTGTAATATATTTTCTGAGTTTTCTTCACGTGAGAAATTGATCGCTTTAAAGCAAACCATGTTTTAAATATATACAGTCGAGGAATGCCTTCTCAATTTTGTTTCGACTTGTTATCAATGGGCTGCATTTCGGAGGGTTTCATTTTAACAAACACACAACAAATTTATTTTTAACATTCTACATACTTTGACCCGAATCCTTTTCGCTATCAGCGTTTTAGATAAGCGGTGTTCGGATGACATATTGAAATTATTGTAGGATTTAAATTGTTGGATACCAAAGTCGCTTTAAATGGTACTGGTAGCTCCATGTAGACACCAAGGAAGTCCTTCATCAAATGTTTGGCAGAGAGGGTAAAGTCGCTGACTTTCACACTCACTCAGCCCTTTACCGCGTGGGTTCGAATCCCGGCAGGGTCATTCGGATTTTCATGTGAGGAAGCCTTCCAGCTGGCTTGCGGTAGGTCGGTGGTTCTACCCGAATGCCTCCGTGCATTCGGTGTCTTCCACCACCAGAAATTAGCTGGACGTCGCTATATGACTGAAATACTGTCGAAGCGACGGTAAACTCAAATAGTCAAGTCACCAAATATTTACTAAGATATATGAATGCTCGTTATCATTTACAAAATACATCATGAAAAATCACATTTGTCAACTAATATTTCTCTTTGTCAATGATACAGTTACCATTGCAATTCAATGGATATTCAAATATGAATACTGGACATTGTTAGGAAATATAAACAATATAATTATAATTATGCATGTTATTTGGATGTACTCCTCATTTTATATAGATGTAATGCTGTAAACACCGCTTGTTTCGCCACAAACATACTGCATGATGTCACACCTAATCAAATTTTCCCTGAAAACAAATGAAAGAGAAAATCTTAGTTCTAGTTCTTTCATTATACATTTAAATGTTATACAAAGTAATTAAGTTATTATAAATAATTTCCTTAAATATTCATATCCATAGCAAATACAATACACAGCATTTTGTAAGATGCAAAGCTCAAGCTGCCATCGCAACTTGCTTGCTTTTATGAGGATATTAGAAATATAAATATGATTATTTTAACAAATTCAAAGGATAAAACTGCGAATAAATTTTAATATTTTTAAAATAGATTCGTTATTGCTAATTTTAATCGTCAATAAAAATAGGTAACCGCTTTTCGCAAAAAAAATATTATCTGTTACTAAAGGGTTTGGCAATTTTAGATCGTTAAGCTATTGTCGACTTTAAGTATATGTTCGTAGATAATTAATATGTTCCCATATTTAATTATAGTGAGAGATTGTTGGAAGGGGTATTTATCTTGATTCAGATATCAAAGTGACAGTATGTTCAATTTTGGAATGAAAACATCAGTTATTTAATCAAGGTCATATAATTAACCCCTGAGTTTGAGACAGTAACCATAAATATAATTATAACTGTTATAGCGTATCTACTATTATTTGTCAAGGATTCAAGTAATTAAGGTGTGTGTATCCTTGAACCACATCAAATTTAAATGTTTTGCAACAACAGTGTCTTATTTCTGTAAAAGACAGACCATGTAACAAACATGTTTGACTTTTAGAGCAAAAAACATTTGCCATCAGATTATCTCTTCATTTTGTTGCTACATATGGTAAAACATTGAACTTTGAAATATTTTCAAAATGTTTCGAAACAATATCAACATTACGTTTTATTTTGAAGTGTATGTCTTTTGAAAATTACGAAATTTGAACATACTTTTAGGAACATAACACGTATTTTATTTTGATTTCATCCCGGTATTTACACTAGTAACTTAACAAACGACTAACTAAAATTATCTTATTATAATGCCAAATGGTTATGTGCGTTCAATTGCGTTTGACTTTAAAACCCTTTCCCTCATAGAGGAAACCAGAAAAAGACCTATGCGAACAACATAAAACCAGATCAGCCTGCGAGTAACTCGCAGGCTGATCAGGTTTTATGCTGT
This sequence comes from Solen grandis, assembly GCA_021229015.1. Taxonomy (NCBI): domain Eukaryota; kingdom Metazoa; phylum Mollusca; class Bivalvia; order Adapedonta; family Solenidae; genus Solen; species Solen grandis. The sequence continues at coordinate 47,473,618 of CM037786.1, read as the reverse complement.
TCGCTGCTCCTCAGTGGTCTGGAAATGATTAATATAATTAAACTTGGTAAGGTTTAACTGTGGTTTTCTGCAGATCAGGCTTTATGTAGTACCTATTGAGTGCGTCAAAATGAGTCTATATGAGGGAAAGGGTTAAGGATCAATATAAAAATTAGATAATAGTTTTAATATCCATAACATTTGAAAAGAAATTTGAAGTAATAGCAACTAGTTACCAAAGTAATGGATACAATCATTTCCCAAAATAAGCATTGGTTGACATAAAAAGAAAACACACGCATCAAATGAAAGTCAGTGTTTTAAGTCTATAATGGATTTTTAGAAGAGTTAACTACTCACCATAGCTGGATATTGATGTACACGACCCAAATGGATGTCGTGGTCTGATTTATTTCATCAGGCATTGTATTTTAAATGTAATGCTATAATGAAGCATGTCTGTTGTATAAGAAGATGTCCCCACTGAAATGTTTGTACGTCTCGCATAGTGAGAGAAATGTAAGCAGTTCAACATTCTAGTTCAATGTTTGTAAATGTCGGTTACCTTTTTAAGGATTTGAATGATATCTCATTTGAAAACACTAGTTTTTAAATATTTCAGTCTTTTTTTTTTTTTTTTTTTTTTTGCTATTAGACACGAAGACAGTACTGTTTTGTTGCTGAATTACACCGTAAACAAGCGAAATGATTCTACATCAAGGTAAATTATCCTGGGCCATTGTGCTTAAACGCTGAGAGCAACGCAAGGTAACTGTACCTGAACTATTTAAATGACTTTAATATGTCGTTGTGATATTTTAAAATACAATCGTCAGTAAAATAATATAAAAAATACAGAACACTGAATTCCTTTTAATCAATGCCTGTTAAAAATTTCACCTTTTCAAATATTTAGTATAAAAAAAATCTCATGTTTTCGAATTTCATTTTTATTTTTGCATGTCATTATATTGTATAATCCCATCTTTTGTAGAATATTTTTTGACAGTCAGATATTATATAAAGTCCATAACATCATAACATGATGAGGTGATATTCGTCCTTCTGGGAGATATTACAATATGAAAATAGGCGTGCATATATACTTTACATATATATATTATGCTGTCGACCGGTAGAGATACATTGGCAAAATTTTTCAACATCTATCACCGTCACATAAATTTCGAGATTATCGTCCACTTTATATTTCACATAAGGTTTTAATTTTCTATTTTTGCATGTATCGGTCTCTAAGCCTTTTACATAGTTGAATAAAATATCTTGATTTTCTTCATGTTGTTTTCCCATATATATTCAAGCCACTTTTATATAAGTTAGACCTTTACTGTCATAACACAATCTAATGTATCTTTGTCATATTAATCATTCCTACCGTCATTGTACCGTCCAGTAATAACGAAACATTTACATGCTTCCAAATGGACAGATTATATACAATAAGTGTGATTTATTCAACATAATTGGACACCATTTCACAAATTTGCCACGATTTTAGTTTTCTAACAAATAGTTTGAAAATAACGAATATTGAAAGCATTGATATTGATTAAAAGAGGGATACCTTTTTAGCTTTCACATTCAGCGATTAGGACTGGTTGGCCCGGTGTCAGGATAATGTGACTGCAGTGTGGCAGCATTTTATCTATCTCAAGTAGACATCGTCTCCAAATGACTGAAATACTGTGGGGCGTTAAAATAAACAAACCAACAAAACAAACGTTTACAAGCTTTTAGAAAAACTTAATCGAACGTAGCAAAACCGTCAACTTCATCATGCCGGCTATTTGTATAACTCTATTTTTCATTTCTGTAGAGTTGTCTCCCATTTCTGTTTTATCAATATTTACGTTAGGTTTATAGTCCTTCCAAAAGTCGACATACAACGTCATTCCAGTCCAGTGCTTTATCTAAAATGTGTATGTAAGGTTTATACATTTCGGCCTTATGTAGTTCCGCTTCCAATTACCCGGGCTTGTGTGTTAGAGTTTTAATCAAATTGCTGTCGCCCAACGATGTATTTCATATGAAAACCAATTTTATCTAAAGATATGAAATAACACATTTATTTTTACGTGAGTTTGGGGAACGTCTTTTAGAAATAACGTTAACTTATATATTTTGGACTATACCTGGGCTGTTTAAGGACATTTCATCTGGGAACACCTTAAAGAGCCTTGCTCTTAGCAAGGACCCAACTCGTAGCTTTCAAATCCGAAGTGAATGAACATTAGAACATCTGAAGTCTGATTTACTTAAAAGCACCCAAAGAAATAATTAATCATATATCACATGTTGCGTTTTTTGTAACGGTATCATTTAATCAACTGGAATTACTTAGCTCCTGTTTTACATGTAAGGGGGCAGGGTCCTATATAACAGTTTACATTCTTCCTGAGAATGCCATTAAGAAATGACAATTCAATGCGTCAATATGTACTGCTCATTACATGGTAGAGATGCTTTCAAAGTCTTAGTGCGATGAGGTCGTTTTGAAACCAATCATATCTTTAAAAGATGTACGGTCGGTGGGTTGTAATTTTACTTTTGTTCCAGCTTGAAATTGACAGTTAACATTGTCGAACGTTACATTTTGACGAAGTAGCAAAAAAAAAAAGATTTACACAAATTTGATATATTTTTTTCCATTTCAATATATATGTTTTAGATGAGGCCGTGTTCTGATAATACAGTGAATAGAAGTTGAATTACAAGATAAAAAAGGGGCAAAATAGAAAAGTCATTTTACTACTTTCCCAGGAAATATGGAATAATTGTTTCAATTTCTCGATCCATCAGAATCAGACAAAGAGTTTTGTAAAATCAAGTGAGTCAATTTAGCGCTTTTTGTCCTTGAAATTTCATCAAAGCAGCTAGTTATTAAAGCAAATGATCAATTCAGTTCCCTAGGTAAGAAAAGAGTTGATTTAAACGGAAAAAGGCGTCCCTTGTATCAATGTAGTTTTGATTTGCTCCACCAGGAATATCGATGTTGAACATTTAGTTTATGAGGGCTATTAAACAGAAGTTACTATGAATCATTAATCTACACGAAAAGGTACACAAATAGCAGATTTTTTTTCCATCTGTTATATAAAGTTTTATTAAATTTATCTAATTCTATTATTTTTTTAAATGCAAAACATTGAAACACATATTAAAAACCGGTGTTTCTTGAAGAATATTTCATATATTTTTTAAAATAAACGGCTCATTTTGATACACTTCTGTTTATCAGTTTAACAGAAAAAGAATTTGAGTGATACATGAAATACAGCTAGATCTTATTCTGTTTCTTTATATAACTCAGAGCAAAGGATGCGTATCTGGCGTACGTAAGTTATTGTTGTTTATTTGGTGCATGTAAACGTGCATCCGATGGTCGATTATTTCCGATCTGTAATGATTTCAGTCCTTCAAATTGTTAAAATACTCACCATATTTAGCTGTATATTTCTGTGCATGATCCAAATAAATATTATTGTCAAGGTCTAAGACAAACACCTGACGTAAACATTTGTTTTATAGTATAATATTCTTTGGGTTCTAAACCTACATTAAACATATTGATGATAACAACAACAAGACATTCTGTCCTAAAGGAAACTACTCTATCATTCAAAAGTATGGTTTCTCGAAAGAGTTTTACAGCAGCCGCTTTGCTTGGAAGCAGCAAATTAAAAGAAAACTGTAGAGCTGCACATTTTTTAGATAATAAACAATTTGATGAAAGGCAATGAGACGTTTATGAGGCATGAGAATGTTAATATATATTTGAGCTATAAAACATTTATTATTTAAAAAAGAAATAATTTTTCATAATAAAAAGGGAAAACTACTAAAGGAATTCCTGGTTTATGTTTCCAACTGCAATTAATTTGCAAAAATTCAAGGTAACAGGTTCTATAGTAACATGCAATGATGGGTATGAAAAGAAAAAGTCGAATATTTTTTATTTTTATTTATTTTATTTTTTTATTTTTTTTGGTTATAAGTCGTTAGATATTTCTTTTATTAATGGCGATATCCTGGGAACGAGACATCAAGAGCTACATTTAAATGTAAAACGTATTTTTATGATTTTTTTTTTTCCTTTTTTGTTTGTATAAAATTTTAAAATCATTTTTGTAGCCAGGACATCAGTTCTATTATAGCATTTGCATAATTCATACTTCTTTAAGACGTCGTTATGGATATATTAAATGATATTTGATAAATTGGGAAAATGTCAAATTGTATTAGTTTACGATTGCATACACTTAAGTGCTGAACCTGGCATTATAGACAGTCAAATATAAAGGGCAAAGTATGTTTCCTTCTACTAAAGAGTGATAATTCCTGAGAAGAAAATTTCAATACTGATTATTAAGCGGTATTTTCTGTTTAAGTTTTTAATAGAGCAATACTAAAGGCCGGGTATTACAGGTGTTTTTATTTTGAGTGAAGGAGTTGTGTTAAAAAATTATTCAAGATAATACAGTTGTTTATATTTGTTGTTTATAGGGAAATCTCTACAAATTCTAGCTGAGTAAGAGAAATAGAAAGCAAAATGCTACGGTTCTATATCAATTAATTACCTAAAAATGCTCGATAGATGAGACGTCTGTAATATCTATAACGTTTAACAATGTATCAAACCCATCTATTCTATGTGTTTTAAATATGCTGGTTAAATATGGTTATATACAAAACGGCATAGAACAATATATCTGCGGTGTAAAATGTTGGTCTCTTGCAAGTGTTTTAAATAGTGGTGTAATAAGATGATGGAAAGGAGAATTATCGCAAAATCGAATCTTTCAAAACGTGTGTTTTAAATGTGAAGACACTATCAAATGAAACCTTATGATTAAGTAATGCAAAGTCGCATATCATCAACGCGACGCGATACACGACATTGCGAGGCGACACACGACATTATAGCACGCAGTTGTCGAGTGTCTATACGTTGAATGTAATGTTTTATGATCGCATTGTCGTGCGTCGTTTTATAATGTCGTGAGTCGCGATTAAACTGTTACACGACACACGACAATTCCACGACATTTGCGCGCTATAATGTCGCGCGCCGTGGTGCGTTGTCGTGTGTCATTTCATAGTGTCGAGTGTCGTTTACAATTGTCGTGCGTCGCCCCTTCAATGCGACACAAGATATTAGCACGACATTATGAAACGACAATGCGACGCGACGCACATTTTGAAACGACACTCGATATTTTTTTCGATATTTAGTGAAAAAATATGGTGAATAAACACGACATTTGCGCGCTATAATGTTGTGTCACATTGACGTGTGTCGTTTCATAATATCGTGTGTCGTTTACAGTTATCGTGCTTCGTTTTAAATTGTCGAGCGTTGCCTTCATATAGTAACACACGACATTCAAAATGGCACTAACTGGATTCCGTACAAATGTGATATATAAAGGGCATATAGTAATAATATTCTATAGTGAATATCTTTCACAATTTTAAGCATGGATAGAATCGCATTTGATATATGAATGAATTCAAATCGTGATAAGTTATCGATATAATATCAATATACAACAACACTTAACCTGCTTACATGTATTGATTATGCATTTGCTGAATCCTCCTTACAAAGTAGTCTTTAATTATCGGAAACAGCACTTTTCGCTAATTGCAGTGATAGTATTGTTGGTGATAAAATATATAATTGTTTTATTTTCAGTTCAATTTATTTATAGAATTTTATTCTCAAGTAAAAGAGGATCACAGTACGATTCATTTTGTTTGTACAATATATCCTGCTAATTTGACTTACCTACAAGCGTGAGCAATAAGAAAATACCCCCCCCCCCCCCCCCCCCCCCCTTGAACACATATTTGCACCTATATTTCAGTTAATGACGTTATGGCCTTTGCTCTAATTTGAAGCTGTACTTTTGTCTCAAACTCTGTATGTTCTCATTAAAATACAAACGACACTAGCTTTTCAAACTTAGAGTGATTAATTTTAACACTCTTCGTCTAAGGTCTTAATGCTATTCAGACAATGTCAATTGCATTATAAATTACCTCATAGTTATAATAATATTCGAATGCCATATCGCTCTTGTTTTTATTCTTTGGTTTTTAGTATAAGAAGAAAACAGAGTGTTAACTTTTGGGGAATTTTAAGACACGCATGAATATTATGTATTATCGTTGATGCCTATATATTTTACAGTACAATACAAAAGTCGTCTATTTTTTAAATGATATATTATTTTAAGAGAACAATTTGTTACTGTTATGAATATGCCGTTCAATTATTCTTAAAGGCAATGGCATTTTGTAACTTTAATTTGGAAAGGAAGTAGTTCTGCAAAAACAAAAATATAACGCAATGAATATGCATAATGCTACGAGCTGTACGAGTTGTACCGGCGTAATAACTAGCTCAGTGGTAGAGTGTCCGCTTTGCGTTCGGGAGGTCTGGGGTTCGAATCCCAGCCGGGGCACTTCTTCCGGTGACCGCGTCAAACAAAAAACGATTGAAATTGGTACCAGATGCAGCCTTACCTGGTACTTGGCAAAATGGGGACTCGGAATATTCAGTACTGGTTTTACTCAGGACGTTGTCTCCCGTGTATCGGTGCTATACACGGGGCACGTAAAAATTCCAAAGGGTCTTTTCGCAAAATGAGCAAGGGTATCGCACTCGGACTCCTTTGTATTCAACTACTGTCTTTTCCGATGATGTCTCTTCAGCAACAGGACCCATACGTGGTCTGAAAGGTCTAAAATATAGCCATAATAATTAGAAAATGATTGTAGCTATTACAGTCAAGAAAAAGAAGAAAGAGTCGCACAACTAATCCTGACACAGAAAAGGAAACTCCGGGATCTACAATGTGACACACAGCATGGACAATTCCATCTATACCACCGGTTGGGCATTGAGGAATAACGCAAAAAAGGTAAGACAAGAAATAGTATCTAAAAATATGGATGCAGTCGACTGTAGTTCATCTAGTTGTGGAAGCTCTTCAATCAGAGATCCAATGCAAACATCAGTTTTTTCTTTTCATTCTGAGAACAATGAGCAAATACTCGAGGATAATGGGTCGTTTGTAAGAGGGTAGAGCCAAACCTTGGTGGTCAAATCGAATAGAAACAAGATTGTTAATAAAAACTTATTTTCTTAGACATGGTCTACGAGATTTAAATAAAGTAAACAATAAAAAATACAGATTCATAAGCAACATATAACAAAATTGTATCAAAATTTTATTACAAAAGGAAAATGTCTCGACACAGGTCACGTCATACAAAAAAGACGTCAGCGCCGGCCTCTATGCTACGCCGATGTCGCATAACCCAGTACTGATATTATTTGTCATCCGAGTCAGATGTATCTGCTTATTTGTTCAGTTGTAATGTTATATATATGAACTTCAAATTGTTCTCAGAAATCTTTTAAAAATTAATACATTGTGTCTTATTTTTAAGTAGGATATTTTGAAATATTTGAAAAGTTAGAGGATGTTTGGGATATATGTACATAACAAATATACAATGTATATATATTATAACAAATGTAACAAATTATAAATAATATATTTGAAATACACACACAATTATCTTGATATATTTTCTTACGTCTTCCTTACTCTTTTATAGAGATATATATAATCTTCCCGTGATACTGTCACGATGCTATGGGCGTTCATTCCCATTTGATAATTATACCAACTCAAAATCAATAATGATTTGATATTCCGATAATTGAAAATGATTTTAATTAATTATCGCAGAAAAGGAAAAATACAGTTCACTAGATAAGAAGTGATTTGACTTAAATAGAAAACACAGGCATCCTTTGCATTAATATTGTTTTAATTTGCTCCTCCTAGAAAATCGATGATGAAAATTAATCTTATGAGAGCTATTAAAAAGCAGATGATTTAAATATCTTTGATCTATCAATATATAAACAGGAACACGAAAAGCAAATACTTATTCAAAAATGCCGTACAAATATATATTAAATTCATCTGGTTGTATTAAAGATATTTGTGTTTTAGACAAACAACATTGAAACATAGTTGAATTATTGAAATTAAACAGATTTAATAATTCATTAATAACCGACGCATTTTGATATTTTCTGTTTCAAGCAGCCGAAGCCATTTAAATGATACCTGAAACACAACTATTCTGTTTCATTATCTGTAACATATGTGGATTTAAATAAATAAATAAATACCTCTGGATTGGGGGTTTAATTATGATGTATTTTCTGTGCTTATACGCTAGCAACAGTAGATTATATCTGATCTGTAGTGTTTATATCCTAGATTGGATTTCAAAATGGTTAAAATGCTCACCATAGTTGGATATCGATATACATGATTCAAGTAGATATGACAGTCGAGGTCTGAGACAGGACCTGGCGTCAACATCTGATTTATGGTATCATCATCTGCCTAAACACTACATTTTAGATGTTGATGACATCATCAACACGACATTATTTCCTAAACGAAAGTTCTCTAATATTCAAAATTATGGTTTCTCGAAAGTGTTTTACAGCACCCGCATCTACGCTATGAAGTTGCAAATTTATGGGAAAATTAGAGCTACGCATCTTTTATATGATTTATATTATACAGTTTTATGAAAGGTAATGAGATATTTATGAGGCATGAGAATGTTAATAGATAGTCGAGCTATAAGATATTTAATGTTTTAAAAAGAAACCGTTATATAAAAATAAAAGTGGAAAACTAACAAGGGAATTATCAAATATATTCGAACGAAACATTTACCATTTCTTCCGGTTTATGCTTTTAACTGCAATTAATTTGCAAAAATGAAGATAACGATGTCCATACGGTGTTCGTGAAATATGAAAAGAACAAAGTATTTGTCTTGTTAAAATTCGTTTTTAATATATTCTTATTAATGGCTGACACGTGATCGAGACAACAAGGGCTACATTTAAATGTAAAAAAAGGTTTTTATCATTGATTTTCCCTTCTCTCTTTTGTATAAATTTAAAAAGAATTGTAGCCCTGATATCAGCTTTATTTGATTCCTTTGCATAAGTCATGTGTCATCAAGACGTCGTTATGGATACATTCAATGATATTTGATAAATTGGGAAAATGTCAAATTGTATTATTTTACGGTTGCATACACTAAATTGCTGAACACGGCATTATTGACAGTCAAATATAGTTGGCAAAGCTTTTTTTTGGCTTAACAGTGATAATTCCTGGATAGATAATTTCAATTTAGAGAACATTGAGCGGTCTTTTACGTAAATTTACACAGAAAAATGCTAAAGACCAGGTATTACACGTGTTTTATAATGTGTAAAGGAGTTATGCTGAAATATTATTCAAGATGATATAGTTTATAGTTGTAGTTTATAGCGAAGTATTTACAGGTTCTCGCTAAATAAGAGAAATAGAAAGCAAAATATTATAGCTCTTTACCAATTGATTATTTGGAAAAATATTGGCCTTTTGGAAGTGTTTTAAAAACGTGTTGCAATGAAAGGAGCATGGCGGTATTTGGATCCCATCACATTTTCAACATTTTTTTAAACTTGGAGACACTTTAAAATGAAATATGAAAATAAAGTAATGCCAAGTCGCATATCTCATCTCTTGTGGCAGTAGGATAATGCATGACCAAACCCCCCATGTGCACACAATAATGCCTCTTTTAGAATTCAAAAACGAGGAGGAATGGTTATTTATTAATGGTTGCCAATTGTTTTTATTGCAGCTACTTCTCATGGCCAAGATCAAATAACTGCTTTAGAAGCATTTAATAAGGTGGTGAAAATTATAGATAATCATGTAAAACTATTTACCTTAAACAACCATTTCCCTTTCAGAGCAGAACTGTCTTGTCAAACGTGAATGTGGATAAAATAACATCAGTGCGTGAGAATGTAATGAAAGTTAAGCTTCATTTAATCCGGAATTGTTTCGAACCAACTTAATTATGTTTCAATTACTTTCAGGATAATTGTGTGGCTGTTCCAAACTATCACTGGTATTAAATTGAGAATAGTTCTAATGGTATGCGTATGTTTGCTTCAGCGATTAAGTAATTTTTTTTTTCATAAACACGATACCATTAGCTTTCTACTGCCGAAAGTGCCATTAATGCAACACTTCATATATGGGATGTGTGTTTATGAGACCTAAAATACCTTTAAAATTGGAATTAGAGCAACGTTCATTGGGGATGCTTATGCCAGTAATACGGGTTTAATTTTCGTGTACATTAAGAGTTTGAAAAGAATATAATTGTTTTGTAAATTCTTATTGCATCATTTACATATAAAGTTAAAATAGGTTTACTCAAGTTTTAAAAATAGGTACAATCATGCGTGCGACATCGACATGTATTTCCAGTCCTATTTTCATGAGATAGGGAAAAGCTCATTAAAATGTTACCTGGAACCAACAATAATTGTATGGAAAAAAATATATATGTAACTGCTTTTCTTGACAAGATAAAATGCATTAATATATATGTCAAATACTTGACCAGTTCGGAAAAATATGGTCCGAATATTTTGAACTAAACCCAACATAAATCACAAACATCTCAATTGTTGTGCGTTGCGACTTCCGCACTCTCAAACCTTCAACATAATATCAAACACTATTTGATAATAAATCTCGTCAAACGTAATATATTGCTTAATTTTGGTAATGTTTAATCACAAACATACAAACGATGTTACTAATCAAAATAGACTACTGTATTCCACCCAACGCATATTTGTCTGTACAATTATTTGATATAATTATCCAGAATACTGCGGCACAAATGAGGCAAAATAAATCTGAAACAGCGAAACGTATATAATTAAATTCCTGTTCTATCTCCAGATCGGTAACAACGATGCTGGTCTCCATGATATGATGGCACATTAATGGTCGGAATATTTATAGGAAATGTTCGGCATAGATTTTTTTTAATTGATTTCTTGAATTAATTTTATTTGATTTATTTAGAGAGACCCCAAAACGTTTTAAAAATACATTTTCTTAACCTATTCATAGTTATCATTTTGTAACATGAAGATGTCCTTATTTGTTGTTCAATTAAGTTTTCTTAATCAGATTAACTCAGATATCATATATCATATATCACTGTTGATTCATACATTTTTACAGTACAATACAAACAAAATTCGTCATTTTTATGTTGCAGTTGTTTTTTAAAGTCCCAGTATGTTATAAATGTTAGACCTAAATCCGAATGCACTTACAACATATATAATTCAGTTTTAATTTCATCACTGAAAGACCTTGAGAAATGCCTAATATACAGGAAAGATTCTATTAGAAAAAATGCAAATTTTGGCCGTCTCGTTCTATATTTAGCTCAGCACAATGACAGCATAAAATTAACATACAAGGGGTTTTTCAGAAGTTCATGGATTTTCTTCCTATCTCCTCTACTACCGTGTATCAATATTTATTCAGTCTATAGAAAAAGTCCACGAACTTCTGAAACACCCCATGTACACCGAGACATCCGTGGTTTTACTGTGGTTCAGAACAAGCTCCGCCCATCTTTCTCACTATTTTGCCCTGTCTGAACAACTAAGACTTCCGGGCGAATATTTCATTATGTGGGCTTAATTAAACATTAAGAGGTTAATCAAACATCATTTGAGGCTTTGCTAATTAGAAATTTTGAAAAATATATTTTTCCCAGCTAAAACGCACTGGGGCTTTAAAGGATACAACAACTTTTTACTGTAATAAGTTTCGTACAATTATTCTTTAAGGCATTTTATAATTTTTGATTCTGATTTACACATTTTTGTCAATCTATAACGTATGAATATACATGATGCGACAACGAGTCGCACAAATCACCCTGACACAGAGAAGGAAACGCAGGGAGCGACAATGTGACAAACCCACAGCATGGACAGTTCTATATACACGGCCGGTTGGACATTGAGGAATAACGCAAAAAAGTCATTACAAACGTAGTATCTGAAAATATGGATAAAAACATGAGTAAGGATGTAGTAAATCGCAGTAGCATCACCTTCATACACGACCACCTCCACCATTTCCATGAGATAAAGCTACAGATATTTATCTTGATATTTAAATTGAGATAATATAATTAATGACAATTATATCGCTGTGCATGCTTTATCCCGATAACGCAATTCCCGAATGTAAATCCTAAGCTTTATATTTAGTGTCTGCAAAATAATTGTAAAAAGCCATATTTTCTCGCATGATAAGCTCCCATCATGGTCGCAACTGTGGTAGAGAAAGAATGGGCATTACGTATAGAGACGAGAGCGCTCTGGCGCATAGCCAATTAATTGATACACATCATCTAAAGCATCACATAACCTCGCTTTATTTCTTTATATTTATATATACTCAAGTGCATACGAGCATGTATAATTTCTTTAATTAATGAACGAACATTTTCATTAATTCTAAATCAGAAACGCTATTTTAAATAAGATGACATAATATTTATTACTGTATTACAGCTTATTCATTACAAAAAAAAAAAAAAAAAAAAATTTTTTTGAATTTTGCAACGTTTTTTTAAAGAAAAATGCATGGTGTTTCCTTTAAGAAATATGTAAAATTTAGATATTGTCTGTAAGATGATTGTTTCGACTCAAAATATCAATATATATGATAAATTGTTTCCCAACCAAACCAAATTAATAGACAGGTTAACCTTTTTTCTGCATTAAGATGCATAATTCAAAATATCGCTAAAATGTACATGTGTGAGCGACCTATTTTTAAGATTACCCACATTTTTAGACTCTCAATTTAACAGCATTTGTTATTGAACGTAGCATAATTTAACAATAAATAGATACAATGCAATGCGTTAGCTTTTTTCTACCCTCAGAACTTGAGGAGAATGTGTTGTTTGTACGAGGGTAGAGCCGAAACTTGTTGGTCAAGCCGAATAAAAGAGGATTGTTAGATTGGCTTTAATGAATTAGACATTGTACGTAACTTAAATACAGTGTACAATAACATTTACAGATTTATAATCACTGTATAATAAAACTGTATTAAATTTTATTACACAAGGCAAAACGACTCGACAAAGGTCACGTCATACAAAAATGACGTCAACGTCTCTACGCAAAGCCGACGTCGCATAACCCAGTACTGATACAACTCCTGGAACGTCTCTGCCTCCCAACTGTAGAGAACAGTCTTTGTAGACTGCCTCTTATATGATTGAACCACTAAATCATCTTTATAGATAGAAAACCGACATAGTGATTTGTTAGTTTTATGAAAGATATATCAGATACAAGATAGTACATTTAGTTTGAAGTAAAAAGTGAAATTATTTGTCAGCGGATATTTTTATTTTTTGAGATTTTCTACATTTCTTTTAAAGAAATATCTGAAAAGTTAAAGAATATATATATATATATATATATATATATATATATATATATATATATATAATACACAAACACACACACACACACACACATATATATATATATATATATATATATATAAAAGAGCATTCTAAGCATGTATTTACAATACACACACAATTATCTTGGTATATTATCTATGTCTTTTCTTTCTCACTCTTTTTTAGAGGTAAATAGTCATCCCATCATGCTTTCACGATGTTATTTATGTTCATTCGCGTTTGACGTTTTTATTTTATTCAAGATTAATATTTTATTCAAGATTAATATTGATTTGATATTCGGAATCCGAAAACTGAAAAGGAATGTAATTGATTATTGAAGTAAAGGAAAAGATCAGTTCCCTAGATAAGAACTGATATAACATAAATAGAAAACACATGCATCCTTGCATTAGTATTGTGTTAATTTGCTCCACCTAGAAAATCGATGTTGAACATTTAATTTATGAGAGTTATTAAAAAACAGTTGATTCAAATATCTTTGATCTATCAATATATGATTAGGTACACGAATAGCAAACAGTTATTCCTGAATGTAATACAAAGATGCCTTAAATTCATCTAGTTGTAATAAATATATTTGTGAAATATACAGACAATATTGAAACATAGTTGAATCATTAAAACCAGTGTCTCTTTAAGAAATATATAAACGCATCTATTCTGTTTCTTTATCTATATCGTTCATGGCTTTGAATAAATGAATACCTGGGAATTGGGTTTGGGGTACGCGTACATCCGTCGTGTGGTTATATCAAGTCTGATTTTTTTCCTTGAATAGATAGTTAAACTGCTCACCATAGTTGGATATTGCTGTACATGATCCAAGTAGATATTATAGCCAAGGTCTGAGACAAATACCTGACGTCAACATCTGATTTATAGATAATCTCCTGTCTAAACGCTACATTTAAGATATTGATGGTCATCAAAACGACATTATTTCTCTAATATTCAAAAGTATGGTTTCTCGAAAGTGTTTTACAGCAGCCGCATCTACGCTAGGAAGTTGCAAATTAATGGAAAACTGTAAAGCTATGCATCTTTTAAATTATAGACATGAACGGCAATGAGATATTAATATTAATTTAAATATTGAAACCAGAAAATCAGAAAATTCTATTCAAGGAAAAATGTTAAGCATACGCCTTTAAGTCTCTACTTATTTTAAATGCACGACCATGTTCTGTCTCATTAATATTCCCGATATTCCATTTAATACTCCAGTTATGGGATGTTGGTATATAATAACTTATTTTTTTTTTATAAAATTGGATAAAGGACAACGTTCATTGGGACGCTGATGCCAACAGTATGAGTCGAACTTTTATTTACTTTAAGAGTTTCAGAGTGAAAATAATGCAATGGTAAAATTCAGAGTGAATCATTTGCACATTAAGTCAAAACATGTTTACCACTCAAGTACATATGTGTTTTATAGAATCTTAGAGAGAGATAGGAACAAGCTCATTAAAACGTAACCTGAAACCAATTAGTTCGAAAATTGCTTGGAGGATATATACTTGCAATTGCTTTTCTGAACAAGATATGCTACATGCTGTACTTTATCACTATGTATGTGTCACACAGTCGACCAGATAAATAGGGTACGGTCATTTTTGTATCAAACCCAACATAAATCACAAACATCTCAATTGTTGCGCGCTGTGACTTCCGCATTCCCAAAACATTCAACTTAATAACAAAATAATACTATTTAATAATAAATCTCGTGAAACAAAATGTATTGCTTAATTTAGGCAAAGTCAAATCACAAACATGCAAACGATTTCATTAATCGAAAAAGACCACTGTGTTCAGCACAGATTTTTCAGTACAATAATTTGATATATTTATCCAGAGCACAGATGACTTTTTAAGAAGCGAAGTGTATGTAACTGAATCAAGGATCTGTCTCCAGATCAGCAACAATAAGCCTAGCCTCCATGTAGGACATGTATATTAGTGTCAGGGTCCTTATAGGAATCTCTGAGAAAAATGTCTTATTGATTTCTTAAATTGGATATGCTTAATTCATTAAGAGGATTGAAATACTACAAAAGAAAAAAAAAAAAAAAACATTTTTTATGTTTGTAAATTTTAATTTGATATATATCATCTACGGAAAAACTTGGTAGACGTACATGAAAAAAATGCAATTATGAAGTTCCTTTTTGTTTTTAATGTTGTTATTTTTCAGGGATAGGGTCTTGTGCGTTGTTTGGGGGTGGGGGTAAATATTAATTAATCATAATTGTACTAGTTTCAGTCTAAATTTTGTTTATATAATTTTAATTATCATATCTTGTTATTCTTTTGCAATACAAACTGCTTATTTAACTGAATTACAAGCATGAGCAAAAAAGATACATCCCTCCTTACACACGTGTTTGCACCTATAATTCAGTTAACCCTTTCCCTCATTTTGACGCACTTAATAGGTACCACATAAAGCCTGATCAGCAGAAAACCACAGTTAAACCTTACCAAATTTAATTACAAAATCCTCATTTCCAGACCACTGAGGAGCAGCGAACAGCATAAAACCTGATCAGCCTGCGAGTTACTCGCAGGCTGATCTGGTTTTATGCTGTTCGCATAGGTCTTTTCATGGTTTCCTCTATGAGGGAAAGGGTTAATGACGTCATGGCATATGCAGTGATTTCAAGCTCTACTTTTGTCTAAAACCCTGTGTAAATTCTCTTTATAAAGTGACGACACCACTACAAGCTTGGTTAAATTATAATCGGTAGCTTTGTGTCTGACATTGAAACAAACTTATTAGGAATATTATCTGCTTAACGCGGAACGTGAATCTTGCAGATTTTCTCCCTGACTTTCAATCTCTCTCAGTTAATATTTGCTATATCTGGATGGCAATACCTCGATATTTAGTACTCTACATTAATGTGCTTTTCATAGTATTTTATTAAATTTATTCGGATTTAACTTAGTGTGGGGACCTCTTAACAGTTCTGTATTAAATTAAATGCATCATAACCAGCGATTATAACATACTATAATTTATAAATTATTTTATTTTACAGCAAAGATATGTCATAATATTGACAAACAGCTCACTAGAAGTGTAATTATAACATACTATAGAAATTGTAGTAGTAGTAGTAGTAGTAGTAAGATACAGATGATGTAAGTAGAGTAACATAAGAAAATAGTGGCAGTAGTAGTAGTAGTGGTATAGTAGTAGTTACAGAGATATGTAGAGTAGTAAACAGTAGAAAATGCATAGTATAGTGAATCAGAAGAAGTGATTGTAGGAGTAGTAGTAAACAGTAAGGGAAAAAAGTGGCAGTAGTAGTAGTAGTAGTAGTAGTAGTAGTTACAGAAGAAGTGATTGTAGGAGTAGCGGAAGTTAATGACATAATGAAGAGCTTCCCTTCATACCAGTGCGTATAAAGAATAGCCTATTTAGAGATTCAATGTATACATAATTTATATACATTGACAGAGTGAAACACCTTTACATAATACGCTACGCAGTATTTTGGTTTCACTAAGTCTTTTATTTGATATTTTATGATCGTATACTAGGATGTATACTGCAATGTGCCACCACCGGTCCTAATGACTAGTGCTAGCTCGTGACGTCACAGTCTCTATTTATAGATTGGTAAAACTGTACAGTTGTTGGAACAAATTCAATTTTATAGATTTTCGACTTGAAGATCTGTTATATGTGTATCGTGTAAATACCGATTAAGAGATATTTTATCGGATCTAGGGATTCCAATTATATGCCTTTTCGCTGTAATTCAACAATCACTTGAGAGGAAATCAGCGATAATTAAATAAAATGCTTTAATGTTAATAAGAAGGGCGGTATTCATTGTACGATAGTTGCTCGAATATACAAGTAATAATATTAGTGTGTGTGTGTGTGTGTGTGTGTGTGTGTGTGTGTGTTATAAACCATAACACAATTACATCAAGAGGAGAAGCATATGAATTGGATTCTATTGAGATATTAAATGTAACCATTAAACAGTTATAAGCATACACACTAGAATTTGCCATGAGATATGTACTATTTTGTGGTCAACGATTTTGTTGAAAGTGCCATAATATATAGGTAGAGAACGATTAACGGCATGCTATGATACTAGTAAATATATTTTAGCGGATATATATAATTTAAAAACACTCATCGCCGTTGGCAAGCAGATTTAAGATATTTTCTTAATGAGCACACTAGCTGTGAATAAATAACAGTAACATTCTTGTTTAATTGTGCTTAATATCGAGTCTGACTTCATATTTTTAAGTTGACTTCAATTTTGATTGTAATTACTTTATGCTGCTATCCTATAGTGCCATTGGTTTCACGATGCGGATATAGTATAGCCATGGTTATCCTCAGTCAACCAGTCCTTGAACTATATGCATGACAAGGGTATTTATTCAAAGCGACGTCCAGCTAATTAAAGGTGGAGGAAGACCCCGAATGCACGGAGGCATCCAGGTAGAACCACCGACCTACCGCAAGCCAGCTGGAAGGCTTCCTCATATGAAAAATCCGAAGTCCCTACCGGGTTTCGAACCCACAGCGGTGAGGGGCTGAGAGATTTTTAGTCCACGACTGTAACCGCTCGGCCACGGCGGCCCCCATGACAAGGGACATATACTAAAACCATTCAAAGGAACACTTTTGTGATAAGATTATTATACTCATAAGTTGGATACATATTGTGTTGATGATTAAATTCTTGTTTTATGTAAATAATTAGTGTTAACTATGTTGCAAATTCATAACTCCTATAAAAAGAAAGCTTGTATTTGTATATACATGTATATATGAACTGTATGACATTGGTTGCCCTTGACCTACAAACACCTATTGAAAAGGAAAATAAAATCCACTAAAAAAATTTACAAAGTATTATCATTATTATTCGTTTAGTTGCAATCGATGTTGATGTTGCTATGTATGATCAAATATTGCATTGGGGTCACGATTATTCAATGCTACTTTTCTATATTATATTATTATAAATAATCATTCTCAATATCTATCTTTGAGCCTCTCCTCAAACGGCCATTTCCCCTCTTGGAAACAGAATTGTTACGCGGTTAATTGGTAACGCGGTTTTGTACATTAGTACATTGTTCACAGTACTTTTGGGTGGATATAGAAAACAAGACGATTGTTACTTTGGTAAGTAAAATTTACTGTTAGTAGATGGTCACTATTCTAGATAATCATGTTTTTTTTCTGTGATCGTTTCCTTTGAATGGTTATTTTCCTTTTCGGGTCAGAATTGTTTTGCTATATTTATGTGTGAATAAGATGACACTAGGTCGTGAGAATGTACTGACATTAAAGTATTATTTTCATTTGGAAAAAAGTCTAACCAACTCAATCATGTTTAATTAATAACTTTCAGTATGATTTAGCAATTGCACAAAACGTTAAATGTAATAGAAGCAATTTTGCTAATGAGAAAAAATGCATATAGTTACTTTATCGATTAATTAATTATCTTAAAACAGGATACTATTAACTTTCTATTAACGATAATTTCATTTATTCGAATATTTTATTACATTATAAAGATTACAGTGCAAGGGTATGCTCTGGTTATATTTCCCATGGTAATTTCCCCCATTTACACACGTTTGGCTTTTTTTGGGGGGGAGGGGGGGAGGGTTTAAAGATCTTAAATAAATCTTAAAACTTTTATATTCTGAATTAAAAGTTCACACAAGATACTTAACCTTAACGGTCTATTTTAAAAATATACTCCAGTTATAGATTATTAATTCTGAAACTTCCGTAGTGGGTGCTTATGTCAATGATATAAATCCATTGTTTTTCCTGGCTTTAAGAATTTGACAAGAAAATATTATTTTCTATATTCATGCTATTCTGATGAAATCATCTATATCATTTTACCTTTCTACGTATAATGTCAAAATAAATTCAAGTGCCTCACACACACACACACACAAAAATGACTTTGAATTTAAAGGGAATTTTTCTACTTGACTTCATTTATATGATGGGAAAAATAGAAAAAAATCATGACTTTGCTACAAAAATAAAGTCTCACCTAATATTATTCATTATATGAGATCCAAAATGGCCAAACGTACTTTGAACACTAGATAAGGAGGCGCATACACAAATTTTTAAAAATTAACTTCCAAAAACGGAGAAAATTTATTTTTTTTGTGTGTTGTTTTATCAATGTATTTGTGTGGGGGTATGAGTGTGTTGTGTGGGGGATATGCATTGTGTTGGGGTGTGTATTGTGTAGGGGTATATATTGTGTGGGGGATATGAATTGTGTGGTGGGGTATGTATTGTGTTGGGGTATGTATTGTGTGGGGTTTTATGCATTTATGGGGGAATATTTTGTGTGGGTATATATTGTGTGGGGGTATGTATTGTATGTTTGGATATATAGTGTTCGTGGGTATGTATTGTGTTGGGGTATGTATTGTTGTGGGGTATGTACTGTGTAGGGGTATATATTGTGTAGGGGCATGCATTGTGTGGTGAGGTATGTATTGTGTGGTGGGGTATATATTGTGTGGTGGGGTATATATTGTGTAGGGGTATGTATTGTGTAGGGGTATATATTTTGTGGTGGGGTATGTATTGTGTGGTGGGGTGTACATTGTTTAGGTGTATGAATGGTGTTTGGGTATATATTGTGTGGTGGGGTATATATTGTGTAGGGTTATGTATTGTGTGGGGGGGGGGGCAAATATGTACTTGTTTTGCGTTCAAAAATTATACAGTTGCTACAATTTGAGAGCAATTTTAGAGAAAACATTAACATACAAATTCAAAAAATCAAATAAAGTGTTATGCATTCGAATAAAAAAAGTGTTGCAAAGGAACTCTTCTAATCAAACTATTACAAACACCCAATATCAGGAGGGTTAAAAATGACTGGAAAAAAAAAAGATAACAAATATTTGAGCCTTTGTGTAACCACTGACAGCCATCAACTAGATAAACATGCTTCTGTAAAAAAGGGCCTGCCAAACACATGCAGTCATGCACTCCCGTAAAGCGGCATTATATCACACATTATACCACACAAGGGTATCATATATCTGTGTTGATTTCAATTTTATATGCAAGGTCCCTGATAATAACGCACTATTGTGAAAATCTTTCACAAAGCAAGGATTGACTCGCATTTTATACAGTAATAAAAGCATGTCGTGATTAATTATTTTGACGTTTATCCTAAATAACCTGGCTCGAATTCCACCAACAATACTTAGCGTTAAGTAATACTTTAATTCTTAAATTATGTAGATACACATTCCACCGTTCTAATTTTATGAAATATCCAAGTACATGACAAACAGGAAATTAATTATTACCTTAATGTCTATCAATATTTGTTAAGAAATGAAATATCTGGGCATTTTATTAGAAAAAAATATGAAATTTGCCTTTAGGTATTTAAGTATTACTTAGCGCTAAGAATTGTTGGTGGAATTCGACTCTGTATGTTCCCATTACGGTATAGGACATATTTAGCATCGCACCACTTCTTAGCCTGTTTGCATGTGTCGGGTATGTATTTCCTGAGTGCCTCCAAGTTACAGTGCTATTATAACGGTAACAGCACTAAACACTCATTATAGCTACTGTGTAGTAGTAATAATGATAATAATTGATTTATAACTTGGTAGCACGATTCTAAATTGTGTTTATAGAAATGGTATTCTACCACGAAATATTCGTCGTTGTTTTGTTGATTGTTTTACAAGCGTAAGCAAAAGTAAATAAATTGTATCCCTCTTTAAACACAGTCCAATGGCTCAGATGTTCAGTTATAAAGTTGTCAGTGAAGTTGTAATTTTGTCTAAAATTTGTGTAAATTCTCATCAAACTACTGATGACGCCATTAGAAATTTGGTTAAAATACTGTTATCGTCTGACATTGAAATAAACTAATTGGGAAATTTCTTTGCGTAATGAGGAACGTAAAAGTTGCTGATTTTCCCCCTGACTTCCAATCACTCTCAGGGCTAATTTGCAAATTCTGGAAGGCAGTACCTTGATATTTCATCCTCTGCATTCATTAATATGTTCTAATGGTTTAAATTTCTACAGAACTTAGTATAGGTGCGGTTTTTTAAACAGTCTTTATAACATTAACATCATCACCACTAGCGCTGTAAAAAATATTATTGCGTTTGACAGCAAAAATCTGCCTTAATTTTAATGACAATAGCACTAGAAGTAGTAGTAGCAACAATAAATGACATAAATAGTAGTAGCAGTAGTAGTAAATGACAATTACTTCAGCAGTTATTGGCAGGTCTAGTTGTACCAATGTGTAAAGAATATCATTCTCAGAGATTAAAATGTATAATTCATATTTAAGCATCTTAACCTTATACTTTCTTTGTTACTGCATACGCATGTACAAGGAAAGCCTGTAACACTGTTTAACTAATTCTTTTTTTTTTCCAGAATTTCGACTGGAAGTAACAATACTAGCAATTAAATCATGAAATTGTCTAAGGAGTTTGCCCGTACAATAGGCGTAGGTACCGATAATTAGTGTTCGAGTGTTTCTTCTACCCACATTCTATAGCAAATATAAACCTTTGAGATAACTATGATGGAAATTGGAGATAAATTCTGAGAGAAATATTTTTTAAAACTAAACAACATGCTCCGGCCATTGAGGATTGATCTTACTAGTTCGGTTGTGTTCGGGTCAGACAGGTTTGAACGTTTTATTTGCGTGTTTGATGTTCGAGGCAGAGCTAGGTTTTAAAGTTGTTTGCAGAGTTATTTTTTGTGTGTTTGAGGCTTGTTTTTGCTAAATGTCTCAGACATTATTGTTTCATAGGTTCGAACATATAATTATAATTCATTAGTTAAGTAATTTTTGTTTCAAAAAAATCTTTCCATATGATCATTTTTAAACAAGTTTCCTGTACATACTACGAAGTATTTTCAACCACTGACAAGGAAGAGTTATATGTTACCATTATTTGATTGTAATATATAGTTTATTTTATTATTAACCGCTTGAGCTGATGCTATTTAGTTGTGTTGTTGTTTAAAGCTATGAATCAAGAGATATTCCAATCTTTTGTTTGTTTTAATTCCAGTCCCAGTCAAGTATTCGTCTGAAACGATACATGTATATAAGTTATTGTGGGATAAAACCTAAGCCTTAAATCTAACAAATATGTTTCTAACGGGAGGACATAAACGTAGACTTTTTCATTATCTGGCTGGTAATTTATTTGAAATTCGTCTGGAAAATCTTTGAATAATTCAATTACATGAGGCTTATGTGTAATGTTAAAGTACACAATTAAAGGGTATGTCTATATTATACATAGTTGTATGAATCCAAAAAAGGAATGTGACTCATGGTGATAAATATCAAGCTAACATAAACATTAACTTTGCTGATACTATTTTCGTATATATATGAAGAATGTTAAACAGTAATGTTTACATATATATGGTATATATATAATTATTTGCACCTGAACGAGGAACACGTGATATAGTACACAGTCAACAAACACAGATATACATTGTTTGATTATTTCTTGAATAAAAGTCGTCCGTTCGATATGCTATCAAAGGTTGAGGCAAACTCCGCGCACCGGTCACGTCACGCTACGCTACTTTAACCACTGCCACCAAACAAGTCACGTGATGATAGTTGAAACCATGTGGCCAACACTCATAATTTTATAAATTAATATTATTTGATTTTATTTTTTACTTTTCTCATAGTCACGAATGTTATTTTTATGGAATATAACGAAACTGATATAAAAAATTCAAAACTGAAGTCAAAAGTGAAATAGTAAATCCGGCCTATATCAGCCGAAATCTACTTGTGAAGGCAGTGGTTATCTCAACTGTAAGGGGAGGTAACTACTGCGGCGGAGTTTGAGGTTGAGGTTGAGTAACTTAGTTATATTCGGTACAATATCAGATTATTAGCAGCCACGATATACCCTTGTTGATCATCGATCTTTTTTACCTTGTAAACATTTCACGTACGTATAAATCTGGGTTATTAATGTGGTCGTTTTTATTGGTTAGGTAACAGATACTGCATTAAAATAAGATCATACTGTAGAATGTTTAAACTTTATTTATTGAACATCGATTAAGAAACATTACTCACTACTTTATCACTCTCGATGGCTCTGATGGCAGCGTATGTGGTCATTATTGTGGGAGGAAACCAGAGGACCCGGAGAAAACCCACGTGTCTAGACGGGCGACCACTGTACCCTCTCATGTACGCGACCAGGAATCACACCCGGGACGCATTGGTTTGAAGCGAAGCGCGTTACCACTACGCTATCCTGGCACCAGACACGCGTGCGCTTAAGGTGTTTTTTGTAATTGATTACGAAAATGAAACCATTTAATTTTTCTCCATACCAGATGATACGACTTAGTTCCAGATAGCGCAAAAATGACAACATTTTTCACATTGATCAACATCCGCTAAGTTTCCCAACTTGTGACAGTGTTATATGGAAAAAAGTAACTACATGTATAACAATGTGATCACTGTATTGGTACTCGAGTTGTAAATGTTACATACCTTTTTAAACCACATTGTTTGTTTTGTTTGTTTGTTTTTTTTTGTTTGTTTTTTTAAATGTTGCTAGGTTTCACGATTATAGGGTTGACGCTAAACATGGAAATAAAATAGTTTATGTGTTTTTTTGTTTGTTGGGTTTAACGTCCCACCGACAGTATTTCAGTCATTTGGAGACGATGTTTATTTGAGTCAGATATAGTGCTGCCACACTGCAGTATCACGCCGTAGACATGTGGCATGATACCACACCCAGTCACATTATCCTTACACCGGGCCAACCAGTCATGGAACTACCTTTATATGCTGAGCGCCAAGCAAGGGAGCTATACCTGTACCATTTTTTACGACTTTGGTAGGTCGCGGCCGGAGATCGAACCCACGACCTCCCTTTCCCGAGGCGGACGCTCTAACTACTCGGCCACCGGGAATGATTAATAAAATAGTATGGCTTACCGTATTAACGTATTAGGGGTTTTCTTCGAATAATAAAATCAAACTTTTGGGGCATTTTTATTATCTTAAAAATCAATAATTTTCATTTGATTGTCACGATTCGTGAAAACGTCGTCAAGAGCTGACCGATTTTGTTATTCCTTCTAATTTTGAGGAACAAGATGCGTCCCAGAAGGCACACAACTTTAACACTTGGTTGTTTTGTATTGGGCTGAGTTATAGCCACAATAACGCAAGGATGCACTTCATTGCAAAAAGCTCCTACTCAGAATTTGATGTCAAGTCAAATTTGCAGCTCAACTTCTTTGCTAAACAGAAAGGAATTAAAGATTTAATAGCGAGCTTCTGAACAAATGGCTTCAATTGGAATGAAACACATCAAGGAAACGCGATGTATCTCCCAGACGTTACCGAAATGAACTGCATATCAACAATATATCAGGTCTTCTATCGTCCTGTGGGGTAATTCTCACGCATGTATTTAATTACTGCATATGTGCTACAAACTCATGTAGATCATCAATTTTGTCCAATTAAAAGTGGCATATGTGTGTGTGTGTGTGTGTGTGTGAAATAGTTTTCTTGTCAAAGCACTACATGTCTCGGCTGTTTTAAAATGAATGTGTTTACCAACAAAAATTATTGTGTCTAAATTTAATTTCAATCGAAACTAAAGAAAATAAAATAAAATTGTTTGTCGATTATTACAATCAATTCAAAACCAGTGTTTAAGTCTTATGTAACTTAGATAATTAAACTTCATTTGAGACAGATTAAAGTTTGATTGATATCACATTAATTGGTACAAGTTGCCGAGTAAGATTCCCCAAGTCTCAAAGATTGTTATTCCGTGGTTTAATGATAATAATTTAAATGTTTATCTTATGTACGAGTGGAATCAAGCACATAATAATTAGTTAAATTCCAATGCATGTACTTAAATTATGAATGATTGTTTTGTAAACGAAGCAATGGAAATATTGATTTGCAGAAATGGACGAAAAGGAAGCCCTTGGTCTCTCTTATAATCATTTTTTAAATTTTTATTAGTTAATGCAAATGAGGTTTAATTGTATGTAGCCAAAATTGAGTAGGTGCACTTAATCAGTTGAATATAAGCACATTTAAGACAACCAAATAGTTGCTAACCTTTTTTTTTGGTTTTTTTTTGTTGTTGTTGTTTTCTTGTTTTTTTGAAAACATCTTACCATCGTATCAATTTTCGAAGGACATATGCGCGTGATTCCTTTTCATGCCCCAATAAGTTTACATAATTATATGTACTCAGCGAGAAGGATGCGATACTTATATATTTATATTGATCTATTTCATATGAAAATATTATGACAAATTATAAATCAAATGGTAAATATATCGTCATGTTATCTTAACTAATATCATTGCCACATTGTGTTTCATTTTAAAAGAGAAAAAAAACGACACACGCACACACACATAAAAAAGTGTGCAAAATATGCGAGTTTTAAAGTGTACACGGAAAGCACTATATTCGCTGCCATTCTGATGTATTGAATTTCTTAGCTTGACCTTTTTGATAAAAGTTCCCATAGATCGCAATGAACCAAATGAGTCTGAGTAAATGGCAAAATTATTTATGAGTTTAGCTCGGCTGTTTTCCAGAGGAGAAATAATATCGAGTTATAACGCTAGCGTCATTGTCGATGGCACTGTCATTTGCTTTAATCTTTATTTATTCACATAATGCAAAGATATACATCAATATAACAAAAACATTACTTATGGATTGGAAAACGAGTTAATATAAACTAATATAAATTTCTTTCCATGTTTGATGAATAAGTACAGCATGTAAATTTACTTGACGATGGCAACAAAGTAGATTGTGCATCAAAATTACTACGATATATGTAATACAGGTATAAAATTAACAATGAATAAATATAGAAGAAGGATAAAGAACGATGCTCAAGTATAGTTTGTTGTTTTATCTAGCTTGAAAGTCAATAATTGTAATTTTGAAATCGTAATAATTGTAAAACACGAAAAGGCGGCGTCGTTTAGCGGCGTTGTTGACAGCGTGGTCGTCGTGAAAAACTTTAACATTTGGATATAGCTATAACTATTAAAACAAGTAATAATTGTAACAGTGAACTGTTACTAAGTCTCCCAAACGAAGTTTCTCATTAGACAATCATACACATTTTTTTTTTTTAAATAAGGTCATGAGTAAAATTGGGGAGTGGGTCCTGACCCCTTGGTAACCAATGTGGACATTTATTCCCCTGATCACAAGAAACATGAATGTATATGGTTAATGGGTTGGGAACTCAATGGTTTTTGAAATAAAGGTCAGAAGTAAAATTGACAGGGTGCGAAACAGACCCTTTGTGACCCCTGGGTACACTAAAGAAGTACCATCCAATCTGTCTCATCATGAGGAACAAGAATATATATGGTTTAGGGGTGGGGATCTAAACATCCTTTGAGATATAAGGTCATTTAATTAAAATTCAGGGGGTAGGGCCTGACCTCTTGGTTATCCATGTAAACATTAAAGGAGTACCATTCAATCCACCTGATCATGAGAAACAAGAATATATATGGTTTATGGGTGGGGATCTCAATGGTTTTTGAAATAAAAGTAAGAAGTAAAATTGACGGGTTGGGGCCAGATCCCGTTGTGACCCCCTGGGGACACTATAGAAGTACCATTAAATCTGTCTCATCATGAGAAACAAGAATATATATGATTTATGGGTGGGGATCTGAATAGCTTTTGAGATATAAAGTTATAATTAAATTGACGGGGTGGGGCCTGACCCCTGGGTGACCTAGGGGGACCTCAAAGTAGAATAATTAAATTGTCTAATCATGAGGAACAAGAATGTATATGGTTTAGGGGTGGGGATCTGAACATTTTTTGAAATATAGGTCATAAGTAAAATTGAGGGGATGGGGCTTTGCCCCTGGGTGTCCTTGGGGGACACCGAAGTAGTACTATTCAATTCTTCTCATTATGAGGAACAAAAAAAAATGATTCAGGGTTGGAAATTTAAAATATTTTACCAAAATACATTTTATGCAAAAATCCATCTTTCAGGGGGTGGGGCATGGCCTCCAAGAACCCCACATCTACAAAAATCAGGTGGGGGGATACCACTACTCATTTAGGACTATAAGTGTGTGAAGTTTTGTAAAGATAGGTCAAGCGGCTTCCATGACATTGCCTGTTTAATGTTGCCGGCGGAAGAAAGAAAAATAAGAAGACGAAACGGAGTAAAAACAATATGTCTCCAAACTTCGTTTTTGAGACTTAACTACTGTCATTTAACAACACATACCTGTTCACTATCCCCATCAATAACTCCATGTGACCAAATTGATCTCCCTTTTACTCTTGGACTGCAGAACTTCGAACTGTTTCAAATAGGAATTCAGCAGACAGGCACGTGTGTCATTTTTGCCTTATAATGTTTTCATTCCACCTTCATACTTTTTAGAAATCAGAAAAGTTCTTATATGTTGTGAGTATGTAAATGCTTGGAAAGCAATATTTCAGTTCTTTTTACTTCACTAAATGTATATTCTGTACATGTATAAGGACCTATGCTACCTACCATAACATTTTGCCGCCTATCTGTCTGTATGCCTTTTATAGTAAACCAAACCAGAGCAAGTAATTTACAAATTACTTTTTTTTTTAACTGTCATTTATATATTTTTTCTTTTAATACAGAAACAGATCGATGACATCTGCAAGCTGGTCTTGTTCGATTATAAGAAAACGAGTCCAAAATGGAGTCATCACCATTAAGATCACCTCAATGTAAGTACAACAACATCATTCAGACCACCTCAATATAAGTACCACAAAACTTTTAAGACCACCTCAATATAAGCACCACAACTCTTTTAAGACCACTTCAATATAAGTACCACAACACTATTAAGACCACCTCACTTTAAGCACCACAACACTATTAAGACCACCTCATTATAAGTACCACAACACTATTAAGACCACCTCAATATAAGTACCACAACACTATTAAGACCACCTCAATATAAGCACCACAACACTATTAAGACCACCTCAATATAAGCACCACAACACTATTAAGACCACCTCAATATAAGCACCACAACACTATTAAGACCACCTCAATATAAGCACCTCAACACTATAAAGACCACATAACTATAAACACCAAAACACTATTAAGACCACCTCAACATAAGCACCACAACATCATTAAGAGCACCTCAATATAAGTACCACACTACTATTCAGACCACCTCAATATAAATACCACAAAACTATTAAGACCACCTCAATATAAGCTCCACAACACTCTTAAGACCACCTCAATATAAGTACCACAACATTATTAAGACCACCTCAACATAAGTACCACAACACCCTTAAGACCACCTCAATATAAACACCACAACACTATTAAGACCACCTTAGTATAAGCACCACAAAACTATTAAGACCACTTCAATATATGTACCACAACATTATTAAGACCACCTCAATATAAGCACCACAACACTATTAAGACCACATCACTATAAGCACCACAACACTATTAAGACCACCTCAATATAAGTACCACAACACTATTAAGACCACCTCAATATAAGCACCACAACACTATTAAGACCACCTCAATATAAGCACCATAACACTATTAAGACCACCTCAATATAAGCACCATAACACTATTAAGACCACCTCAATATAAGCACCACAACACTGTTAAGACCACCTCACTTTAAATACCACATTACTATTAAGACCACCTCAATATAAGCACCACAACACTATTAAGACCACCTCAATATAAGCACCACAACACTATTAAGACCACCTCAATATAAGCACCACAACACTATTAAGACCACCTCACTATAAGCACCACAACACTATTAAGACCACCTCAATATAAGCACCACAAGATTATTAAGACCACCTCACGAAAAGCACCACAACTCTATTAAGACCACCTCAATATATGCACCACAATATCATTAAGACCACCTCAATATAAGCACTACAATACTATTAAGACCACCTCAATATAAGCACCACAACATTATTAAGACCACCTCAATTAGGTACCACAATACTATTCAGACCACCTCAATATAAATACCACAACACTATTAAGACCACCTCAATATAAGCTCCACAACACTATTAAGACCACTTCAATATAAGTACCACAACACTATTAAGACCACCTCAATATAAGTACCACAACACTATTAAGACCACCACAATATAATCACCATAACACTATTAAGACCACCACAATATAAGCACCACAACACTTAAGACCACCTCAATATTAAGACCACCACACTATAAGCACCACAACATTATTAAGACCACGACACTATAAGTACGACAACACTATTAAGACCACCTCACTATAAGTACCACAACATTATTAAGACCACCTCACTATAAGTACCACAACATTATTAAGACCACCACACTATAAGTACCACAACATTATTAAGACCACCACACTATAAGCACCACAACATTATTAAGACCACCACACTATAAGTACCACAACATTATTAAGACCACCACACTATAAGTACCACAACATTATTAAGACCACCACACTATAAGCACCACAACATTATTAAGACCACCACACTATAAGCACCACAACATTATTAAGACCACCACACTATAAGTACCACAACACTATTAAGACCACCTCACTATAAGTACCACAACATTATTAAGACCACCTCAATATAAGCACCACAACACTATAAGTACCACAACATTATTAAGACCACCTCACTTTAAGTACCACAACATTATTAAGACCACCTCACTATAAGTACCACAACATTATTAAGACCACCTCACTATAAGTACCACAACATTATTAAGACCACCTCACTATAAGTACCACAACATTATTAAGACCACCTCACTATAAGTACCACAACATTATTAAGACCACCTCACTATAAGTACCACAACATTTTGAAGACCACCTCATTTAAGTACCACAACATTATTAAGACCACCTCACTATAAGCACCACAACATTATTAAGACCTCCTTAATATAAACACTACAACACTATCAAGGCGAATACCATTAATACCACCGCAATGTAAGTTCCGCAATTTTATTTAGATATGGGTTTCAGGAATTTGTTTTCGTATATACTGCTTGACTTGATTCGACTATCATACTACCTCATTCTTACGACTAGCTGACCGTGGTCCAAACAGCGGTCGAGTTTTGAGTTGTTTTTTTTTTGTTGTTGTTTTTTTGTACATGTATATAACATTATAAGAAAAGAAATTCGAACATGGTGTCTATCATTTTGCGCATGTATGATTGGGTAGAAAAAAAAAGTAACTAAACAGAGGATGATTTCGGCCTTTTGTTTTATAGAGTGGCATGACATAAATCTGAATCTGAAATCCGTATTTGTCTGATATTGATTTACCAGTAATCTGAAATCCGTATTTGTCTGATATTGACTGACCAGTAATCTGAAATCCGTATTTGTCTGATATCGACTGATCAGTAATCTGAAATTCGATTTTGATATTCTATGTAATTCTTTAGACAACATACTAATGTGTGTGTTTATCTGAATATAATCAAAATGACAAAGCACACACACACACACACACACACACACACACACCTTTTTCAATACATATCAGATAGAATGTACTTTGATACAGTTCACAAAAAGGAAATAAGATTATTGTCTCAGATATGCAAGAGTTCCGTATATTCACTTAACTTACATTAACTAACTTCTAATACAGTATACTTTGCTGTCGTTAAACTTTGCATGTGACCGTGCAATTTATAACCATTTCAGACTGCCTTTGCACAGTAACTTCAATAAATTACAAACATATCTTTCAATCAATGTACTTTAGTATCATAAACAACTACAGTGAACTTTTTTATGGGAAAAGGATAGTAATTTGCAAAATACCAGCACGACGATGGAATATTTTATTATACTTAAACAGGCATGTTCCATGTTTAAATGCTTTCAACGTGTTCTAAACTTTCAATCTTATATTTTGCTTCTTTCATCATCAACATGTAGGAATACAACACAGTGAGTAAATATTTTCAGTATATTCGCTTAGATTTAAAACTAGAAATCTATAATGTTTTTTTTATGTCCCACCGACATCTATACACGTGATATATCGATGAACAATTCCATCGATCGTCTGGCTGTTTATCCCACGTACTCGCACAATTATGACGTACACGATCTCCAGTACAAACACTCTTAAAGCCATGTCATAATGAAAAGTATATTTATTTAAGTCTTCCATTAATTGATGGAGAAAATGCATTAATTCGTGCTTAGTAAACCGAATCTCCTATATAAACAGTAGTAATACAACGAAATGGGATTTGGTCATATCTGATTAATTACTTTTAAAATATTATGTCCTGAGCAAGCGCATTTTTTCTATGAAAATCTTAATATTTAATACAGACGTGTCCAATGACGGGCAATTGTATGTTGTCAATAGTCTAAGTGTGCCACTTTTCCATCTCATTATGAGCTCAGAAATTACCTTTCATTATAAAAATTTACGAAAAATATCGAATAACGATATTAGATGTTCTAGCCAACTTCTCACATCTCATTTATAATACATTCTGAACGTATTGCTTTTTTTTTTCGCAATTACAATATAGAAATGTGCAGTGGTTCATTGGTAGCGTGCATCACCGTGTATCCGAATATTATGGGATATATCCATGCACAAAATACTAGTCCAATCCAGGCACCCTCGATAAGTATAAGTTGTTTCCAAATCGACGTATATACAGAAATAAGTTTAAACGACAAACTCATTTTATGGAAAATGAATGATGAATTAAAACAACTGATTTTGAAGAAAGACTTAAGCCATAATTTCAGTGTTGAATTGTATGGACAGGTACTGATAAAAGAAACAAATAAACTTAAATTGATATTCGCTTTATTTAGTTTTACACGGGAGAGATTGGCGAGATTTCGTCGGTTAAATTTCTTCCGATCAAACGTGTTTTCGACTTCGCAAACTGTTGTAGCACGATTCCGTTGGCAAGGGGGTGTTTTTCCATACCTGATTGTTTTATTCATCCCTTCCACGCAAAATAAGACCAATTTTATGAAAATCCACCAATTTTCAAAGAAGTTACGGCATTTGAAACGACATATTGTACGTTTTCAATGAAAGAAGTTACCTACCTTCTTATTATTGATTTTTTTTCATAAGCAGCAACGTACCGGGTACCTTTGTCCTTGATGAATGACATAAGTAAGTTGCTCCGCTCAACGTTACCCGACGTTGCCATGGTGACTGTGGATTTTCCATCAGTGCAATTTGTTTCAATCTTTCTTTCGACCTAAGTACAAAATATATCAAAGTATCAGTTTTGTAAAGTTTATTATAATAATCATATAAATAAGTTATGGGACTTTTCCGGATATTTTTCATACCCCTCGTATGCTTAAAGTAAGCACACGTTCAGACAGAGAGCGGAAGAAAATTTACCATGTGTAAATGAGGCAGCAATTTCCTCCTACAAAAGCACTGAAATGTTTCTGATTTGGTAAAATTCTGTGTTCTCCGCGATATCTGATTTAGGAAACTCTTGTCCCAAATTAGCAGGCGTAATGAAACAGAAATGATGTATAAGCAAAGGCCGATAAAGGAGCTCTCCAAACACTTAAGGGTTCTAGACCGTATTTTCTTCCCATTTCCTGACAATATTTCAGCAAGAGGAACACTTCCACTTATTGTCAGCATGATTGCAAACTCAACGGAGCGACATGAATGAAGTATTTTGATGGTGAAATCTAATGGCATCTTGTTTTATGACAAATAACCTAAGCTACTGCAGCCTTTACATTAATACGCTAATTCTACAAGATTCCCAAATAAATGTTGCCCGCTCGATAATTTGTCAAAAACGTGATAAAATCGCGGTGTCTTTGGTAATGAAATATAGCCTTTATTTGCGACATATCAATGTTGAATCACAGAATTACTATGTACAATGAGAGTACAGATATTTATATAAAATAAACAGATATGTATATCATAAATATGATGTATTTAAAACAATCATTCTTAATTTAAGTATATCCATATGAATTTAATGAATATGTGGTTCATATTGATGAGGATTTCAATTCATTCACGATTTAAATAGCAAGCAATTGTATCTTCAAAAAGCCAAACATAAATCATCTCAACATTGATTTGATCGTTACAAGTCATGGCTATTTAATGATTGCAGTGTTGACCGATAAAACAGCATTACCATATTAATGCCGGATCGACAAAAAAAAGAAGACAAATGCGCTTTCAGTACAATTCACTGTGATGCATTTTAAGGATTCATGAGAAATGGTAATACAAAGATTGAATATGGTCAAACGCAATAATATGGGTTACATAATTGATTGTTTT
Organism: Solen grandis; assembly: GCA_021229015.1. Lineage (NCBI taxonomy): Eukaryota > Metazoa > Mollusca > Bivalvia > Adapedonta > Solenidae > Solen > Solen grandis. The sequence goes on along the minus strand of CM037786.1, from coordinate 47,439,668 downwards.
ATATTTTCTTCTCAGCCGTCTTAATGGTATATTTCTTTGGGTGGGAAAATGTGTGATCCTTCTATAACGTGATTTTGTAATTTACAAATATGATTTAATATACAAGAGACCATCTGACATGGACAAAAATAATACAATCGTTACAGAAAGTTTTTACCTTACATCTATTAAAATAATCAAAGCGCTGAGCGCGCTGAAAGACTGCATGCGATCAAAAATATGAGGAATGAATTATAAAACCGGTACTTTATACATATTGAAACTGTTTATGGAACAAAAGATTTACCACCTATAACTTCCTGATCGGTGCGTGTTTAAAAATCTTCATAAAAGTTAGATGCTAGAGAGTAAATTCAAGGGCTATAACTCCTTGTCAGCTGGGCCGATATCAGCCAAGAAATCCAACAAATGAGTAAGCTCGAGTTTAAACAAAGATTTTTTTCTTCAATTTTCCGATTTTTATGGGCCATAACTCTACACCTTTTATTCAAATATCTGTCATAATTAAACTTGTAATTTCATGTTTCTAGTGCATATTAACCTTCAAACTTTATGTGTATATGAAGACATCTGATAAAAATGGATTAACAATTGAATTGACCATACAATATTAAAATATTTGAATACAATAAAATGAAAGTGCAGATACACATGCAACTACATCTAAATTTAAACCCCCAATGAACATGTTACGAATGTCGTTCTAGAATTTGGTAGCGGACGTCAACTCCATTGTCAAAATTGACGTCATATTAATATCAAAAACATTGCATTTACATAAGACAAACTTGTCCTTTTGAACTGCTGTACTTAAAGATCTTCTTTTTTCAGCATTCAAATGCGCACCGGAAAGCGATGGAGGGATAACGATAACACCATAGCATGATTGCGCAAACGCGAAGATGCAATTATGATAATGCGATAGGACAATAATGAGAACGCAATAATGATACCGGTACAGTACAACAGTATGATATTATAATGGTGAAAATGCGACAGCATTATGGTGAAACACTATGCTACGTTGCATTATCATCATCGCACTATTTTATTGTCGCGTTTTCATTATCGTTCTGTCGCGTGATCAGTATAATGCTATCGCGTTTTCTTCATCTTAGTATCGAATATCGCGTTTTATATCAACACATTCAATGACAATGGCCCTAATAGGATTCTGTACAAAGTAGCAACTGGAGCTAACACTTAAGGTGATAATTACCCCCACACTGCTTCAAAAAAATGCTCTCCACAAAGTGACAGAATTTGATACAGCTAATGAAATTATGACAGGGAGATCAAACAGAAACTTTGCAAAGCAACCTAAAATGTGCCAACATTCCATTCCCTAATGGTGCACTCTGCTACAAATGGTAACAATTTGGAAAAAAATGCTGTTGCTCTGAAAATTGATAAAGGGGAGAATATTATCCAAATGGTAATGAATTATTAAAAAAAGAAATAACAATATTAAACGTATAATTATTTACACCTGTGCTTAGCATAAGTGCAGACAAATAAGATTAAGAAGATAGTAAAAATTGAAATCCTTCCTGTATTAACTGAGAAATAGCGCAGACAAAGAATCAAAAAGTCAAACTCAGAAAAAAATTGTCCAATCATATCATGAGTACAATATACACATCTGTGCTTGCAAGTGAAATTTCTAATGAAGTTTGATTGAAATCAGTCCTGTAGCCCCTGAGAAAAAGAGTGGAAAAAGAAAGCTCAAGAAAATCATCAATGGACCATAACTCTGAGAATCTTTTTCTCAACCGTAACAAAAGCTAAATATGCACATCTGTGCTTACTAGTGAAACTTCATATGTAATTTGATTGAAATCAATCCAGTACTTATTTAGAAATAGCGCGGACAAAGAAATTTCACGAAAATTCATTAGAGAAAAATATTCAACCATAACAACTGTACAATTTGCAGACCTGTCTTACTAGTGAAACTTCCTATGAAGTTTGATTGAAATCCATCCAATAGTTATTGACAATTAGCGTGGACAAAGCTCCAGAAATTCTTAGGGAAAATCAAAGAAAAATCATTCCCAAGCAAATTTGTTGTAGTGAAACTTCCAATAAAACTTGATTGAAATCAATTCAGTAGTTAATAAGAAATAGCATAAATAAACTAGAAATGTGTCCATAGGACACAGGTGCCCCCACAAACGCTTTTTTGTTGAATGATAGCATGTCAAGAACCTTCGACCAGTCTGACAAGGATTTCATAATAAAAGTTACAGTGACCATACTAAAATCAATAAGGTTTATTTGCAGGTCATGGCCAATGTCCCTACCAGGTTTCACAAACCCAGGCCCTGCGATTTTTCAGTTAATGTTCAGACAAGGATTACATTATTGTACACAGTGACCTTGACCTTTGACCAGTGACCTCAAAATCAATAAGGTTCATCTACTGGTCATGGTCAATGACCCTTCATGGTTTCACATACCCAGGCCCTGCAGTTCTCCAGTTAATGATCGAACAAGTATTTCTCACTAATGTACACAATGACCTTGACCTTTGACCTAGTGACCTCAAAATCAATATGGGTCATCTACTGGTCATGTCCAATGTCCCTACTAGGTTTCACAAACCCAAGCTCTGCGGTTCTACAGTTAATGATCGGAAAAGTTTTGGTCGTACATAAGGACGGGGGGCCGCCGTGGCCGAGCGGTTACAGTCGTGGACTACAAATCTCTCAGCCCCTCACCGCTGTGGGTTCGAATCCCGGTAGGGACTTCGGATTTTTCATTTGAGGAAGCCTTCCAGCTGGCTTGCGGTAGGTCGGTGGTTCTACCCGGGTACCTCTGTGTACTCGGGGTCTTCCTCCACCTGTAATTAGCTGGACGTCGCTATATGATTGAAATACTATCGCAGCGACGGTAAACACCAATACAACAACAACAACAACAACAACATAAGGACGGGCATACAGACAGCAGCAATGTTATATGCTATATGAGATACCCTTGAAAATCAGGACTTCTATTCCTTAATCCATAATTTGTTATAAAAATATCAAGGGAGGTATGAGAGAGAGAGAGAGAGAGATCAATATATATATATATATATATATATATATATATATATATATATATATATCTCCAATATCTATTGTAAGAGTTTAATTTAAGTCATAAAATGATTCCATAAGAAATCTCCATTAAAATGTAGAAATAATTATCTGCTTTCAAGTTAGTGTCATGCAGCTGACTTAACATGTTTACATCCTGATCATTGTGTTTCTTCATAAATCAGCCGAGACATGCATGACGTGAACAACCCTTACATGTTCCCTGGATGGAGACGAACAACAATTAAGTGGTCACAATAACAATAGTAAAGTTTTTACAGTTGTAAATTAACTGATATGTAAACAAGGTCTTGAATGGACATCAGTTGGTTAATTAGTTATTCATGTTGATTTCTAAAGATAGTATGCCACAACAAGATGATATGAATAAATCAATTTACCATTTTATCTGGCACAGTTAGCTTGGCTATACCATTTAAGCATTTATTTGAAACTGTGTGTTCTATAATATTTTGAATCAGATATAGCAATATCCCAAACTCAGTGAACAATTGTAAAAATAAAAAGACCTGAGGCATTAGATGCAAGCAAATTTTAAGCAAATTGCATCTTCCATTCCATTTTTTTTCAGCCAAATGAATAACCACTTGCACCAGGAAAAACATGTGTAAGAATACCTGTTGAAAACTGAATCTTGGATGCAGTTGCTCAATGTGGAATTCTAATATGGGAATGAAATGTAACTTTATTTAAATTTAATAAAAAATACATGAAATTTGTAATATATGTAAATGACAGAGGTCTGTGCTATGCTTTTAGAAGTGTAATATATATGTAATGGAGTCAATGATTCCTATCTGAAGAGGAATTTAAAAGAAGAAACATACATAGAGTCTGACAGGTATCAAACTATCATTTAATTCCATTTGATCTGCAAAATGAATTTTAAACATTATTTTTGAAGAGCTGGTATCACTTGAAACCTATCTTATGGTAACAACAGCATCAGCCTCACATGAATACAGTATAGTGACTTAATTAATAGTTTTGTAAGAGTAGTCTCAGTAAAGTGCCAAATGGCAGCATAAGCACAATATTTTCAGAATTTCATTATCAATCACCCATCATTATAACCATGTGAGCAGCAGTGAAATTTTATAGGTATATGACTATTTCATTCAAGTCAAAGGCTGATCTGTCATAAAAAGACTGTAGAAAACTCAATCAGGGAAATTCTAGATATTTTTTTAGATAAGTTAGATTTTAGATAAGTGACATGATACAACGTCCTGAGTTATAATTTCCTGGTACTTGCCTAACTGTTCCTTTTATCTAGAGGACTAAATACAAGAATCAGATTAAATATTTGGTACCCAACTTCAAAGGGGTTAACTTGCATACGATCCATCATTGAATTGTGATCAAATTCTATTAAGTGATCGGAAATGGAAAGTTGACATAAATTTCGAGAAATCTAACACCATTGTTTTTACGGAACGCCGTGTTACCCCACCTATTGGCATTATGTATTCATATATTAGACAAGTAGATCATGTGACCCATCTTGGTGTAAGACATGATTCAAACATGAAACTTACTGAACGCATTAACGAAAGATTATAAAAGGCCAAAAATGGATTTTTTTGCCATGGCATCTCAAGGTGTTCATCTTGATGGCGTAACTCCACTCATATCCATTGATTATATAAAAATGTGATAAAACCAATCGCACTATATGGGAGTGAACTCTGGTGTAACATGTCACTCTCCATCTTGCGCACAATAAACCGTTCAACATTACATTGTTAAGAAAACACAAGGACTCCCTACCTCTACTAGATCTGATATGTGCGAAGCTATGGTCGGTCTCCACAAATTAGATTGAGATATTGTCATAAAGAAATTGTTGTTTTTGCATAAGATATTGTCATTAGACACCAATAGTGTATGTCGTAATATTTTCCTGCGAAGGTATTATCAATTTCTATTATCTGTTAGCACTGTTACTTATGGTTTTATTCCTGAAATATGCTCATTGTTGTACAGAAACGGTCTGCAAACATTTATATCTGATGTAACGTATCAACCTGCTTGTTTACCCACTAAATGTGTTTGGAAAAAACTTGTTAAAAGACTTGTGTATTCTGCTGACGAACATAACTGGAACAATAGAATAGCACATGATGGTGATTTTGTGCATTTCAGAGTCCTTTTTCCGAATGTGAAAATCTACTTGAACTGTGTTGACTTAACTCGGTCACCTGCTTAATGAATGTGTCGCAACATGTCAGCTAATATCAATGTTCTTTTGTGATTACCTTGTTTACGGTGCTGAATTTGCTATTCAGCTGAATACTTTGGACAGTATTAGTTTGACTCTCCGTCTACTAGGAGCTCCACGCAGCCAAAGCTGGATGACAATTGTAATTTGTCTTTTCTACAAAGATCGTTTAGGTATATATATGAATGTTGCTGTGTTGCCCAACTCTGAAAGAAAATGTATGTGTATGTATCAATACATCAATACAGACAACGTTAACTGAGGTAATAATAATCATGTTAATTGTATATATGTAAATTTCCTTAAGTAACACAAATCAAATGGCTTTTTTTTTCATATTTAGTTATTCATTTATTTGCTGTGTAATGATATTACTATGTTAACATGTACATGTATATATTATGTATCTCTCCTATTATGGAGGAAAGAAAGAAAGAAAGAAAGAAAGCAAAAGAGCCTATTACTCAAAGTCAATGGATGCTTGCATCTGAAATGAAGTCTTTTTAAGCATTTGGCAGATCAAGATTATAAATTAATGATGGCTGGATTACCTTAAAGGTTAATCAACATTTTTTTAATTATCCTACAAATGCAAGTATAACTAAATTGTTTCTAGGTGGGAAGATGAAAACACTGCAATGACAAAAAAATTCTTCCTAGCAATTAAAAGACCCATCAACAGTATTTCAGTAATTTTAGGGACTATATGTACATGATTCAGATATTGTGCTACCTCATGTAATATCACACCCAACAGACATGTGACATTACCTGTTTAACACAACTCATCAAATTATCCTGTCAGTCAGCAAGATTCATATATTCCAACAGTTGTTTATTTAGGCCCGTTGAAAAACATACTGTTTAACAGCATGATCTTAAGCCTTCAGCAGATGCCTTCAAATACTTCAAGTAGCCAAAATATAATGTGTATGCAGTATTGTAGCTATAGTTGGTTGAGCCCAAAACTTGTAAGTGCTGTGTCTCAGGTTCAAATCCTGATCCATCTGCACATAATCTATACATGGTTATGTAATGTCCAAGTAGTTACCCTTGTCGCTGTGAAATCTGTGTAAACATTCCAATTACTACGAGTATATCTGTATGGTACTGGTTCTAGTCCTTGGCTAAATGTAGGGCTGTTACAGTAATAGTTTTCCAGTGTATATCACGAACATAGATTATTTTTCATGAACAAATTTCAAATATGGCTTGTGCATGGATGTATGTTATTAAACTGCCCAAAAGTAATTCTTATCAGAGAAATATTTGTGTCTGTGGTCTGGTTCTTCAACCCTGTATGCTGGGGTCTGAGTTGGGATCAAATCTGGATCATGCTGATTTTTTTTACCTGGTAATATAACAGCCTGTTAGTATTCCTGATCAGTGTGGTATTTGCAAAGATTAGTCTGTAGAGATCTCGCGCTGTAAGCTGTAAGGTTTCGAATCCTGGTCTGGCTGCACACTCTTTTTTAGCTCGTCTGTTTTTCGAAGAAAAAAATACGAGCTACAGTCGTAACTCCGGCGTCCGCGTTGTCGTCGTCCGGAATCTTAACGTTGACCATAACTTCTCTACTATTCCATATACAACATTTATTTTTGGTATGCATATTCATCTGGACAAGCAGACATATGAAAATTTTTCACCTATTGACCTTGAACCTGACTTTTGACCTATTTTTGCTGTATTTTTTGAAAACTTTAAAATGCCTGTCATTTCAGAACCGTTACCAACAGGGCACTGATATTTCACATGTGAATTCCTTGTGACAAGACCTTTCCATCAATGTTACACTTTTGGACTTTTGACCTTGACCTTTGACCTATTTTTGAAATATTTAACAAAAAACTTTAACGTCGGTCGTAATTTCTTTACTATTTGACATGCAACTTTTATTTTTGGTATGCATATTCATCTTTGCAAGGGCTATTCAGATATACCTCAACATTTCATCTATCGACCTTGACCTTTGACCTATTTTTTGCTGTATATTTTGAAAACATTAAAATGTCTGTCATTTCAGAACCGTTACCAACAGGGCACTGATATTTCACATGTGAATTCCTTGTGGCAAGACCTTTCCATCAATGTTACACTTTTGGACTTTTGACCTTGACCTTTGACCTATTTTTGAAATATTTAACAAAAACTTTAACGTTGGCCGTAATTTCTTTACTATTTGACATACAACTTTTATTTTTGGTATGCATATTTATCTTTGCAAGGGCTATTCAGATATACCTCAACATTTCATCTATCGACCTTGCCTTGACCTTTGACCTATTTATGCTGTATTTTTTGAAAACTTTAAAATGCCTGTCATTTCAGAACCGTTACCAACAGGGCACTGGTATTTCACATGTGAAGTCCTTGTGGCAAGACCTTTCCATCAAAGTTACACTGGACTTTTGACCTTGACCTTTGATCTTTGACCTATTTTTGAAATATTTAACAAAAAACTTTAACGTTGGCCGTAACTTCTTTACTATTTGACATACAACTTTTATTTTTGGTATGCATATTCATCTTTTGCAAGGGCTATTCAGATATACCTCAACATTTCATCAATTGACCTTGACCTTTGACCTATTTATGCTGCATTTTTTTTTTAAACTTTAAAATGCCTGTCATTTCAGAACCGTTACCAACAGGGCACTGATATTTCACATGTGAATTCCTTGTGGCAAGACCTTTCCATCAATGTTACACTTTTGGACTTTGACCTTGACCTTTGATCTTTTACCCATATTTGAAATGTTTAACAAAAAACTTGAACGTTGGCCATAACCTTTTACTATTTTATATTTGGTATGCATATTCATCATGACAATGATTTTTCAGATATACCTCAATATTTTATGAATGGACCTTGACCTTTGATTTATTTTGCCATAACTTTGGACAATTTTTATAATCGATATTTCTTCGTCATTTTTCAATATTTAAAAAAACAAAAAAAAACAAAAAAAAACAAAAAAACTTTGTATACTGGTTTATCATCATATGAACTTGTGCAGGTGTGATTTTGGTCATGAGTTTTAGGCAGATAAAAAAGAACATTTTTTTAATATCTTCAAATTTTTACAGTTTTGTGTTGATTATCAAAAACTCAATGGATAAGCAATTGTGATTATTTGCTTACATATTTTACATCTTTCTGTTGTATACATTCTATTCCATGCATAGGTCAAAGTCATCCTTCAAGGTCAAAGGTCAAATTTAAAGGGTATGGTACTTAAACTTTGCATTTAAAGGCTTACAGTTTCAATTGTGATTTTCAAGGTCAATTTTTTTAAGTGTTTAACAAAAATGTGTAACATTGGCAAAAACAGGCGAGCGTTGGCGCCCGCATGCAGTGCTTTTGTTTCACCTACTTATTGGATATTTGGTGCCAAACGTGGGGCCATTTTTGTAAAATTTTCGAGTGTATATCAGCCTTTGGTTTGTAAATAACATATAGCAAATTGTTCTGTCCTGTCCTGAATTCAAGTAAAAACTCCAGTTGTAACTGCTTAGTAAGAGATTAAGGTCAGTGGTCTGGTAGTATGACCACCCTGTTAGATTCCAAATCCTTGTCTGGCTGTTCATTTTTCGTACTACATAAAATAACAGCCCATTTGTAACCTTTATCAGTATGAAATTTGTATTAGCAATTCTGTATATCAGTCTAGAGCTCTTGCGTTGTATACCAAAGGTCCTGGGTTCAAATCCTGGTCCGGCTTTACATTCT
>CM037786.1:47404303-47430512 GCA_021229015.1 Solen grandis | reverse complement strand
ACTTCCTGATTGTAGATGGGTTTGCTATCCGTTTTTTATTTTCCCCTTTTTTTATCTTTTGGAATGGACAAAGAAACATAGGAAATTGGGTGGAAGATGAAAAAAAAATAGACCGCGGTGTATTTTCACATCGTTAGGGTTTTCTGCGGTCGTGTCCCGCTATTGGTGGTGCGTTTTAATTTTTTTTAAAATTTTCATATATTATATTTTGGGGACTTTAAAAAACGCAGTTTGGGAAAAAGTGGGGTTTTTCCATCAAAAGCATTTTTATTTATATAAATGATATTCTTTCAAATTCGTTGTCACCTATTCTTTCCCGCCTTTACGTGTAAGAAACCATGTTTTTAAAGGGTATTTGATATACATTTGGGGGAAAATCTTTGTATTTTAAAGCACTTAAGTACAATAATGTGTCGACTTTGGTACATAAGTAATGAGTACGTTCGAATATTGATGGATTTCTAGAGAATTTTGAATCAAATGTATTGGGAATAACAATCACCAAACCCTACTGCTTTTTAGTTATTTAAACATGACATTTCCATTTTTCAATTCGGGGGGGACCTTAAAGGGAAATTTTTTGATTTGTGGCACTTCCCTTGGTTCTGTAAAACCCCGTCACACCAATCTAAAAAACGCTGAAAAAGCATTTTTAAAAAACGCACAATAAACCGAATATTTATAGGGAAAGGACTGTGATGGGGGAATTTGGGCTCGGCCCTAAAGTTGAACATACTAAAAAGAAATATAGTGCAAGCGTAGCAAAAAGGACCGCGCATGCGTGAAAAAATTGGGAGGGGGGGAACTGTAATTGAAGCTCTAAAGGGCACGGAAGTTGGGGTGTGTCTCAAGTAAAAGAGGGTTTGACGAGCTGCGGGATTTAAATTTTTTGCCAAAAACCAAAATTTTAAAATTAAAATAAGGGAAAAGAGTTTTGTTTTCGTTTTTGGTACCTTTTGTTTTTGATATGCATTTTTGTTATAAATCTTATTAACTTTTGGAAAGAGAAATTGTGGGGAGTAAAGAGGGCGATGTGCTCATTGTTAAGGGTTTCCATTAAAACAGATGGTTTTTGTTCATAATTTCTTGTAACGATCTTTTTTAAACGAAAGGGTTTAAAAAGGGATTTTAAAAATTAGGTCTTTTGGAAATCCCCTTGAATTTGACCCCCGTTTTTTAAAATTTTTACTTTGAAGAACAAAAAAATCTTCAGTGCATCACCCGCTTTGATAATTATGTACTCATTTACGTGCGGGGGCATTTCTCTTTTATAGATTGAAGTTTTTTACAAAGGGTGGCTCGAATTTTAATTTCGGATGGTAGATACACGGTTTCGGCCTTTTTTTAAAAAATATTAAAAATCACCCCGGGGTTTTTTGACGTCGATAGCTTGGGGTGATTATTAGTATTTACATGGATTTTTTTTCGGGGTTTTAAGTTTTTTAAAATGGGTTTTTTTTAACACCACAAAAAGAAAACCAAAAAACCCCAATTTTTTTTACCTAGAAATTTTTACGACCAACCCGTCATCAAAAAAAACCCCCCCATGATCAAAATCAAAATTTTGGGGAAAACATTAAAAAAACTAGTTCATTTTTTTGGGGTTTTTTTCCACGGGACAAAAATTTTTTGGGCCGGGAAAAAAAATTTTTTTTTTGAAAAAATTTAAATTTTTCCCCAAAAATTTTCTAAATTCAGCAAAAAAATTTCATACCTTTGTTTTTGGGGGGTCGTCATTGTATAAAAAAAAAAGGTTTTTTTTTTTTTTCTTTTAGGATCGAATGTTCAAAAAAGTAGGACTATAGTTGTGAAAAAAAAACGCACCACAACAAAAAAAAAAACTAACCCATGGGAATTCAAAAAAAAAAACGTTTTGGGAAAAAATGTTTGGGGGGGCGATATTTCACATTTTTTTTGCACGATTTTAAAACCCCCCCGGTTTTGGGAAAAAACGTTGTTTTAAAGGCAGCGGGCTGTTTTTAAATTTCAAAATTTCGTACCCCTTTTTTATTGATTTTTAATCCGTTTGGGTTTTTTCAGCATGGATTTATTTTTAAACCCCGAAGGGGGCGTGTTTGTAAATTTTTTTATTTTAAAAAAGGGCTTTTGGGGGGTTTTTTTAAATTAAAAAGGGAAAAGTAAGCACGACACAGCGCGTGGTTTTTTTTTTTCATAAGTAGCTAATTTGGGGAAAAAAAAAAAAATCGAACAAAAAATTTTCGGTAATAAAAAAACGGAAAAAAATACCGCGCTTTTCCCCCCCAAAAAAAAAACAACCCCCTTTTGGGGAACGCTTTTTTAAAATTTTTTCCCCCCCTCTTTTTGGGGGAGAATTTTGGGGGGCAAAAACCCTTTCCAGGGATAATGATTCAAAAACTTTAAAAACTTTTTTTTCATATTTTTGGGGGCCGGGCCCCCGCAAGCGGGTCGAATAGGGATTTGGTTTTTTGGGGGACGATGAATGACCAAAAAAAAATTTTAAAATTTAAAATTTTTCCAAAAATTTTCAGCGCTTTTTAAAAATTTTTTTAAAAAATGGGGGGGTTTTGGTTTGAGGGGGTTTTCCAAAAAACAATCTCAACTGTTTTTTTTTTCTCGGGTGGGGCGACAAGAAAAAATTTTTCCCAAAAAATTTTCCCCCCGACAATTATTTAGCTTACAAACCTTTTTTTTTTTATAAAATTACTTCTTTAATTGTTTTGCGTTCTACAGAATCGATTTTTTTTTTCGTAAAATTTTTCCCAAAATTTTTGTTAAAGGGCACCCAAACTGTCGGGGGTTTTTCCCGTGGAAGAAAAGGGGGAAAATAAAAATATAGATACAATACCGATATAAATTAAGCGAACCCCCTTAGTAAAAAAAACCAACTTTTTTTTTACATAAAAAGCCCTTTTTTAAAAAAATTTAAAAAGGGGTCGGAACCCCAAAATTTAAAAAAAAACACACTGTTAAACGGGTTTTGTTCGCGTTTGATCGGGGTCGCCAACAAAGCTACTTTTCTGTTTTTCGAGTTTTTTTATAAACACTCATATTTCTTAACCCTTTCCCCAAAAACTCATTTTCCCCCCCAAATAGGACCCAAAAGCCTATCGCAAAAAACCCAGTTAAACCTACCAAATTTAAATTATAAAACCTCATTTCCAACCACTGAGGAGCAGCGAACAGCATAAAACCTTATCAGCCTGCGAGTTACTCGCAGGCTGACTGGTTTTTGCTGTTCGCAAGGTTTTTTTCTGGTGTCCTCTAGGGGGGAAAGTTTTTAACTCGCTATCCGTCTTTACTTTGATATTTTTCCCCTTTCTATCCCCAGTCGACCTTTTCCTCATGACATTTCAAAACCCACATGGGTTCTTGAACTCAAGTTTCGGGATTTTTTTTTAGAAGACTAGTAGGGGATGACAAAAAAATGAGGTAGGAATCAATTTCACTGTTTACCACTTTAGATGTAGGGGAAAAATGGCCCCCGACGACTACTGATGTCTAATACAGAAACTTGTAGACTTGCGGCCTTCATGCTATATATTGTCTGTTTCTTGAGTTATCTGCCAGCAAGGATTTAGACAGAAAACGTGCTAAGATGAGAGTTGTTGAAATATCCCTTGTTTTCTAATAAATACATTTTTTGTGTCGAAACGGGAAATAACTTTTTAATTTCCTTCATTCCAGATTCAGACTGAGGAAAACCTCGTATATTATGAAATGAACTGTTATTTTCTTTTTTTTTGATGTTATCAAATTTTTGTAAAATTTTTTTTTTGTTTTTTTTCATTAACTTTTTATACAAATACAAAATTATGTTTTCGTTGTGCTGTTACACGTTACAGAAAATAGCACTTAATATTTGTGGTATGAATATTTAATTTTTTTAAATAAATAAATAAAAAAATAAAATAAAAAATTTAAAAAATAAAATAAAAAAAAAAATTTTTGAATAAAAGTCATTTTTTTTTTTTGCAAAAAATTTTCCCAAATTTCGTTCTTCATAAGATGCTTTTTTCAAATCTATAATTCCTCATGGCGCGTCTTATGGATGTGTTCGGGATCATTGTCCAACTCTGTTCGATTTTTATTTTTATAAGTTTGTTGTTTCACGGCATGTAGGTATTATTCTGTTACATAAATGTTTTTACGTGTTGTCAATTCAGATAAATTTTTTTACTATATAGGTTTTGTGATGTCAGGGGGTAACAACCGTAATGTCACCTATTTAAAAACATTACGTTTCGTCCCTCTTTCCCTAAAGAACAACCCCCACCCCCCCGCGCACGGTAACGGCTACCCGGATTTAACGTCATCCCCCATTACTTCCCTTGCCTTATATTTAGAATTTTTAATTCTAGTTTTTAGCATCCATTTTTGCGTTTGTGAATTGTATTTGGGGTTTCCTTTTTATTTAAATCATAGACCACAGGACCCTCATATTAGCAAAAAAAAAAAAATTTTAAAAAAAATTCGACCTCTTTTTAAACAATTTTAGAGGGTGATTTTTTAAAAAAATTTGGGTCCCCGCGCATAGACAGTTCGGTTTAAGGTAAAACAGTAGAAATGAAGGGGGGATATGTTTACTTAAGCCGTCAAAAGAAATATTAATCTTTTTTTGTTAGGCTCAAATACTGAAGGTCTCTAGCGCATCGTAGTCACAACTCAAAGTACTTTTGGAATTGGGGTTTTTAAATTTAAAACAATGGGCAAAATTTACTTAGAAAACAATAAATCTACATTTGCTTCTCTCTATTTTCTTACTTGTATGGTGAATTTATCTTTTCTAGAAAATATTTTTAAAAAAATTTAAGGGATTGATACATTTATGGTGTGAAGTGACATGGAACAATAACTTTATTTGTCCCATTTTCTTACTTTTCTATTAAAATTTACCTTCGCAGCAATCCTGAAGTATTAAAGGGTTTTGGGGGGATCAATACTAAAAACCCATACCCTTTTCCATTTTGTTTAATTTAACAGACCATGATCCATTATCTATTTTACTTGTTTTTTTCAATAAGTTGTAACTTCCCTTATTTTTTACCTACATGCCACAAAAATTAAAAGGGGATTGACTTTAATATTCACACATTTTAACTTCGCTTCTGACAGTGCTCTCAGTGCTTTGATTTTTATTCTGTTCAGTGCAATGAAATAAAATACCATATCCTCCAGTTAACATTACTTATCTGGGTGAACATCCTTATTTATCGTCCTCTTATGTGGTTTGTGATATTTTATATAATTGCAAGATATTTAGCAAATGTGTGTATACTAGCTATTTCATTCGATATTTTGCGAGGTTTCAAAGATGACCATCTTTTAAACTTAAAATCGCTTTATCTTGTAGTGTCTCTTTGTTTATCCTTATTATTCACACTCCAACAGTATATCAAATGATTTCGTTATTCTTTGTCACATAAAGCTTATTTATTTAGGAAGCATGTCTATGGTTTCAGTATAATTGGTCTGTCGCGATATTAATGCGCAGCGTTTCAGACACAGTTTCTATCGTTGCTGTCATGTGTCCTATACTATTTCCTTACCACAAATGTCTCTTCTATCCGTAGACATCTTTTCAGGGCGAGTACAGCCAACATCTGCAAATACAGTAAAATCTCTTGTAAGAAAAATGTCAACAACATTAAGGCTATAATTCCCTTACCTTCATCTTAATAAAAACTATAAAATCAGACAAGCTATATTAGATACGTTGTTGATGATCCTAAAACGAAGTTCTATCTTTCTTTTTTATTTGCTCATAAATAGACAGTTTATCTTTTTGAGTGTTCACTTTTCTAAGCGATGTAGTTATTTTTTTAGGTTAAAAATTCCGGTATTGCAGAATGACTGACTATCACTTTATGTACATTCCAGGTACTGCTATTCTGGCGATACGGTACAATCATGTCTCCAGGGATTCCATCATGTGCATCGGAGCGATAACGATGTTGAAGACTGGAGTGGTACTAGAGTGGGCCTTCGTCCTGTTTGCCTTGATCTTGCCCTTCGGCTTCTTCGGAAGCGCCTACATTATCACGCGATCTTGTTGGTTACGGGATGATAAAGTCGAACCCGTGTGATAACATGTTACAAACAATATGCTCGTATACGTGGCATTCTGTAAAAGCGTCTGGGGTGTCAATGATGCAATGCTTATTTTAAGCATGTTCTTCTCTTATATGCACCAACATAATCTCTTATCATTTTACATTATAAAGCTACTCAAATATATGTAAATTAATATGCGTTGTGAACTATTGTATTTTATCATGTATACATCCAACAATACCAAATAATTACAGTTTATAAATTCCGCAGGGGGCGGAGTGTTTGTGCCGAAGACGTTTATGGTTATGGGACCTTGCCAGCTTATTTCATTGTTTTGTCGGAAATAACCGTAGCTGATACAGTAATTCGGTCATATAAAGTCATCAAGTTGATTAAAAGTGGAGGTAGACATTGTGTGCACAGAGGCACCCGGATAGAACCAGCGACTTACCGCAAGCCAGCTGGAAGACTACCAAATATGAACACTCGGGGTGACCCTTTCGGGATCAAACTAATAGCGTTGAGGGGCTGGATGATGTTAGGATGCCCTTTGAACGATAACACTATTGAGTCGAATGTTTTGCCAACAGGCATGGAGGTCCCAATTTAGTCATGGGTATTTGTTTTGTTTTTATATAGGCAAAACATTTTTTATGCATAGAAAAGCAATATGCAACTAGTGTATGTGTCCTCTATTTTACGCGTTCATGAAGCTGTAGTCGGATATTTTCTGCAAAATCATCTTTATGCGAATAAATAATTAACCCAAAGGTCATCATCAATCATAAGCTGAGTTGTGCAAATTTTATAACACACGAAAAAGGGCGTTTTAAAAATAATGTTTTGCCTGTATAGCGATCGTGTATTTTTTGACAGTATATAGTAATTAACAGATATTTTCTGCCAAGTTTGCTTTCTTTACCTCTGTGAGTATTTAGAAAAGTATTTTCCTAGTTCGAGCCTATCAGTGGTAGAGTTTATCGTATCAGTAATGGCATTGTCAATTAAAAAATGGTGCACACTTTTTAAAGAATTCTTTATGACAATTTCTGTTTTACAAAGCTGAATAAGAGTATTTTAAAAGGAAAAAGTTTCAACCTATAAGAATTTGGAATCAGCCGTAGTATCCAAGTTTTTCAGTTGATCAGTTAGATTGGAAACACGTTTCAGGGAACTTTAATAGGATCATTTCTTTTTTGTTTTATTCGACATAGCAGTCTTTAGAAGAAAATTTATAACACCAGCCAATCAGATTTAAGCGCAATGTTTTCTGGTTGATCTTTACATTTTGAGCATCTTGCTAAATTCATTTATACAAATGTCCTTTTATTTGGTTCATGGTCTGTTTGAAAAGATATCAAAATATCAATCATAAATAAACGACAAGAAGATGCCGGACACCAAGACATTACAATAAATCTGTGAGACAAAACTTAGGTGACTAAAAGGTTCAGACTATTAACAAATTGCCAACCATTTATAGATTAATAATTTCAATCGTAAAGCGAAATAAAACTCTTTTTTAAGGTAAATTCATAATACATTTTCTTGTTTTCTGTGTAATCAGCATGTCACTTGCATTTTTTTTCTAGTCCCCATTAACAATTTACCCAAGACACCTTTGAAAATGAGAGACATGTTATGAAATTTTACGTGTTCATGCCTTTAACCATAACTTATGTTGGTTCTTATGTACTCACTATGATTATTAAGAGCAAATGGTGTGAGGAAGCCTTCCAGCTGGCTTGCGGTAGGTCGGTGGTTCTACCCAGATGCCTCCGTGCATTCGGGGTCTTTCTCCACATGTAATAAGCTGGACGTCGCTATATGACTGAAATACTGTCGAACCGACGGTAAACTCAAATAGTCAAGAGAAAATGGAGCTGACATTCATTTCAGCTTGGCACCTAGCACATAATTGTAGTCCCAGACTGGCTCTTGGAGTTGGGCTTGGTGTGGTATCATGCCAGTATCTGCTAGGGACAGATCTATTTATGTGTCATATTGATAAACGAACCATTTGACTGAACTACTGTAGGAGGGATAATAATCTCAAGTAAATATAGTTATATGATCTTGTCGCTCAGCTTATGATGGTGGTTCCTGAACTGAACGACCCTATTTCAGGAACAAAGCAGAAAATAGCTGAGAGACCGCAGGATTTACATGATGAAATAGTTATAATTTTAATTCCAGCGTTTTAAAAGGGTTGAACATGCAAGTCTAGTTACTAGTAGCGAGTAAACTGAACTCGCTCTTTGTTTTATAATAGCCCCGCCGACAGTCTCTCAGTGCCTTGAGCGCTTTGATTTATTTTTCATGATGTTCCGGGTTAAGGTTCATTCATAAGTTGCATACCCAAGGAGGTCATCACCTGGTGTACACAGTCGCATTGAATTTATACGCTACTGGACGCGGGGTGATACGATACGGTGAAAACGCAAATTGCACAAATCAACAATGCCTGCTTAGACTGGCAGCTACCGTCAGTCTAAAACGTGTGTGTGAGCCAGTATCAGACTATATTTATATGCGTGCTCTATCTATATGTTTATTGATCTCATTTTGAATAATAATCCATTTATATGCCAACAACATTGCTGAACTAATGTGAAGAACACGCGCATGACACATCAAGTCAAGATTCAATTACTTACGTTCATTATTAGCTATTGACAAGATATGTTGCTGTGCTAATGTTACAGTACGGATGATAGTAAAGCAACCAATTATAAATGGGTGTTACATGTGTCAACGTGTGTCCTTGAAGATTGAAGAAAACCAATATTCACTTGTTTCATACAATTCGTTCCGCGCATACTGTTGGCAATATCAAATGGATATGTTTTGTAATTTTAGATAATATCTCTGCTTTCTATCCCTTGATATACATTAAAGTGCTTTGTCATATGGTTACAATGATGTCGTTTTTCAGATTTTTTTCTCAAGCTGATGTTCAAGTAATACAATCAATTCCAGCGATGCCACAGAGGTCGTCATTGACATAACAGAATTATATAATGCGCTTAACATACTTGGCGGTTTAAAAGTGCTAATGTTTCTCCTGGTGGAGGTTTAAAAACAAATATCTGTTAGTACTATTAAAAGGAAAAAAAAGTATAATAAATAACACAAGGATTTGAAGCGAGAAATACTTGGAAGGCATAAGTGTCTCATGAGAGCTTAAGAAATGAAAATTCAAATTGTTTTTAAGAAGATCTGGAGCGATCGCAGAAGGATTCTTTAAAAGAAAAGAAATTTTACATTTCATCATAAATAACAAACAGTAAAATCAAGCTCTTTCATATTCTTGTGACAACTTCATATGATGCAAAAGGACATATGATACTAGTAATCATTTTCAAACTTTAAAAAAGCATTCTAATGACAATATTTCACTCAATTTAGACAGTAACATGCGACAGATACATTTATAGAAGTATTTTTGGAGTATTTTTCCACGAGCAATTTTTGTCCAAACATTGTCATTTGAAATTGAAAAAATAAAATAAAATGAATGTTTAACAAATGATCGTGTCATATAATGTAATCACATTGTTGTGATTCCTAGTTTTTTGTGAAAAAAAAAATCGCGGTTGCGAAGTCATTAAAATTGAAACGGACTAACAAAACATTCGTCTACGGAATTTTTCTGTTCGAATAAGGAAACAGTAATATAATAAAACACACAAAAACTTTTTTAAGACAAATTTGGTCGTGAAAACAGCATGAATATTTCACAAGTTAATATGCATAAAAATGTTTGAAATTTCTAGGTTATCATTTCAATAAATCAATAATTAGTTTTCTTTTCAAATCATGTGCATCAAAGCTTCATTTTTAAAGCTGAATTAATTATAAAACCAATATATTGTGTATTGGTGATGCTTTTTAATTATTCTCTCACAAATCGAATCTAACTTCTGTGTTGAGGATTTCCAAGACTAACTCTATATACTTGGTAAAATGTGCAAGAGCATAAACTCCTTAAAGAAATATATAGGCATAAACCATTGTCTTCGTGCACAACTAAAAATAATAGCAACGGTAAGTTTGAACCAAATTTCTTTTGTAGTGTAACAGGACTTGTGTTGACAAGATTTTGCTTACATGAACTCTTTATTAGGAAAAGTTACAGATGGCCATAATTCTTTCATGTGAGCACAAGACTGAGCCATCATGCTTAGATTGATATGGTCTGCTACATAAATGTATCTTGTAGGAACCAACTGCATATAAAGGCATGTATTGTAGATAAGTTTGAACCAAACGTGAGAGGTGTTGCGATCACAATATATTTCTTATAGACGGACAAACAGACTGGCGGACGACTGGGAGTAAATACATTTTGCGAGAAAACGTGTAAACATATTTTCTAGATAATAGGAAAATTTCGAGTTAACACATATGTTTCACGCGTTTTCTTTTCTAGCCCCGAAAAATATTTAAACATCTGCTAGTCCAGTGTTTGCTAGTGTTTGTGTGTGTGTGTTTCTAGTTCGTTTTATTGCCTAGATATGATCCTTAATGTGTAAGACGACATTCGCTTGTCTGTCCATCTGTCCTTCTGTCTGATTGTATTACTACAATTATTTTCTCTATGACATATCATAATTATGATTACATTAACCTTGAGTTAACTTCAATATGAGGTCGATATTCGTAATATATTTCTTTCTCTCTGAAAAGGAAAGCACCGTTCGCCTAATTTACCAGAAGTAATGCCCCACGCTTCAGTCCAGTCGAGCAACTTAGTAGATCGCTAACGTGGCTTGATTTTAAGTATTAACTTGACAATGCATGTAACCATCGATTTCTAAACCAGCAATTACAACTTGCCGTTGATTTCTCACATTTCGACTACAGATCTGTGAAAAAGGCTGGAATTTGGGAACCGGGTATTCAATACCCATCTTAAACAAAATTCTGCCAGCTGGGAACTTGTATATTCTTCGTGAACACACATGCTACATACAAACACGCAGCTATATGGGTATTTGGTATTCAGTACAGTATTGCTCTACAACGGTATTCACTTCCAGCTGGGAATAGGGTATTCGCGATTTCCGAACTACATCCGAATACCAGGCTACATTTATCTGGCGATTGAATATTCAAAATATATTCAGTGAATGGGCCATTCATAGCAAATTTTGAATACTAATACCAAGCAAGCTTAGAATTCGAATGTAGCTGCATATTGAATAACCATTACCAAAGTTCCTGCCAATTTCACATCATAAAATTGCATGTGAAGGTATATGCTCAGCAATTTAATGTATACATCTTAACTGCTACATTAACTTTACAGAATCGTGAAATTTAATATGAAGCGTACGGATTAAGTTCCAAATATTATCTTCTTTATATACATGCCAGAGTTCTGTGTCTATATTTTGTTTATCCACTGAAGTATATTAAACAACAAATACAAAGCATTTGAATTTAATTACAGAACTATGTTAAAAGGTTTACGGATGCTATGTTTAAAACTTTTATTTGTTATAAATGCTATTTTTGATGATTTATTTGTATCAATGATTTGCTGATTACTAAACGTGACCAGACACGACAAATGATGAAAGCTTTCTTAATGAAGATTTATTCTGGATTTCTGGTAACAAAAATGACAATCAACGTGTACTCTACTATATATGTTTCCGATGCAGCAATGTCGATTTCATTTAAGGTAGTTTAGGCTTTCTTGTGATTGGATAAAAGCAAAATCAACCTGAACTTTTGAAGAAACATAATTGCCGTTCATTAGGCGAAAAAAATAAATTGTTTATTTCCACTAACATCTCCGAAAAAAATAGAGTCGATATGTCGGCTGAACTTTAGTTTATTTTCAACTTATTATCAACTTATTATCCATTTTACCTTATTTCTTTTTTAGAAAAAGTGACAAAAACAATGTTTTGAAGCCGTATTAGCCCGAATGCTACGAAAAACAATTTTGGTCGGTACAAAAAAATTAGGGTCGGTCGGTTTAGTGGAAACAAGTAACTTTTTCATTACGCCTTATATTACAAAAATTAAAAGCGAATAAGTCTTCGCCCTATAAGTTATATTCGAATCATGATGATTTATCATCTTTAAACAGGCCTGATTAACCAATATTGGTTTTTCCGTCGATTCATACAATTGATGTGGTTTATAACCAATATGTGACAGTCATCCGTAATTGTCACGTGTGATGCTTAGATAACTTCAAAGCTGTCCCGTCGTAAGCTGAACATTGTGGTTTCCGCCACTTTTTGAAAAATGCATAAGCACGAGAGGACAGACTTATATCGCCTCTTGAATACTTGTTCCTACTTTTGTTTCTTGTTGTGTTTTGGAACACGTGATATACAGCAGAAGACACCGAGCTCTGTATATTGGTAATTTTTTACTAATTAATTTCCCATCAATGTTTCAAATTATTCCAACAATATCACCTGGAAAGTAACAATTACAAAACACTCAATGGCGCCCAACAATTTTCAAAGTCCACCATACAGTAAGGTGAATAAATCAGACATTTTCAAGTAAATGAGGAATTTTTTAATATTTCATTCTTGGAATGAAACTATGTATTTTTAATACCAGAGTTAAACATTTAAATAGAAAAGGCCTTTTTTTGTACCCTGTGTAATCTGTAATATACCGAGTTATATCTAAGACTGTATTGAAATTATTTCCATTTATCCCCTTTTTATGTAATTCTATTACAGATATTATCTAGCTTATAATACATATGTAATTCTATTACAGATATTATCTAGCTTATAATACATATGTAATTCTATTACAGATATTATCTAGCTTATAATACATATGTAATTCTATTACAGATATTATCTAGCTTATAATACATATGTAATTCTATTACAGATATTATCTAGCTTATAATACATATGTAATTCTATTACAGATATTATCTAGCTTATAATACATGTGTAATTCTATTACAGATATTATCTAGCTTATAATACATATGTAATTCTATTACAGATATTATCTAGCTTATAATACATATGTAATTCTATTACAGATATTATCTAGCTTATAATACATATGTAATTCTATTACAGATATTATCTAGCTTATAATACATATGTAATTTTATTACAGATATTATCTAGCTTATAATACATATGTAATTTTATTACAGATATTATCTAGCTTATAATACATATGTAATTCTATTACAGATATTATCACTCATGTGCCTTCAAATGTTTAAACGATACAACATCAGCTGTCCGATTGCAAACACGTCGTTTGACTTGTTACTTAAGTTTTTTCTTTGTTCCTCTGTTTGTTGTTTTGTTTTGTAAAACACGTAACACTTTTATGTAATTTTCTTTGGGTTTTAAGTGCAACCTTAAATCCAATGACTAGATGACCTAGCTTTATTATTCTCTCTTCACGTAATACTTTTATCTTATCTCTGGTGAAAAAATACATGTAGCTACACTAATAGCCCTCACAGTTTTTGTTTCAAGTAAAATTGGTGACATCTAAAACCATTAAGTGTCAAGAGATCTTTAAACTAGGAAAAATGTCTTTGGTGAAGGCGGTTTATATATGCACGAATGAAACTAAGGCAATAATATGTACAATATTGAACAGTGCTGTCTGGAGCGAGAGATTTTAACGCTGGATGGCAAAGGTGAATCGACAGTGTGTCAACTACTATAACAAAATAACATTTGCTTTTGTTATCGAAAGTAAATTTGCTAAGCTCCTGAAGAATGTATATGTTTTTAGTTTTTAAATCGAGTTTGCAATTCACCGAAGTACTCGTCCTTAGCACGAATTACATTTTATTTATTGTTTGGATTCCTTCTCTCGAAGATTTGCAATAAGTTGAACATGATTAGACTTCACAAAACTGGAGGCAAACACTAGTAGAAAGAGTAATTCATCAACAATCCAAAGACAACAAAATTTTTTGATATGTCGAATTTTGCGGGTTTTTTAAATGATTTTTTCTGATTAAGGAAAATGGAATTATTTTTGTTTTATATTTTCTTATCTGCAATTTAAGGAATTTTATTTGATATGTCGATTTTTGCGGGTTTTTTAAATGATCTTTAATCGATGCTTTCATATCATTCATTTGGGTATACTCGTTTACAGATCGATCGAACCTCGCCCGGTCATTTCTAGAGTCTCAGAGTTGGCTGGAATTCCACACCCAGTCCGTGCAGCAGCTATTGCATATCATTCCACTTCCGGAAATTGTTGCACAGATATTCTGCCACTTCATTTATCTTTCTTTTTGATGCAGACAAGATAGGTCCTATGTATATAAATGTACCGGAAGCCAGTTGTTAGTGGAATGTTGAACGAACTTCTGCATATCTTCTCCTGTCTCTCGGGCGAACGCCTGTCGAGTAGCGGTTTATGATTGCCATGTCGCACCTGAAGTTGAGGCATCGTCCGGCACATGGTAGAGAGTCGATGCTATGGGAGACTGGCTGACGACAATGCTGCCTTGGGGTTCTCCATCACCGACAGGGAAACGACCGACTTGCCGATGCTTGACCAAGCACTTTGACTAGTGATTAATCAGCAAACGATCATGCATTTCTCAAAATCATCAACCGAGCGTCAGAAAATGCCCATTCAGGTCGACGATAAAACTATTAAAGCCGAAAACGATTTGGCGGAAAATTCTCCTGAAATTATTCGCCCTATCCATCCTTACAAAATGCTATGACTTTGCAAAAATATTTTTCCGATTAATGACATAATCGCTGCCTTTAAATACCAATTTCGTGATGGTTTGCAAGAAAATCAAATACCATAACATCCTTTCCCAGATCACGCGAGACTCATCTGAATACTTAATATCGCAATTTATAATCTTAAGTTTTAATAACTGATTTAGAATGGTAATTATGATTTGGCTAACATTCAATTGAAATTTGATTATCTATCATTGCGAAGATGATTAATAAATAAACAATTTAGTAGCTGGAATTATGGTAATAAAGGAGAAACTAAATAGATAGAAGGAAAATAACATGTAGAATTGAATTAATAGTATTTTCATTTTAGATATATTTCATCAACTGGTGCTTGTTCCAACCTTTACAAGACACGCGCATGTTGAGTCGGTTTTATTTTTGTCACTTAGTCAGTTTCGTTTGGTACTATCTTACAATGATTAATGGCTTCTTGTCCGTGAAGCAGTACTGAATTTTTATGTACAGGACTGTCGACTGACGCGTTTATTCAAAGCAAATTTACAAATGTATAAATGTTTATAGGGTAAAAGCAAAGGCAGACTATCTTAAAAGAGGTATAAGACGCTATCTGAAGCAGTTCATATGATTTTTTTATACCTGCTTAAACAAGGATGATTCATCTGAAATAAAATTGTCATATGAATGTGTTTATTAATAGAGTCAGCCAGTCAAATCTTGCATCTGATTACCGATAAAGAGCAGTTTGCAAAAGATGAGATATATGTTGTTGACAGTTACTCTGTCTTTCTTCCTTAAGTATTATATATAGATGTGTATTCATACACTTGATTACACGCATTTCAGCGATGATCAATACGGTATTCTACTTCGTGCAGAGTCTGATTATTTCCGGTAACCAGTTTGAAGTTTCCTTCCGTTGCCATACGTTAATTAAAACCAATTTGTGTATCCAAGCAAGAGACAAGGGACTGCAACGCCCATTTCAACAAAGTTCCCATTCTATGTGTTTTCCCACTCAAGACGTCTAACCAAGTGAGTATATTTAATTTCGCATTTTGCTTTGATTATGACAAGCGAAATAATCTGAGCACATCAAACAAAACAGAAAGCCCGCGTTTGTATTTATTTTATATACCTTACTGGTTTGTATTTATTTTATATACCTTACTGGTTTGTATATTGACGTATTAGTTTTCTTGGAAGAATAAAGCAAGATTTAATATATTTAGTGATCTAGTCTGTAAACATTGAGCAATATTTTTTGAAAATGATGAAAAACAAATAGCGAAATTTAAATGGTTAAAAATTTAAATACAATATTTAGATTTAATTATTTTCGTCGATTTTGAAACACGTTTTTATCACTTTTCTTAATCACACTTGACGGTAAAATGTAAAGAGTTGGATCAGTACTTTGCACCTAAAGGTCATGAACATCATTGACCCCAACGGGGCTCGAACCCACAACCTCTAAATCCGCCCTAACAACACACACACACACACACACACACCTTTGTGTGTGTGTTTTATAAAAAGTTGTAATGACTGTTCGGCCGATATTGCTTCTTTTATACAATTATAAGGAATAATGTAAACACCAACAACAGAGCAAATCAAATATATGTTATTGTATGGAAGTAAATGAGACAATGAGATGTAGTATACGAGAGACTGAGTGAGAAAGAGATAAAGATTGAAAGAGAATGGAAATAAACACTTTGATAGAAAGGTAGAGATATACACATATAATGTTTCTTAAACACCAATGACTATGTTGTCTAACAATTTTATAGCTGTATGGAAAACAGCACGTAATGTCGTTTTATGCATTTGTGAAAAAATAAAAAATTAAATAAGGAAATGAAATAAGGAAATAAGAATATTGAGAAAAATAAAAAAAAAAAGATATACGGCGTCGGGTTTAAAGTAATGGAGAATGCAAAACGGTCGTATGAGGTACGAGTCCGAGTCTGTGAAACATTTCAACACACTATTAGGAAGTCTTAACCCTTTCCCTCATATAGACTCATTTTGACGCACTCAATAGGTACCACATAAAGCCTGATCTGCAGAAAAACCACAGTTAAACCTTACCGAATTTAATTGTAAAATCCTCATTACCAGACCACTGAGGAGCAGCGAACAGCATAAAACCTGATCAGCCTGCGAGTTACTCGCAGGCTGATCTGGTTTTATGCTGTTCGCATAGGTCTTTTCATGGTTTCCTCTATGAGGGAAAGGGTTAAAGCGTCATCAGCGGAGTGAACATCATTGTAATAGAGCGCACCGCCTTTCAATCATACGGAAACTGTGACACAGAATATAACATACTGCAGGTCTTTATTTCGGCACGAAACTATTCTCAATGTGCATCAAAGAGAAGTGTTTTGATAAAAGAAAATACAAATTCCGCTCTATCTTACTTCACTATCCTTAAGTAGGTCAAAGGTGAAGTTAGACAGCTACATCGCGAAACATTCACAAGGCATAAACGATAAAACTAGCTTAACATGGAGTTTTACAAGACTTCGCCTTGTCTAAAACATGGTATTCTACAAGGCGTTACTTTGGAGGAAATGAGTACATACGGACTTACATTAAATAGTTTATATTACTGTTTTATAAGCATGCAACCCTTCTAAACCATCGAAATCGATGTTGGAAATTATTGACCAGTCCTTTCTCCAAGGGTTAGAGTTCTATTGAGAATCATTACTCTGCACGTTATCCGTCTACATACAAAATAATGTAATTATACGGCACAATGTCGCGACGATCCTTCCATTACTCATCATTTAACAGATGACGAATACAAACCTCTTGCTGACTCGTCTAGCTTGTCTTATGTTATCGGGTTTGCTTGTTGTTGTTTAATTTTATTATCATATCTTAAGAAAGGATGTGATGCATGCGAAAAAAAGGGGGGGGGGGGGCTGGAAGAAGCAGACAATGAATTTAAGTTAATTTATTTATTTATTCTTATTTTGCTTTTTTTACGGTCGAGGGTCAAGTGTGCGCACAATAATTACCCCCCCCCCCCCCCCCAACCCACACACACACATCCCTCTTTAATTAATATTTCAATACTTTAAGCATTGAAATATATTGAACACATTTCGAGCTGGTGGTTTTGATCCGACGTAACCGAAGACCACCGTTATCAAATTTACTTTCTTCCCTTTTTTTTTGGAAAAACCTCAAAAATAAAAAAAAATGAAAATATTAATTTACTAATTGCCTAAATGCTAAAGAATTCAAAAACAATTACATTTTCAAATTCTTTTTGAATTATTAAATAGTCCATTTATATAATATACTTTTATGCCTAATAAATGTAAACTTTGAAATAAGTCTAACATTAGAATTGCTACTCTAAAATAAAAGTGTGCGGTACATGTAAGTGTTGGAAGAAATATTTGTTCAACTCCTTAAAGAAATTGATTATACTATTTTGAGCTTGAATATGAAAAAATAAGATCATGTCTATTAAAACAATACCGTAATAGATAGACGTTTGCGTGTTTTGACTGTATTCAAAATGGCGTCAAAAAATTATATTTTGTCCTCGGCTAAGAGTAGTAGGTGTAATATCATTTCAGATGAAACCATGTACATGTATTCGAATTACAAAAAATTGAAAAACACACTCAGGGCGTTTAGTAAAGAAACATAAAAGAGACGAGATCGGGACAACAGAAGTAGTTCTAATAACACCAAGTATTTGAATAAAAAATCGTGGAATAACTGGGGTACGACCGTATATTATTCAAAGTTTGCTTAAGTTCACTTATTAAAATCAAATCTTTTTGTGTATTTGATATATTCGTTATTGACCATTTTGAATTCCATCATTGAAAGCATTTAGTTGATTTATCTAGTTCTTTCAACTCTAAATTTCGAAAGTTTCATTTGAGTGTTCTGATATGCAATGGTAATTCATCTTCGGCAAATTTTGTCATGAGAAGTGTACTTACTTTTTCGATAACTCGATGCCCGTTTCAATTTGATCTTAATTATTCAAACAATTGGAAACGATATGAAATACCCTTTAGGATATGGTAGAACGTATGTATTTAACATTTAAAGGGCAATTCATTGGTACGGATGAACTTTGTTTTGTTGGTGCACGGTGGCCTCTCTTCACACTACTTTTTGCAAACCCACAGTAGGGAATTGCTTTTATAATATCAGCAAATTATCGGTATGTTCTTGAGGAATATGCATAAAATCTTACGCATGGTGCTTATTTTAAGAACATAACCAAAGCAATAACTCGGTAATAAGCCTGTTGAAAATACCAAAGTTTTGTTTCATGTTGTGACCAATAAACAGTTTGACCGATTTTTGGAGCGCAGTCGCTGATAGTTGAAAAGTTGACACGCATTAACATACTTAATTTTGAGCAACTCACCTGTTTTAAGTGATTAATGGTCAATCAGAAAGACTACCGAAACAGTGATTTCCGCAGAGAGACCGCCTTATATGGTTATGCACATTGATTTAGTAAAGCTTTTATATGAAACAATTTAAATATCCTGATTTTTCGGAGACACTGCTTGGGGTTTCGTGAGCATTTTGCGTAATGGTTCTCTGTTCTGGACACAGTTTCAATAGTTTTTAGAAGCGAAAGCTTCTTAAGTCAGAGAGTAGATTGGGTATAATCACAATTTCTGTGCAAATAAAACTGTAAAAGAAGCAAGTTTATAAGTCAGTGTTCAGCCGCAGTTTCAACAATTAAACTGCATGTACCTATAAATAACCTTATTTGCACCACAAATTAGCGGCTGCGGAATTAGCTAAATTGGTAAGAGCGTCGTTCAGTATTTTGCTCTTGCAAGGGGTCGTGAGTTCTTGTCCAGCTGAAACCTTTTTTCTTTCAGTCTTTCTTTCTTTCTTTCTTTCTTTTAATACATTTCTTTTTAAAGTCTTGAGTTATACATTTAGAATTTAACTCTAGTTTTTATACTTCCATTATTTTTAGTTATTTATAGAGAGACCGATTTTTCTAATATGTGGGTCCTGCGCATAGACAGGTTCGGTTATAAAGTAAAACAGTAGAATGAGAGGGGGACAGTGTGTTTAATGTAAGCCGTTAATTGAAACATTTTATTTTAATCTTTTTTTGATAGAGTCTCAAATGACAGTAGTGTCTCTAGTCGGATCTGTATGTCACAACTTAGAAAGTACCTTAGGGATTGAATTTATACTTTATACAATGGTTAAACCTTACTTACCAAGAACAATAACTCTACATTGCTTCATCTCTATTACTTACTTGTATGGTGAAATATGCTTTTCTAGAACATACATACTACTGAGGGCATAGTTATTATTCTTTACACATGGGAAGGATATGAAGTGACAAAGAACAATAACTCTATCTTGTCCCATTTTCTTGCTTTTCTATTAAATTTATTTCTGTCTGCAGCAACTTCATAAAGTATTAAAGGTATTGAGAGGATCAATACTAAGAACCACTATTCCTTATCCATTTTTGTTTAATTTGAAGAAGAGCAATAAATAAAATAATCTATCTTACATGCTGTTTTGATAAGATTTAACTTCCCTGATTTTTTTTTTACATGCATACCACAAAAAATTAAAGGGATTGACTTTATACGTAATTCACACATTTTAACTTTCGCATCTGAGAGTGCTCTCAATGCTTTGTTTTTTCCATTGGTTAGCAGGATGACGCATATTGGTGGGTCATCTAAGATTTAAAATTAGGACACTAGGTAAAATATTAGAAACCAGTCTGTTAAATTGTTATTTATTTTGCTCTTCTGGACAATAATAAATCATACTGCAAATCACCCTTTATACCATTGGTCATCCGGGTGAATAATTCCGTTTCATACCTCTCCATATATTAATTTTACATACAGAGGCCGTATATATTATTGGTTATTTTTTATGTTTAAATCAAATGGAAGCAAATACAAATTAACAAATATCAAAATAAAGGATTTATAAAAATTACTATTTAAAACAAACTATACAACTATAGAAATATAACTAAAGAATGTCCAAAAATAAGAATTTAGAAAAAAAAGGGGGGGGGTCCAGCTGGAATCGAACTCATGACCTCTTGAAGAAACAAAAAGTACCGATCGACGCTCGTACCAACTGAGCTATTTTCACAATTGTAAAAAATGTGTGTAAGTAAGGCTATAGATAAACAACCTGATTAAAACTACACAGACAATTGTGCTGTATTGATATCTACACCATCCGTTCCTTATATTACGGTTACATATTAACAAGATAAACATTACGCATTACTTATCCCACCCATCATGTAATAAATAAACTACTATGTATAATTACAAGCTCAATACAGAGGACATGAAATTTGCAATATCCAGACCGACAGCGAAGCGATAAGTATGTCATGAACGATATGTTTGTAAACATCATTAAAATACGTACATCTACTGGCTAACAATCTCTCAAATATGATAAATTACACTGGAAACTATTTAAACAAATACAAATCACGTATTTGAAACCCTAAAAATCACATAGAAAAATATCGGTCACTGAAAACTATTGCTATCACAGCTTTACATTCGACTGCAATACCAATTTTGCACATGCGCAAACGGAAGTGTAAACCCATTTTAATTGGATATAGTAATATACATACAGTACTTAACAACAGTAATGTATATACAGTACTGAATACCGCCCAGAAAACCTTTGCGGTTAACAACTTCATTGAACGAACTCTTTTGATTTTTTAATACAATATGGTGGAACTAATGAAATGGTGTAATTTAATAATTTAACATTACAAAATACAATCGTCAAATCCCAAGGCGTATAGATAACATTAATCAGGCGTTGGTATTCGAAATTGAACATTAGTATTATAGGCTTGGATCGAACTCGTGATCTCCTAGCACTTGTTCAAACCACTTGGCGACTGGGACAGTATATAACAATAGAATCAGAACATTTTTTTTTTTTATAAACATTATACATCGTTTAATTAAGAAGACATGCACAGTTTGTAGATTTGAAGTTGTTTGCAGATAAATCTACAGACCTACTGCATTCGTTTTTGACTATCAATCTGCACGTGTGACCTTGACCTTTCAGTTACGGACCTGTGTCAAACCAATTCATCATTTTGAACAATTATGCATACATTATTCCCAAAAATCCGTTAATGCACAAACGATAAGTATTATATCCATTTTTCACATTTATCTTTAAGGTGTGACCTTGACTTTTTAAGCTACGGGTTTGTATCATGGGGCTGCATGTTTCTTAACAAGTGTGCCAAGCTATCTTTTTTCAAATTCTTTTGAAACACGATGATGTTACAGTCTGGACAATGCCTATTGTACCTATTATTTACCTTTTACCTATAAGTCTGACCATTATCTATAACCTAGAATCTTGTTCATGTACCAGCTCACCGTTTCAACATGATGTACAGTTGTACTGAGTTATTTTACGTCAAGGAATCAGATGACTTTTATGGTAACGCGTACTGACAGTATGGAGGACTGAAACCTTTCAGACACATTCTTTTTCAAGTAATGTTATGTTTTGTCATTCATATTTACGTATAAGACCTGTCGCAGCCTACGCGGAATGGAATATTGTTATCGGCAATAGCTTATTTTTTATCTTTATGCTAAAAATTTACTCAAACACTAAAGAATTCGACTGGCATTTTCAATTTTGACAATTATACTGCGGGTAACTTCAACGCACAAACAGTATTTTTAATGTAAATAGTGCTATAATGGCTAATTATTACAGACAAAAAGGGGTCATTATATTACTTTATTTTAAAAGATAACTTTTTCTGCTTGTTGAATTTTAACAGCTGACTTTCTTTTATAAATTAGATATTTTTTTTCAACTTGCGGGGTCATAAATCTCACATCCGAATTACAGTACGTTGCGCAATGCAACTAATGTTTCGCTGAATAATTGCCTGTCGTCTGAAATGCATCCGATAATCCTCTCTGCAGACACAGAACAAAAACTCATCAATCATGAAGTACGTATCCTTTTCCCCCCAATCCTCAAAACGAAGCGTTGCATCAATTGTAAATTAATCTTTACATCTTCTTGTTATCACGAATTTTCGAAACCTGGCTTGCATGATCAACACTTGTCTGTTCATTTATTTACGGATACAATAATTACAAAAGCTTGTTGTTTAATCTTATTTATGCTTACTTGTTCTGGATTAACCGGTTTGTCATTCATGAGCCAGAGAAGTTGCGTCCTGAATACAATGTGACATAATTATGACGTCAAATATTACTTTGCTATGCTGTACATATAGACCCTTTCAACAAGGGTTTGGCAATACTCGGCATAATTCACTCATGTAAACAGACCAATCAGTGACTTTAGAAAACCGTTTGTGTATGTTTATTTCCCATTGAACACTGTGTGGAATTTTACACCAGCATGTAGAT
Organism: Solen grandis; assembly: GCA_021229015.1. Lineage (NCBI taxonomy): Eukaryota > Metazoa > Mollusca > Bivalvia > Adapedonta > Solenidae > Solen > Solen grandis. The sequence goes on along the minus strand of CM037786.1, from coordinate 47,407,330 downwards.
AAAGTGGTCGATAAGTATTCGTTGATTTACGTACGTAGGTTTACGTCTCATGGTCTATTACTAGAAAATTATGTTGCTGGTCACTGATGATAAGCATTTAAACGCGTGATTGATATTATTACCGCTGGAGACCGAAGGAGGAATGATACTTTTCATACGTCCGGCAACCAAAACTGTAGCATACTAAGATCTTGGAGTGGAAAGGACTCCATTATTTTCTAAGCTTTCATGTTTTCAGTGTAAAGTTGATTCAGAAAGTAACTTGGAGGCATAAGTTTGCAAATGTAAAAAGATCCCCTCTGATAAAATGTACAATGTACATTTTTTAAACAACATTTTTTATCCAACCGTATTTATTTTGCTTTAATATCTGTTCTCCGTAACATACATATCAACAGCTTGTATTCAAAATGTATCTTAACATGGACGAGAGACAATAATCTCCAAAAGTGATATTTGAAAGTTCCACAATGACATGTACATGTATATCTCCATGTAATAATTACATATATCTTAATACATATATTTGTATATATTATATAGAATCGCATGCATTATACAATGTTAATATGCCATATTTATTTATATTTCTGTATGTGTGAGTGTGATTTAAAACTTTAAACGTTGTTATCCGTTTACAAAATATACATTTTTGCTCAGTGTATTTGTGTATCTAGTATCAAGTTCTACTGTTGAACAATTTGCTTACCGGTACATTCTGTTATTATACTTCCTGTTTACAGACAATCTTATACAGACATTGGCAATTTAGTGTTATTTAAGATGCGGTTAATCGAACATACCATTTCGTTTTCAGAAAACTAATGTGTGCCGCGTATTGTATTCCACATTTAACATCCGTCGTATGCACAGATGTCAGGAATATAACATTACTCTCAATAACAAGGCCGTCATCCGAATGACAATTTGCTATACTTACGCGCGCAAGCTGCCATGATTACTAGTGTCTCATGCCACACATTGTGGGCAGAATGTAGGGATTTGTTTTGAAGGGAAAATGATTAATGAAATTCGTCGGTGAGAGCTAAGATGTGGATGACTTAGTTTCCGATTTCTGAAATTGTTTCGCTCAGCTCTGTCATTTGACAAACGAAGTCATTATAATATTGCTTCATTGCTAACACCATGCACAGTTTTTACGATCATGTCTTCATGTGTGTTATCTGGTCTACTTGGAATGACATTTGATGTAAAAGTCAGGTATCCTATTTTGATATGGATTTTTCTTTTCAATTTATATTCTTTGCATTTGCATAACAAATTTAATATCTACACTTCTAAACGAGTACGTGACTTCATGTTCCATAGGTAACGTACAATCCGAAGGATACATAGGTTCGAACCCCGTTGGGGCAAGGTTTTTTTTATGACCTTTCCAGGCGAAAAGGACTGGTCTAACCAAGGAACCGCCGAGAGGGATAAGTATAAAATCTAAGAACTTGTTCCCCAATCGACGTAAAATATATAAGTTTAAACTAAAACGAATATGAAGTTATATTGCATTTTATATTACTGTTTAATTTAATAATTGCAATATATGTTTAAGTTCAGGTTCGTAGAACATGATGCCCTCTTTATACAGATTTAAAGACATGTGTACGTAGATATGTATATCTAAGAAGATAAAGCATTTCTGGTAAATACTTATGCTACTTTAATAGCCCTGGGTTTCTAAGTTTTTAATTCTTATTCACCATCAATCTCTTCTTCATAGATAATAGATCAGGTACAAATGTAGGAGTTTAAATGTTTAAAATGTCATTTCTTGAACATTTATAAATTTGCTATGAGTGATTGTTAAGCATTCGAAAAGGAAACAGTTTTTGAGTACTTCTTACGGTTTATAAAGATCTGTCATTATACTTTCTCTGATCTATGACAGCAATAAATGATTAATAATTCGAGCATGCTAATGTCATGTGATGGTCGATGTTACGGTTATATGGGTAACGATGAAGGTATTGACCAAAGAAGGGTCATTTGTGAGTATAAACCAGATTTAAGACATACATGTATCTAAGATACAGATATTCAAAAATTCGACGAAACACGACGAGACTGGGTAAAACAATGTCTATGCAGTCCAGACACAAAGCCACACAAAAACTCAATTAAAAAAATGTTTGTAGGGATATGAAATGAAATTAAATAAAACAAATTGAAAATTGAAATTGTTAAAACAGATAAATAAATTAGTGTTGTGTTTCCTTGTCGACTCGTTTTCAATTTTACGTAGTATATTAGAGACATTTGCACCAGCAGATTTTATTCATAGACTCCTGTAACTATTGGAGAAGACTTCATCCTGGAGTACAGTGAACTTCGCTTGCGCGTGTCTTGTATTTTCGCTATAATTACCGCAGTTATAAATCTATATCGAATTGTATCCCAAGACATGGTATCAGCTGTCATATAAAATGGCGTGTTAGTAGTATAGGTATTGAATGTGTCTAGCTCACTGCGGGTCTAACACACTTCAAAACCCAGACGCGCTAATCCGCGCGTCTGGCTTATCATGTGTAAACCCCCAAAAAGCAGTCACATTCAATACCTATACTACTATTAGTTAAAAAAAATCAAAAAAATCACACTAATGTAAAATCAAAAAAATTACACTAATGTAAAATTTAAAAAAAACAACAATGAAAAAAATAAAGAAAATTATGTTTTTTCCTGAACCATTTTTTACCACTCTGAATATGGAGGAGGAGGGTTTTCTAACGTATTATAAAAATTCAATATTATACAGTTTTTATATTTTTGGATATTATCTCCATTGCCTCTTTTCTCCCCTGTTCTATTAATTTTTGCCTTTCTTCTTCTGAATAGTTTTTTGGAACCGCAGAGTTTTTTGTTAATTGTTTAAGCTCATTATATTTTTCTAATTCATCTAATATAAGTTTAAATTCTTGTTCAGATATCTCTCCATCTGTTAAAGCTTTAGAGATTAAATTTTTTATACTATTTAATTTACTGTTAGCAATAGTTTTAATATTATCATGTTTT
>CM037786.1:47354203-47404203 GCA_021229015.1 Solen grandis | reverse complement strand
TAATATACATGTATACATGTATGCTCCACTATCTTTGCGTCAATACATGACTTTTATCTGTACCTCACAATTGCAACCCTGAATGTTTTTGAAGGACTTGGTACAAAACTATTGTATTAAACTGCTTCCTTATTTTTTATGTGCAGATACAATATTTTTGCGTGAAGCCCTTGATTTACAGGTTATGAGCATTTTATTTGTATATAAACACTTCCACTGGTATTAATCAATGCACATCATACCATAAGGTGTGACATTAAAAAATTGTTTGTTTAATACTGCAATGTTTTACTGCAGACAGTCTGTCTAAATAAAACTGTAGACAATGATATTAATGTTCAGAATTTGATTACGGTTGGCAAAATGAGACATTCATCAACCCTCATACTGAACCAGTTGATCAATGTTCGAGATTTTAGTGTTTTCATTAACAATTATTTCTCTCTCCTATTGGCAGCAGATGCCATGTGCCGCAGAAGACGAAGAGGTGGTTCTCATTTTATATACACATGACTTTTTTTTTTTTTTTGCTGTGTCTTTTTTTATTTCAATGAAGCAAGGTGTAGCCAGTATAATGGAAGAAATAGAAATTAGATTGAAGTAAAGACCTGATCAGTGTGCTAAATTTCTCTTGTAACTTTGTTTTAACATTTAAAAAAAATCTTCCCCTTGTGAGCCAACTAATAAAATCCTACATGAAAACTATAATATACATTTTTTGGAAAGAAATATAAACATTTACTTTATAGACTTTTGATCTTCTGATTATCTTTTATTTCTTCCATCATATGGTTAATAATTTCACTGATAAATTCGCAAATTGTAAGCAAATACACATGTATCTTTTTATGTTCATTTTCACTTGAGCAGATTTTTTTTTTCTACTGCACACCTAAGTTCTAATCCCAAACTGCCATGCAGAATAGTAAATAAAAATAAAGCTTATACTCGTAAGGCTTTCAAAAGTTTAACATCTTTCAGCTTTAGAAACACAGTAGTATTAAAGCATAGTTCTTGGATCTTCTAACTTCAGTTAAGATTTTAGACAAAATCATACAATAGATAATAAGTATGCTTGTTACTGAAAGTTTATTTCAAGCATTTAACACATTGGCAGCTTTGTGGATCATAGACATCCTAATTTTATGTATCATATTTTTTTATTTTATTTTGCTTGGTTTGTAAAATTTCTGTGTATGCATTTTGTTAGTTCATACAAATATCTTCTCCTGCTTTTCTCCTCAGTTTTGTAACTGTGGTCTTATTAGAAGGTATCAGCTATATCTCAGTTTGGTGTGTTCTCTTGGATTAATATCCAACCGACAGTACATATATCCTGTCATTTAGGGACTTTGTCTACGTGAGATCTCACCAGACAAGTGGCATGATAGCAATTCCTGTGACACTATCCTGATAACTGGCCAACCAGTCACAGAACTTTCTTTACTTGCTAAGAATCTAGCAATGGTGCTTTACCATTTTTAACACATCTGGTACATCTTATAGGGTAACAAACCCATGACCTCCCACTCCAGAGGGTGCCAATCTAACTGGAGATTTTTTTATTTCAATATTGAGAATAATGGATGCAGGTTTATGTTTAATTAACAACTGACCAGTGATGATTCTATCACAGTGTAAACTTCACACATGATGAAGGATTGAGACCAGCCCAAAATTCCATCGACATTACTTGGTGTTACGTAGTGTTTAAATTCAGGAGGAACACTTTCTGGCATTCTTGTTTCATTGAGAAAAAACGCATATAAGTATTTATTTTAATGCCTTACTATCAGTATATCTGGGCATATTGTTTTTGGTCTGTCTGTTTTGGAAAAAGAACTTTAACCTTGACCATAACACAGAAGTCCTTCCACCTACACCCTCCAAACTTTACAGGTGCATGCACCTTGATGAGCTCTACCCACCAGGTGACCTTGACTCCCAAGGTTTAAGGGGGGGGGTGGCATTCATTTGAATGTGGCTTGGTTTATTACCAGTAAAAACTTATGTATAGGAAATCAATTTATGTCAACCCAGTTTTTTCCTTTTCATACATATTTTAAGAACAACTGATTAAATATGTTTAAGGAATCCTTTTGTTAAGTAGGACTGTTGGATACTGAGAAAGGAAAATTGAGAAATTTGAGAAAATTATGTATAAAACCAGTAGTTGAATCATCTATATATTAGGTGTCTATTTTTTGAAAGGAAAAAGAACCCAGAATGACTGAATTAAGTCTGGGGTGTAGAATGAAGTATGTTCCAGACTTATTTTAACAATTGTGCATGAAGTATTGATAGGATGCATTTCACATATGTGAACAGTGTATTTCAGACATTTCTAATCAGTCTTCATGATAAAAAGATGTATTTATTTTGTCTGTTTATGGGCACATTGACATTTTATTTATTCCTGTCTTTTATCTTGGGCTGTCATATGTTTGCCTTTTTTCTCATTATTATCCTTTCTGAGTGGCTTAGAACTCTAAAGCTTTGTTTAAGATCTTTATAATTGTATGATGTGTACATTAATTTCTTTGTAAGAAAGTGATAGTTAAATTTGATGGCTATGGTAAAGAATTTAAACACTCATAAATGAGCATATTGGTTCTCCTGTCTATAGAAACAGCAATTAGCTTGATCAAAGGAAAAGGTTGGATCTGAAATATGTTAATGAAAATCATTTCAACTTTTGCTCATCCTCACATGTTTACTTGTCTTTAACCTAATGTTAGCAGAAAATAAAGTTACATTTGAAATCAAAGCTGCATTCAATATGTAAATTGCATCAATCCTGCCTCCCTGTGGGAATGACTCAAGACCAGCTGATTGGGAGCACATGTCCATTGTGACTGTGGCAACATTGTTGTTGTTGTTGTTGTTGTTTTTCTCCAACATTTTGTGTATTAGCAGTCTTGATTTCACATGCAATTCTTGTTTAAAACTGTTACAAATGAGAATAAGTTAGGAGCCATTGTTCAAATTTAAAGTTCTGAAAATTATCAAGACATGTAGACTCCACTTCCATTTTATTCTTAAGTCTAGGTGATTTAAATATGCTGTTTGGTTCATCTTTCACATTGAATGGAAATCCTACTAGTATTCAGTATTTATTTATGAAAATTTTGCATTATTGTTGTGAAATGCTTAGGTATAATGTGTAGATTAGAAGAGCATTTTAAATTGAAACAACTATAGTGTGTGTATTTATAAAAATAGTTTTTAGTCCCCTACTGGTGTTTACACTGGAGGGGACTATATATAGATTTGCACTTCATCTGTCTGTCTGGATGTCCGGATATCTGGATCCCCTGATAACTTAAACACCTTTAAGATAATATTTTGAAACTCTGTATATGAATTCTGCACGTCACTTTTTTTCTCGGACTTATATTCTGGTTGCTATGGTAATGGAAAAATTAGGCAACTCCCAGTAGGGGACTCATGTGTTGCGTGCAACACCAGTTACTTGTTTGTACTGCTTTAACTAGTTATTATCATACAATGTTATGCTTCAAATGCTTGATCCAAAATTTAATGCAGATATTCTTTTTTTTCTTCATATATAAGATATAGTTGTACCTTTTGTTTGGACATATGTATGCAATTATTGTAATAGTGGTACATGTTTTAACCTCATCATTTTCCAATCTTTTTTACAAATTTAAAAATTCATTTCATTATTACATTTTCATTATATTTTTATCGATTTAAAAATTGATATCAGCATAGGCCCTCCCCTTTTTTCATTAGTGTCAGCATCATCAGTCAAATGTTACTACATGTACTGGGACTGTAATTTTCAGTCACACAGCAAGTGTTTGTATGACACTGTTGTTGTAGCATCAAGACGCAGGCTTAGTTCACTCATAGCATCTAAGAACCATTTGCTTGACCATAAAATTACACAATAAAATATTCACTGAATATTTATCACAATTTTCTTTTAACACAATCTAAATTCACTTGTGCAAATACAAAAGCGCAAAATAGAAAAGTAATTCTATTAACTATTTTTTTATCATAATTATTATCACTATGATTATTATCATCTTTTATCATTTTTTTGGGGAGGGGGATTTTATTGAATACATAAATAACATTATTCATGAATATAAGCCTATGAAATGTATGTACCTTTTTTATACATGTACATACCCATTTCATTCTCTGAAACATTAGGATTCTACTGTAAAACTTAAATGCAGTGTGATATGTGACAAGTTCATACAGTATGAGTAATATCTTGTGTATCTGGTGCCCCAGGGGAAGGACGGAGAGCAGCGGGAGGAAGGGGCCACAACTCCAGCCCCAGCTGCAGCCGAGGGAGCCAAGAAACTGACCAACCAGTTCAACTACAGTGAACGTGCCTCACAGACATACAATAACCCATACAGGGTGAGTGCTGATAAGGCCAAAAGAAAATAGTTCCATTTCTGGTCTCCCAACCGACCCTCCCTCTTTTTTAACAACTGACCCTACAGGTTTTTTTTACCTTTTCGCCTTTAAAAAAATATTTCCCCTTTTTTACCTTTCGTTTCATGTAAAAAAAAAATATGAAAAAATGAATAAATAAAATCCCAACCTACCAAAACACCCTTTTTAATTTGCTGGAGACCAGAAACGGAACTTTTTTTTTTTTTGTCTAAGCAACAATAAAGTAAAGGCATTTCATAGTCTTAAGTTTCATGCCGTTGGCATGTTAACTGACTCCGAGCCACTGGGCTACTAGTACCCATCTATTGATAACCTGTGAGAGTGTTTCACTGATCTTATGGCAGCTCACATTACAGTGCCACAGAATTAAATACCACCCTCACAGGTACACCTGGGTGAAGTGAAACAATGCGTGGTAAGTTTTTTTGCTGAAGGAAATTATCAGTGTCCTTTGGCAGGACTCATTCCAGAAGTGTGTGACCTCTACCACTGCTTATATTGATTTTATCTTTCTTAATTTGATACCTTCCTTTTTTATAGTGACATCAGAATAATCATTTCACAATCCATTTGAGTGAGACTGGAAAATTTTGAATTAAAAAATCAAGACATTTTTTTCATAATAAGCAAACTGGACTCAAAACAACTGCTGTGTTTATGACACCTTTATGTTCCCATGATAAGACACCATTTTTTCTATGACAACATGGTTTCCGTGACAATGCATATTTTTCTCTAACAACATGATTTCCATGACAACACGTGACAATATGGTTTCCATGACAACATGGTTTCCATGACAACACATATTTTTTTCATTACAACCATTTTAATTTTTAATTACAACAAGAGGTAACCACAGAACCTCCACCGCGAGCAGTGTTTTCTTCCAATGTGACCCAGTGGGAAATTTTTGATGCCTACAAGGAGGACTTTGAGAAACAGGTAACCATGGAAACTTAACTGTAAAGTGACACTGGGCCTGTATTTTACAAAATATTCATTATTTTAAAAAATCTCAAATTTTGCATTTATGCAAATTGGACATTTTTGGAGAAACTGATTGCTAAACACCATTGAATCAAAGCTAATAGTAATATGCATACAAGGGGTGTTCGAAAAGTATCTAGAAAAGTTCCATAGATTATTTATCAATATGCTTTTAAGAATAAGATTTTCAAAAGTGACACTTTGAACTTAATTTGAAAGAGATAGTGATACAATATGCACTCATGCAAAATTCACAGTCACTATGGCAATGTCGGGTATTGTTGAGCAGGGCATATTTTGCAAGTCTTCACATGTTTAACAATCACATTTAGACATATTCCCAACGTCAAAATCTGCCCTTCATGTATGGACCACTTCAAAGACCATTTCACAAGGCCTACGTTATGTCATGGGTTGAAATCTGACATCATTTCCATTAACATTTGAAGTAGAAAACATTCCATTTTGCGAAAACAGTAAGCATGGCACTAGAACAGTTCTTAAATAATCCCATAAAGTTTTGTATATTAATGTGTTAAATGAAATCAGAGATGCTCCCCAAGATAATGGGTACTTATGGCAAAGGTTAAACAAAGAAAACCAACATATGTGGGTGGTTCAGCAATTTTAAGAACAATATTGCGCACAATGTTGCCGACCAAGATCTAAGCATCCTTGTATGACGTCAGGAAAAGTAGACACATTTAAGGAGTTGTCTGGGAAACAGTCTGTAAAATTCCACAGGAGTATTTCAGGTCAAACTTTTACAAGTGGATCCTTAGGTGGGAGATGTATGTATCGTGCAAAGGAAAATATTTTAAAAAGATATAATTTAAGATGTGTCGGAAAGACTTTGAAGATGCGATATTCCTTTCATGAGTAAGGTGCCCCGTTCAGTGTTACCCGACGTTGCCATAGTGACTGAAGAATTTGCAACTGTACAATTTGTATCATTTTTGCTTTCAGATTAAGTTCAAGATATAATAAAGTATCAATTTTGAAAATTTCATTCTAATAACCATTCCAATGAATAAGAACTTTTCTGGATACTTTTCGAACAACCCTCTTACACCCTAATCTCTAGATTTATAAACACAGGCATTATGTCAGTCGGTCCATAGACCAAACAGTTTCTGATCAATAACTTGGGAACACCTGGGCCTAGGACATCCAGACTTAGTCTGGAGATTGATCATGACCAGTAGAGGAACCCTAATGTTTTTGGAGTCACTTGGTGAAAGGTCAAGGTCACAGTGACCTTCATTTACTTGGCTTGAATTTGAAAATGGTGACCAAGCTGTTTCTGATCAATAACTCGTGAACGACTGCGCCTAGGAACTTCAAACTTAGTATGGAGATTGGTCATAACCAGTAAATGAACCCTCTTGTTTTTAGACTCACTTGGTCAAAGGTCAAAGTCACAGTGACCTTGATTTACTGGGCTTGATTTTGAAAATGGTGACCAAGCTGTTTCTGATCAATAACTTGAGAACGCCTGGGCCTAGGAACTTCAAACTTAGTATGGAGGTTGTGCATGACCAGTAAATGACCCCTTTTGATTTAGGGGTAACTAGGACAAAGGTCAAGGTCATTGTGACATTGAATGCCAAGATAGATTCTGATCAAAATGGGTTCTGGTCAAAAAAAAATTACCAGATTTTTTCAGCATTTTCACCTTTACAGGGTTTGACATTAAGGCCCAACCGAACAACATTCACTAGTCGATTGATGGTCTGGTCCAGCTATGTCCTAGACTAACACGACCGACTGGTCGTGTTCTAAATTGGTCAAAGTTTGCAGACACATCAAAAGCACAAAAATAACTGTAAAACTAAACTATCAAAAAAAAATCTGCATTTTTATCACCTTGTTCTCAACACAGCAGTTTGCAGTGTTAATAATTATCAGTATTAAACCTTTACCAAGATAAGTTCTGAACTTTGTAACATGCCAACATTATAAAGCCAAACATCATACATATAATATAGCTATGTAAATATTATGGCATATGAGGGGGGCATATATGTTTTACAAACGTTTCTTGTTTTAGTAAAGGTGAATTTCAAATGTGGAAGTTTTGTGAATCCATGGTTAAAGGAAGAGGACACTATTTATTGAGACTCACTAAAGACCTTTTCATGATAATAAATTTTTTTGTTGAGTAACTTGATAGGCATTACTACTTTTTCCACGGATGTGACTTTCAGGAAAAGAACAAAGAAAAGAAGGTCATCCCAGGGAAGAAGGAAGAAGACAAGACTAGGAAGAGGCTGACAATCACAGAGTCCTCAGTAAGACATCGTTACTTCCCAGACATACTTAGTTCTGGTCTCTGTTTTGGACAAAATTTTCCCACTTATCAACTCCTTAAATCTTTACTGAGTGTAAAATGCTGTACTTAAAATTTACCTATATACTTTTCTATTCCCTAAATTTCCAAATTATTTCATTTTGCTGTTTTCAAAAGAAAAAGTTTTTTTTGTTGTTTTTTTCAGAGTTATCTTCTCATTCCAAAGTTGCTTATGAGTAGCAGACCCTATGAAATCTGATCAGTCTTGTATTTATTTGCAGGCTGATCTGGTTTTATACTGGCCCAATAGGTTATTTTCTTTTTTATAACCGGTCAAAGCTATTGCTTCTTATCTTATGCCTGAGGCTGATACTCTCTGATATTTGTGTCACCTGCTGTAAGCAGAGGTGACACATAGGGATCATTTTTCTGTCGTCTGTCTGTCCGTCCATCACACCTTCTCATGCTTCAGCAGGTGACATGTGTACCAAAGAACACTCTTGTTTAAACACCTTACGAATTTCAAATATACTGTTTCTGATGTTAATTGTGTATTCATGAATTATGGAAAAACAATAAAGCATGGCTCAACTCAACATGTTGGTGATCTACCTCATAGTATTTCTCCTTTTAAATCAGTAAGTAATAAAAGACACACACTTTTTTTTTCCTTACCTTTTTTTTCCAGTTTCAACTAGAATATTTAAAAATGATTCTTCTTAAATGTTTTAAGTTAATACAAATGTTTCAAATGACCACATTCTCACAACAGAAATAATTTTGTCACTGGATTGATTCTGATTTTTTTTTCTCTCCAATTTCCCTGTATGATATAACAGCAGGTAAGTTGTTGCCTTCCTTTCGAGTTCAATTCACATGGATTTTTGTTTGAGCTTCACTGGTTGCTAAAAATGTTTTGTTTTAAAGAAAATAAAACTGTTACAGCTCAAATGCCTGCATGCTATTAACCCCTATCTGTGGCAGATCTTGGAGAGAAACACTCTTAAGTACTGCGTCCTTGTCATTTTCACTGAGATTTACCATTAAAAAAATATCAAAGTCTACTTATAAAGGAGGGAAAAAACCTTATCGGCATCAATAATACAATAATAACTTTTACAGTCAAACCTGTTTTTAAGCGGTCAGTCAAGGGAACATAAGATAATGACCCCTTAACAGAGGTAGCCGCTAAATGAAGGTTACATTTATGATAAAATGCTATAGTTTGGTAATATTAAAATGAACCGCTACATGCAGGTTGACCACTTAATACAGGTGGCTCTAATACAGGTTCAACTGTATACATATTTTCTTTTCATCAAGTCAGTTGATAACATTTTCAATTTCAAAAAATCACCTGTTGTTGTTTGAGCACTGAACAGATCTTAAAATAAAATGTTAATTACCAGTCCAGTATGGAACTACTTCTCAACATTGCAAAACCTTAACAGACAATGAGTAGCATTATTAAATATTCATTATTATAATGATTAGCCCTTTATCTCATATAGTAGCATTTTGATGCAAAGGAGTTTTGACACTCAGGAAAACAGAGCCAACCCTTCCAGGAACTGTCTGATGAAGGTCTCCTCTTTTTGCTCACATGATATTTGCTCATAAAATTTTATAGCTCTGATTTTTCACACTTTGCACTTAAAAAGAAACACCCATGGTTTCATATACAATTTTAAGTTCAGAATTCATAAAGTCATAAATTTGTACATAAATATTCATGATTTAAAGGGTTATTCATTGTTTCCTTTATCAAATCAAGATTCATCTTTTAAGTACTGTAAAATCATTAATTTTCACTGACATTAAATTTCATTGATTACGTACCTAAGGGAATTTCGTGAGTACATTTATTTGTGGATCCGTATTCTAAAAAACATAAGGTCTATAAAAGAGACAAAGTTTTTGTGGGGATTAATATTTGTGGATAAACCCAACACAAAATTGACAAAAATAAGTGTCCCATGAAAATTAATGATTTCACAGTATAACAATACAAAAATGATAATAATAAAGCATCAGCTAATGCACCTATCCTATTTTTAGCAGTGAAATTTAAACCACATCCTTCCTATCCATTGATAGGTTAAACTCACAAACATCATCTCAAACTAAACCATGTGTTCTTTTGTGTAAACTAGGTGAATCATTGACTACCTATTAACCCAGTTTAGCTATCTGATAGCCAGTGAGTCAATTTGAATATATCATTCTGTAAACACTGGAACTCTTCACTGTGTTGCAGATACCTTTATCATCTATGTTATAGTGTTTATTAAGAGAGAATTTTAACAGTTAAGAAGCCAGAACGAGCGTAGCGTACTGGTTCATACTGATAGCTAATTTCACTCTCAGACTGAAGAAGTTTTATAAAGCGGATATTGTGTCAGCTGCTGTAAGCAGATGTGACACATAAGGATTACTTTTCTGTAGTCTGTCCATCCATCACACTTTTTCTGTCATGCTTCAGCAGGTGACACACATGTTCCAGAGAACACTCTTGTTTTACTGATAGGTCTTTGATGGTAATGTAAAATCAAAGGAACGATAGTACTGAGAGCTGCCAATTGAAAAATACTACTACAACATCCTAGCTTTTAAGTTTGTGCAAGGCAATTCATGGGCTTTTGAAATCATAGACACATAATAATTTAATAGAATAAAAATTTTCAGAACAGATACTATAACGTTCTGCTAAGATACTGTCATGATTACGGTAAGTTCTTTTCGGAAATAAAGTTTAGACCGGGGAGGTCAGCCTTTACAAACTACTTTCCGAATTTTTATGCGCAGTACATATAAACAAATAATAAAAAATATTGCTCTATCCGGAGTTACAAAGACAAAATATCATAAACATGTTAAAATTATTTGATTACATTACTAACCAGAGCAAAATGTAGTAGAATCTGATATATGCATTAGCTATTGGGACGGTGCCTTTTCCAAAAGTGTACAGACGCGGGTACGATATTTAAAGTTGTTATTTTCAATTTGAAATGCTCTGTATCTTATGAACATCAACACAATGTCGACCATTTGTGTTTATTGTATTCAAGTTGCATTAATATTTTCCTATAATGTTTTAAGATATGTAAATGTGTTGATCTAAAATCTTCACGGGTCCATACATATAGCCGTAGACTATAATTATGAACCAGAATGCAATATTAATTTCTCATACTGACCATAAAAAATGGTTCAAAACAGTTACTTAAACATGAAAGGTACAAATAACTCACGATATTACGAGAAAGGTACGAAAAACTCACAATATTATATGGAAACATTTGGCCTTTTTCATAGGGAGCACGTTTACTGAAATCTGAGTTATCAGGTTCCAGAGACCGAGATCATAGCAATGGGATACTGCATTCAGAATGCAGCTCAAAAAAAGACTAAAACAACAGTAAAACCTTTTTTTTTCATGTCATAGCTTTAATCCTAGCTTCAGTCTTAACTGATTTCCAGCAATGACACATTAATTTGCATGACCTTGATTTTAACACATGCTTCGCTAATGATTATGTTAAATAATATGAGGTAAATGTACTTTCAATTTTTTTCTTATTTTTAAAGAGAAGAAAGAAAAAAAGAAAAAAATGAGCATAGGATGTTTTTTCTTCCCCTTTTTATCTTTTGGAAACTGAGGAGCAACTAACAGTATAATACCCCTGAGCTTCCTGATAGTTCTTTAGTGCTAGAGGGTGGAGACCTGGCTATATTAAATGCTAAATCCCTCTAGCTGTAACACTTTAAACACTGGTTATATCTTCTTTAATTGCTAATTATATGAGATGCTAAGGCCCTCTAGCTCTACTGTAACCACTGTGTATTTCTACACGACAGGGAGACGATATCTCCAGAATATCCAGGGCAGCTAAGATTGTTGAACGTATGGTAAACCAGAATACGTACGATGACATTGCTCAAGGTAAGGTCCAGGAGTCACATCATTTAACATTGCCCTGCTGAAACTAGAAAATCAAGTTTTATTAAAATATTTGAGTCTAAGATTAGAGTAGTGGATCTTGAGTAGCATAAGGTTGCTCTTAAATGTTTCATCCAAACTATTTATACCTTGGGTACCAGTCAAAGGACAGTAATTGATGAGCTGTCCATTTGCAGGTGGCTATAGTACAGGTCTTCTTTTCAAGCAGTTCACATGCTATGATATCATAAATTCTGAACCAATCAAAGAAAATAATAAAGTGAATTAGTACTCTACTATAAAGAAATTACAGATCATGTTCTTCCAACTTGCTTATATAGTTATTCGAAAAGTTACAGATATGCATACAAATATATTGTGTTTATTGGTTTTTTGAAAAAACATCTGACACAGCAACATCTCTACATGGGCACCAGCTTATCTGTACCACAGGCACCAGTAAATGGGTAGCAACTCTGCATAGCTTCATTCCCTCCTATATACAGCTGGTACAGTCTGTATAGATAGGTTCTTGTCCATATGACAAACATGTGAGAGATTTATATATACCACAAAGTAGTGGACATGATTCTTTCCCCAAGTACTTGAAAAAGTCCTTGTTATTCTGACCATTGTCCTGTATACAGACTTCCGCTACTGGGAGGATCCATCGGATGAGTACCGTGACAATGAGGGGACGCTGCTGCCGCTGTGGAGGTTCACATACGAGAAGGCCAAGAAACTGGCGGTCACCTCACTCTGCTGGAACCCCAAGTACAACGATCTGTTTGCTGTTTCCTTTGGCTCTTGTGAGTATACAACATGTTTCACCTATAGTCTGTAAGGACCTTCTCAGTTTTCCAGTGCCATGAAAATTAAGACCCTCATGTACTTATTTTTGTGGACCATATGGATGATTGGTTTACCAAATATGTTATCGACTATAAAAAGACTTACTGTAAAATCATTAAATTTTGTTGGCATTAAATTTCTTGGACTCTGTAATAAAGTCAGTTTTGTTTGTACATATATTGGTGGATTCATGTTCTAGGACAAATGAAGTTTTTGAAATGGACATTTTTTGTGGGGATTAATATTAATCAATAAAGCCATCTGCAAAACCAACAAATATTAGTCGCTCTTGAAAATAAATGATTTAACAAGAAGTTACTATCTGTAATTAGTCATTCAAAAATGGTTTACACATTTAGTATCACAAGCAAATAAATGTGTTCCTTTGTGTGAATTAGGACAAAAACTTATTGTATGATATCTTTTGATAAAGGGGTAAAATAAATTTGAATATATCTATATTCATTGGAAAGGCCCATTCTATTAGTGATCCTAACACTATGTCATGTCAGTATATTAAGCAATCTCATTGATGTATGTATATTGCAGCATTTTATTTAAGCATTGTGAAAAGAAATTTTCAAAACCATTATAATTTTTTTTCTTTTCGTTATCCTGAGGTAAAGGTGTAGTATTGTATTTTAAGAGTGTTTGCCACTTTGAAAATCAAGGTTGAGAGACATGTGCGTATATGGATCTTTATCCTCAACCTTTCCTTCATTGTCATAAAGTAGGAAGTAATCTTGCTAAAAAATATCTCAAATACATTGTTGAGTAAACAGTAAAACTGGCTATTAAGACCAGTATCAGTTCAGCAAAAGTGGTCTTAATAGCGAGGTGGTCTGAATTTTACCAGAATATGTCAGAACAGGAATTAAGATTATTTTACTACAAAAGTGAGTGTTCTTTAAAACAAGGTGGTCTTATTCCAAGGTGGTCTTTAAGCAAGGTTTTACTGTAATTTGAAATTTTAGATCCAAATAGACAATCAGAATTGGACTGCACAAAATTCATCCTGTTTTGCATGCACCTTTTTTTGTTACTAGTGTACCTGACTGATTACCATTTCTTTCTACTTTCTACAGATGACTTCATGAAGCAGGGTGGAGGCATGATGCTCTTCTACACCCTCAAGAACCCTTCCTTCCCTGAGAACATCTACGAGACTGACAGCGGTGTCATGTGTCTGGACGTCCACCCAGAACATCCGTATATGGTTGCAGTTGGCTTCTATGATGGCAGTGTCGGTGTGTACAATGTTGAGAAGAAAGACGGGCCCTTACACCGGTGTACGGCTAAAAATGGAAAACATACAGACCCTGTCTGGCAGGTAAACCTCTTGAGAGATAGGATTAGGTTATAGATGATATAATTGGTCATGTTTGTGAGCATGTGAAAGTGTGAATTAATGCTGGTGTTGATATATTCACAAAGATTTCTGTTAAAAATACGTCAAGATTTTGTCAGCATGTGATAACTGTTTAATATGTTTCTGATGTCACTGACTTTGGCCACAGTGACCGGATTGTTGTTTATTTTTGCAGAGAAAAGCCTTTGAGGAATGCAATAACAGAAAATGTATTGTATTTCAAACATATACAAGTATCTTACATAAGAATTTGGCTTAACAGTCACTAAATACTTTTGACCTCTTTACTGGTGATGATTCAAGATAAGACCAGATGAATATTTGAGCAGTTTCCTTTGTAGAATATGCATATACAAAGGGGAAAAGGTTTTCACAAAATATTTATAAAGTATTCAAACTGAATTACAGTTTCTTTGATAAATATATAATTGTTTTATCAAAACACTTCTCTTAAATGCTCAGTGAGAGCTGTTTTTGGCTGAACATAATAAACATCTGCAATATATTTTAGTCTGTTCAACTGTCTCCATATGACTCAAAGTGGATTATAGTGTGTTCATTACAATAATGTTTTTGGCCGATTGAAGTTGAGAGGACACTTCTTATTTTATTCCCCATTCTCCATTTCTTTAATCTCCATCAATTTCAATGTCTTTTTAAAAGATATTTCTTGTCATAACACTGATACTGCATATGGTCAGATATCTGAAAATGGACATATCTTTATAGTCCTAGGATTAATTTCACAAGAAATGATATGTTTTTCTTCTGAGAGACAGTATGCCTGTTTTCTGAGTGTTAATCTTTGTTTTATGCCTTAATAATGATTAGAATGAATTTAGAAGATTTGCGATCAATATATTTATGTAACAGTTGATACTATGGTGCATTATTGTTATTTAAAGGTGCGATGGCAAAAAGATGACCTAGAAAACAACCACAACTTCTATTCCATATCATCAGATGGCAGAATCGTTCATTGGACAATTATCAAGGTAGACTATCCCTGGTTGGCAGCATTTATTGATTTATCTAATAACTGCATGTTGACAGTTATGTGTGACATGTTCATCATGTTATTGAAATATTACCTAGGAATCTTTTTTCTAATCAGCAGGTTAACATGACATAACTGAATGATTTCATACAGAGGTTCAAAGTTTTCATCAAGGAAGGAAAACAATAGATCTGTCTCCTTACATTAGATGAGATTACTTGAATAAAAGATATATAAACAAGAAAAATTCAGAAGTTTCAATTTTTGAAAATAGATCCATTTGGAGCTTTATGGGTAAAGTACCGTATATGAATGTGATGTCAAGGTATATAAGTTTATGACTACAGTACCATATATGAATGTGATGTCAAGGTATATAAGTTTATGACTACAGTACCATATATGAATGTGATGTCAAGGTATATAAGTTTATGACTACAGTACCATATATGAATGTGATGTCAAGGTATATAAGTTTATGACTACAGTACCATATATGAATGTGATGTCAAGGTATATAAGTTTATGACTACAGTAACATATATGAAGATGTGGATAAGTTATGATACGTACCTAGATGAGTGGATTATAAGTTTGACTCGTACTTTATTGACAGATATAGTTTAGACTACAGTATATATGAATGTGATGTCAAGGTATATAAGTTTATGACTAACAGTCATAATGAATGTGATGTCAGAGAGTTTGACAAGATAAATAGATGTTGGTTACTGTCTGCCTGACTTTCTTGTGCACAATTTAGAAGTTATTAATGAGAGGTTCAGAGGGTTAACAAAGCATGTTTTATTCCAGAATGAGTTGACATTCCAAGATGTGATCAAACTGGCAATGCCTGAGGCCCCAGCAGAGGGACCAGACGGAACCAAGATCAGCACCATAGGTTGGTATACTGCTACGTGCCTGCACACTTCATTCTATGATGCTTAGGCCAAATGAGAAAATAAGGAGGATTCTCAGACAATGCTGTGCAGTCAAATTTGTCCCCTATGAAATGTTAAGACATTGCCAAGCAGAAATAGTTCCCTCTAAAATTTTGAGTAGCAACTCATCCTGTATCTAATATCTAAATCTAACTGATTCAACCAGATTTATTCGAATGGCTAGAGAAAAGACAAAGGCTTCCAGTAAGAATACAGATAATGTCAGATTTATTATAACGTAATTCTAAAATTTAGATTGCATTTGATGGTATATTGTTCAATGGACTTTCATATTCCTGCCGAAGAAAGTAAATAAATGTGATCCTGATGGAGTGTCATTGGAATATATAAAATACCAATATATATATTATTATGTGATTAAACATTTACATAGATTAAGATTATTTTGATGTCACTACAAAACATTTTATATGTCACAAACATATATTCATATTCATTTGCTGATTAAATAGACTTTTTTTTTTTTTTTTTTTACATATCTTGATTGTTGATGCTATAGTTTGAAACATTATGAGACATTTATTTTTAATAAAAAGAGGGAAATTTGTTTTATTCAAAACTGAATTTTAAAGAGAAATATTATTTAACAGTTTATTCAAATGTTAAACAGCAATACTGAACTGGCATTTATATTCATAACACATATTGATTATGAAAATTTAAACATCAGCAACCAAGATACAATCTCGCTGATTACTATGAGTAAAATGATATATATTGGCGGATAGGTCATGAACGCCAGCAGAAAATCTCAGGAAACAAAATAATGATGGTTGCAACTAACCTGTTTATAACCATAAAATACCAACAAATGGGCAGGACAATCCTGGTTAACCCATTCACCAAACAGTACAAACATGATTGGCAAACAGTCAACCAAACCAAAAAAATATAAAGCATAAGTATTGATTGCAAACCAGAAGTCCTTCCACCTAGAAGTCCTTTTTATTTTTAGTATCTTATAGAAATGTTTAACCCTTTCTCTCATAGAGGACACCATGAAAAGGCCTATGCGAACGCATAACAATCGCTGCGATAACTGCAGCTGATCGTTTTACTGTTCCTGTCTCATGGTCTGAATGAGATTTATAATATTTGGTAAGGTTTAACTGTGGTTTTCTGCAGATCAGGCTTTATGTGGTACCTATTGAGTGCGTCAAAATGAGTCTATATGAGGGAAAGGGTTAAGAAGGCCGTGCTTATGCTTTTCAAATTTATCATACCACATTTGATAGCCACAAGTGTGTTTATATCATGTAATAAGGGATAAAATTCAATGGTATTTTCCACTAAACCCATCTATCCTTTAAATGAGAGCTATTTATTGTATTCTTGTAAATAACTCTAGCAGAGTCTAGTGATTAGCTCCTTATTGATGTGTTGACCTCTATTACAGCAAGATTGTCATATAAAACAATTTGAAGAACAGTTCTTAAGCCTTATTTGCCCACCTATATCACAACATGCAAAATAAGTGACTTTTTAGCTTAATACCAGAGCACATGCTCAAGGTGAGCTTTTACGAGCTTTTAATTACCATACCCTGTATCTATCATTTGTTAAAAATGATATAATATTAAATAACTGGGCAGATATTGATTGAAATGATAGCCGACCTTCACCAAATATGCTAAAAAAAATTTGCATTTATGTATGCAAAACTTTGGTTACCATGGCAACCAGATCAGACTTAAATTTTTTTGTCTTCTCTGGGGCCGATATTTATGAAACTGGATATTCTTTCACCTGTTAGGCTGTCATTTTCTACTGTTACCTTGACTAACAGCTTAAGACATGTTTTACTGTTACATCAAATTAAGTTTGATTAAATTAAACCAAATCTTGCCATAAATGAAACTGAATTAAGCCATAGATCGTCATAAAACGAGATTGCTAACCTGTTACAGCATATAGACGTGCTTTAATACCTTGACAGACAGAGCAGATCCTCTCTTTGCTCATATGATAATGTTTCTTAGATTTTACACAGTCTGGGCGGCCAAGAAATAATCCATTATTTCATATACCATTTTATTCTTGGTTCAACAAATAAATGCTCACCAAGACATGAATATTCATGGGGTAAAGAATTAATTCAAACCTAACCACTGAACTGGCCTGTAGTTAGCTCGAATATCATTGCAGGATGTGGGACAGCGTTTGACTTCCACAAGAAGAATGACTACCTATTCCTGGTGGGTACAGAGGAGGGCAAGATCCACACATGTTCCAAGGCCTACAGCAGTCAGTTCCTCGACTCCATGGATGCACACAACATGGCCGTCTACAAGGTCAGCTCCAGGAACTCTCCTCACAAAATATCTCAATTTGAGAATATGAATAACTGAAATATGTTAACACAGAATATGCTTTTTCTTTCTTCTAATTTTGAAATGTAGAAACACAGAATGAAATTCAAGGAAAATCTAAATTCTAGATATTTTAGATAAGGAAAATAGAAATTTGAGGCATTTGAGTATAGAAATTCTGAATTTGAGATGTTGAGTTTTGGTGTTGGAATTTAGGAAATGTTTGAATAAAAAAATTCAAAAACCACAATTTGAAGTATTTGAATTTAGGAAAGTAAAGATTTTAGTGACTTTAGGAAAACCTTATTTGAGCTAGAATTTTGGAAGTCCTTAATTTGAAATGTTTGAATTTAAGAAATTGTAAATTTGAGATGTTTGAATTCAAAAGTCTAGCTTTGAGATGTTTGAAATTAAAATTAGGAAATTCCTAAATTTAAGATGTTTGAATTTGTTATCAGTTTGTGATGTTTTATGAAATGAAGTCAAGGCTAAATATCTAAAAAAAAAATCTAAATTTAAACTGCATTATTTTATAATTCATTGCAAAATAAGTTCTCATGACTTTTATGAATAATTTTTGATAGAGCAGATATTTGACAATAAGTATTGGATTGTGGTCTCCAGCTCTTCCAGGTCACATGATCTCTGTGTATTGTAGGTGCGTTGGAATCCTTATCATCCGAACATCTACATCACATGTAGTGCTGACTGGACTGTGAAAATCTGGGAGCGAGGCCTGCCCTCCTCTGACAAGAGCGAAACTGGGGACGCAGCAACCAAGTAAGTTAACATCCTGTTTTAATTGAATTTAAGCGTTTCTTTTGTGCCTTATGGAAAACAAGGTTTTTTTTAGATTTCCTCACCAAATTAAGATAAATGTATTGTAAGTTGCTTCATTTTCAGGCTTTTCATAACTTAAAGATCAAATTGTGGATGATAGTTTGAAAATTTCTTTTTCAAATTTAGATATTAAATCATGAGGAAGCGAAACAGGCTAATGTTCTTTAGATTGGCTGCCATATTAATTCTCAAGAGTGGGGATATATTTTGTGCATATATATAACCTGTAAAGTAAAAATTTGAAAATTAAATTCTTCTGCTGAGAGTTGCACACCCATTTCTCAGAAGTCTAGAGTGACCTGGGACTTTTAAGGTTAAGCTACTATATACATTTGAAACAGATTTATTGCTGTTGGAAAACTGTATTTTCCCTGGGTGAATGATACACATTTGAACTGTGTGACAGTAATGCAATTGGCTAGACTTTAAATACCACAATTCTAATTTCACCCCTGTCCCACTGACTGTTACAGGAAGCCACTTTTCACATTCGACCTGAACAACTCGGTGGGAGACGTTGCTTGGTCTCCCTACTCCTCCACAGTGTTTGCAGCTGTCACTGCTGATGGAAAGGTGCGTACTTTAACCTTTTACTCTGACCCCTATATATTCTTGAGGTGTCCAGATAATGTATTGGTAAAGCATTGTTTTTCACCATGGCAACTCGGGTTCAATCCCAGGTGGGTCCAATGATGTATGTGAAACGGTATCAGTTGCCTGTTTGACTTGTAGGTTTTCTTTGGGTACTTCGGTTTGCTCTGACATCAAGAACTATGCAAGCGCCACAACCAGTGCCAATGAGAAGATTTTCATTAAGTGATCTCATTTTTGTGTCACCTGCTGTAAGAAGAGGTGATAGATAGAGATCACTTTCCTGTTGTCCATCTCTCCGTCTGTCCATCACACTTTTTATACCCCCGCAAACAAAGTTTAAAGGAGGTATACAAGAATCAGCCTGTCGGTCGGTCTGTCTGAAAAATCTTGTCCAGTGAAATCCTCCTTTACTATCAGTCCGATTCACCTGATACTTGGTATAAATATTCATTAGGAGCTGTACATGTGTAAGACGCAAATTTCATGTTTCTTCACAAGAATTTAAGAGTTATTGCCCCTGATCAACCTTAAAAGTCTTGTGATGCAAACTTCCTACATTTTCATTACCGATACATTGAAAATTTTGGTGCAGTAATCAGTGAAGTCGCAAAATTTCACTGTTATCTCAGACACAGATGTTATTGCCCACTGATTCGACTCTAAATATCTTGTGATGCGAACTTCTACATTTCTTAACCGATTCAGTTCAAATTTTGTGTGTACATTCATAATCAGCTGGAGAGGTGTGTGACATAAATTTCACTTGAATTGTCTCAAGGATGGCAGAGTTTTTGCCCTGGTCCCGTTTTTGAATTATCTCCCTTTCTTGTCTGGATCATAACTCAAAAATTATGAATGTTATTGACTTGAAACTATTAAAAATGGTAAAGTTTTTATTACCTGTATCTTAAATATACTTGTGCTTTTTTGAGAATTATAATGTATAACATGGATCTTACTGAAACTTCAAATGTAACAATGGCACTAAGAATATGTGGCCAACAATAAACCATAACTGACTTTCTATCCACTTCAAATAAAAACATTACTTACTTATTACTTACTATCATAACCAATATACTATGTATACAGGCTTCTCCTGTATCAAAGCATTTTGTGGGGATATTAATCACCTTTAGTGATAGCTTTAGTTCCATCTCGCTTCTGCAGGTGATACACTTGTTCCAGAGAACACTCTTGTCTATCCAATTGTTGTAAAATATATAAAGTTTAAATTAAATAAAATATATATATATATATAAAACAATCTCATTTTCCACTGCTAGAAATCTGATGATCAATTGATTTCTTTATTTAGTGAATAGTTCTACCCAAACTTGTACATCATCCTGCTGTAATGAGCTAGACTTCAAACATGACTGAAATACAGTCAAAGCAACCCTAAATTATTGCGTCCAACAAAGATTGTTAAGATTATCATATAATATAAAATGGAATGTAAGATATAGTTCTATACCAGAATTTTCTCTCTCGCCTCAATCTGCAGCTGTTTGTGTATGACCTAAATATCAACAAGTACGAGCCTCTGTGTGAACAAATGGTGGCCCAGAAGAAGAAGACGAAGCTGACACATCTGGAGTTCAACCCAGTCTACCCTATTGTGATTGTTGGAGATGATAGGTAAGTCTATATAACTTCTACATGTATGTCACCTGATGTGATTGTCCAAGTAGATTTTCTATATATTTTTTTCTTCTTTTATTGTGATAGCAAGAAATCATTTTCTGATTGTTATGGCCATATTTCAAACCTTACAGTCAAGGATTTCCCACATATGGGTCCCATTTTTTTGCTTAAGAGACAGCATTGAAAGAGACAGTAGTTGGATACATAAAGGAGTCCAGGTGTGATACCCTAGCTCATTTTACAAATAGACCCCTTGGTTCTTTTACATGCTTGGTGATTTTATTTTTTTTTTTTTTTTTTTTTTTTTTTATTGGTAGTCTCTTTATGAGAATATATGTATTTCTGTTTACAGAGGAACAGTGACCAGCTGTAAATTGTCCCCCAACCTCAGGAAACAGCCAAAGGTGAGTGGAACATGTCTCTTAGAGTAAATGTGGAAACTTACCCTATATCCACCATCCATACATAGCGCTAAGTAATATTTAAGGGCGTTACAGTTTGTTTTCGCTTAAATAGAACTTTTAAGTAAAAATGAAATAAATTAAAAAAAAATGATAGGTCACATGCTTGTTTTTATGGTACGTTTGTAAATCCTCAGTAACCATTTTTAACAAGTAGCTAAAATATACATCTTTCATTGAAAAGATAAAAGAAATAAAAAATTTACAAATAGAAAAGACTCAAATACTTTAAGAAAAATCATGATAGTTCAATTTATCTGATTAAATGGTTTTAATATCCACAGATACTTTGGCATAAGAGCCACCTACTTAACCTTCAGGACAAAAAACTAATATGTTTTGTTTATTATGATCTTAGTCCAAAACATTGCGATGGTAACCTGTAGTAAATACTAAAATACGAAGAGATGTATCGGTATTTTACTTTTCTTGATTCCCTAATATATATACCTATATACATTTGTATCTTATTGTATTTTAGGTACCTATTTATATACGCTGATTTACATATATATAAATGTATCGTAAAATACAGATGGTGGAATGTGTTCTAGGTATCATTCATAGTGCTAAGAGTTTTTGGTGGAATTTGACCATATTTATATGTATATCAGAATCAGAAACCAGACATCAGCTTGATAACAATCTAATGTACGTAAATGATATTTTACAGGAGATATAGACAGGATGAAAGAAATAGATTATTTGTTACATAAATATGCTAATGTCCTTTGTAAAATGAAAAAAAAATAAAGGAAAGGTAGAACATTAATGCATACATATATGTAGTTAAGTTACAAATTCAATTAAGGTATTAAAAAGAAAGTTATAAAAAAAAGGTGTTTTCATAGATATTTACTCTAAAGGCCATGTATATAATGAGCAACAACCCACATCAATGAGAGGTGCTAAGGTTTCACAAACTTTAAATGTTAAGCTTGATTTCTAAGCCATCCCATGAGGAAGACGACAATGAAATCCAAGCCTTATACTTGAAGCTAACAGTAAGTCGTAATGTCTCTCACAAACACGTTCAACTAGAATGACTTGCGGCATGACATCAGCACTGTCACATATGTGTTCAGTTTCAAGGCTGACTGTATTTTTTTTTTTTTTTTTTAATTTTTATCATTATTTTTCTCTGACAGTACATTGTACAGTTGTCTTTGGTGAATAGGAAATATGGTGTATTTGCTTTGCTTAAGTTTCACTTAGTAGGGTTGATAAGAATGAAGCATGTTACACTAGGGAGTTGATCACTTGTTAAGTTTTGTAGCAAGCATTGCATGAAAGCAAGGAATCTATTTAGAAAATAAATCACTGAACTGGTTTCAGGAAAATACTGCAATTTGATATACTTCATCGTTGTCATGTATGTGTGCTAATGATCTAAATTTAGCATGTCTGCAGAGGTACAGACCACAGAAAACACACTTGCTATGAGTGAAATTAGAGTAGACATGCATGGTTTGTAGAAGAGGACATTATCTTCTCTTCTAGATCTGTGACTTCATTTAGACTATGTCTGTTGTTTCATTTATGATTATATTAATTTCCCATATTAGTGTTGCTACATACACAAGAGTGATTAAACCATAAGGCAGTAAATCAACTCTACATATAGCAGTATTAAATCATATTTCACATATTACCAGGGTTTAACTAGATTATGTATATGTATTCCACATATGCCAATGAAATGGTTATATAGATTTTCAGCATATGTTTTCTTACCTCTAAGTTTTAAAGATTTAAAATCATTTATTGATCTAGAGAAAATCAATTTTTGCAACCTTTTTTTTTTTACATGGTTTCAAAGGAAGTGCCTCTCAATTTCATAAAAATTAAAGTTATACTTGAAATGATTCATATACGTATAACACTGGCCAGATGTTCTATACTTAGTTATGAATATTGAGAATTTTCGACCTATGGCAATGAATAAAAGAGACGATGAAAAATTTAATGTGAATTTTTCAAGACCATATATAAAATAAAATAAAATAATAACTAAAATAAACAATCATTGTTTTTGATAGAAGTGTGTTAAGAAGATGATATAAAGAAAGATTTAAGTATAAAAAGTCTGCCATGTTCCCAGTCAGATGTCATAAACCATTATAATTTACAGTACATAATTTATGTATGTTTAGATATTTTTTTCCTCTTCTTTTCTTTCCTTTGTTCTGTTCTATGGAAAACAAATATTTACTTCCACAAAAAAAAAAATAAAGCTTTTAATTACAAACAATTATTGTGTTAATTATTTAGCCTTCATAGCAGCATATATATATACAAATGTCATTTATAAAACTTTGTTAATTGCATGCTAGTATTTGTGATATTTAGGCAGGTATATTAACTGTACCATTTCATTGTAGTTAGATTATTTATACATACAAGTAAGTAGACTGTGGGACCCCGTAAAGCCATTGTACAGTGGTCTGTAAGTCTGCTTCTCAGAAGTCAGTATATTGTTGGTCACAGTAAGTTTGTATCAAAGTTTTGTGCGACTCCAATGTACTCTGTATTGATCAGTGTTATCCCTTTACCACTCAGATATACCAGTTTATTTTATGCTGATGAAATACTGTCATTCATGGATATACCCACACTGTGAGTTATATCTGCCAGAACTACTTTTTTCCTTTTAATGGGAGATAATTGGAATATATATATATATGCAGCATTCCAATGTTTACTAGTATTACTATGCTCTCATGAATTGTATTGATTCTGGATTAGTTAAATTCTATATTTTAGGTACTCTAAGGAACTAAAAACAAACAGATATCCTCTATTTACATTCTGTATGACCACAGAAGTTATTTTTCAATTGTAAGATGTCTTACATTGTTACGGGTTCTCTTTGCTCCCTAGTGTACAGAAGTGTTGCAAACTGTATGAGTCTAATCAGTGTAAGGTACTGGCAGGCTGATATGTATTATTGATTACATATGGAATAACCATCCCTGATGACAGAGTGATTAGAGTGGCTGCCTCAGGACCAGGAGGTCATGGACATGGTCCCTAGCCACAACATATGGTACTGGTGTAACTCCCTAGCTTGGCGCTAAGCATATAAAGGTTCTTCAAGGACTGGTTGGCCTGGGTATTATGCCACATGTCTACAGCATGATACTGTAGTGTGACAGCACTATATCTGTCTCATGTAAACAGTTTCCAAATGATTGACATGCTGTCAGTGGGATGTTAAATCCAACAAACAAATAAGCACATGACATATCTTAGATCGCTATGGAGTGGTATGGGGTAGTGTAACCATGGGATGTTGTTTGGGGGAGATATTTATTGTCTGGGGTTGTGTATCGTTACATATTGTGGTGCATGGCTGTTGTAGACTGTTTATGGTGTATCACTATAGTAATTGATCATATAACCTCCAGCAGCTTTGCTGGAAAATACAAAAATCTTGTGAGGTACTCAAGATTAAGTACTGGTCCAATCCAGGAACTTTCTTGTGAGATTAGTTTCATTGTTTGTTTATTGTTGTTTTTTTAAGTTTGGATTTGTAAGAATAGTGATATAAAATTCTTAAGTTTCTCTAAGCGGTTGTATTTCAGTGCTTAGACTTTCGTCTTTAATTGGGATCATTAGTTTCTGTAAACATATTAAAGATGGGGAATATATAGTTAACCTGGTATGCGATATATATTGTAGTTGTTTGTACGGTAGAATAAAAAAAAAAAGAATTTTGAGTAATCCATGAATATTATAATGTTAGATATTTTAATTCACTGCAGCAGTAGTAGAATGTATTATATATGGAACAGGTAAGTTCTAATGTTGTGAATGGTTTTGGTAAAAATAATTCTTGTTAATGCATGTTTTTAATATGAAATACAGTTTGAAACTATCTTCATCAATTGATTTGCCATAGTAATGTGAAAAATTATTATCATCACTAGTTTTGTGGTAGACACACAACTATAACTCTTTCCTTTAACTGGAAACCCTGTCTTTTGGAGAAAAAAGAATAGATTCCAGAAAGCATACATTATTTAATAAGTAAGTTTTTTAATGCAACCAGTACAAAATATATACACCTTGCAACTAATTTGCTGGCTGGTCTAGTCATAAGCCGGTCACATATATAATTTTATTGGTAACTTTCGTAGCAAAGGTTTGAGGTATAACAAGGTTTGGCTTAGAGTTTGTATAGTTATTTACTCTGCAGTGGTTTGTGTAGTAATTTACTCTGCAGTGGTTTGTATAGTTATTTACTCTGCAGTGGTCTCATATTACAAATGTATAAAGAATTAATTGTTCATCTATCTTGCTTCAGGAAAAGAAGGGTGCTCCACCCATGGACCCCGCAGTCAAGGAGGCCAACGAGATCGCCAAGCTGGACAAGATCTTACTCATGGTGCGAGACCCACCACAGGGTAAAAACTGAGAGACACCAAATGTTGATCATGTGATTTTGGAAATCTGCAAGAACTGACATTGAGGATGGGAAACAAAATTTCATAGGAAATGAACATTAAAACGGACTCTGACAATGTTACAAATATTGATATTCAGAGCAGGATCTTTTTCATTTACGGATGAGACAGCTTCTTGTGATATGGATTTGATGTTTCTTTTGCAAAATTTTGCAACAGAAAGCATTTAGAATTTAAAAAATTAACATATTTGAAACATTGACAAATGTGCAAGCGCTGTGAAACTTTGACAACTGTTGAAAATCGTGAGATTTTTGTTATACATGTGATAATTATTGACTGGATGTGTTAAATTTAAAATATTGTTCCATTGATTTTAGTTATGTATGATATTCTACTTTTAAATACAAATTGCATGTTAATTTATCCACTGTGTAACAAATTATGAACTTTGCTAAACTTGTAATGATTTGTGATCAAACAAGATGTTACAGAGGAATGCAATACCGGATGTCTTCTGGTTTAATTAAAGGAATGAAAGTAAAATACAACCAGAGTAAAAGATTATCAAATATTTATTTGAGATTAAAGTGAAATATGATAACATCAGTTGCCTTGTTATTCACTACAATATCAAGTTATTGACAACAACAACTAAAAAATTGTTTCATTTATCATATATCCTCAATTCTTACGAAGTTAAAACCCACAACCTTCTGATGAGTCTGGTATGATACCACAGGACCACCATACCTTCATTCTAATTTTAACAGAGAGGGTAGAGAGATCTTGCCAACAAAAATTCAGCATTTCATCATATTAAAAATTTTTATTAACAGACAATAACACTGATAGGGAGCTTTGCTTCTGTAGTCCCAAGGACATTCTTACAAATTATATGGGTGCCAATATTATGCAGTC
Organism: Solen grandis; assembly: GCA_021229015.1. NCBI lineage: Eukaryota > Metazoa > Mollusca > Bivalvia > Adapedonta > Solenidae > Solen > Solen grandis. The sequence continues at coordinate 47,377,182 of CM037786.1, read as the reverse complement.
AATTTGGATGTTATGCAGGAATCACACATCATTTTAATGCATTATGCAAAAGTAACAACTATGGCTATGAAATGTGAAAGAGAGGAAATAAGAGTTAAAGATTCTTTTATGATGACAAGCTCATTAATCACTACACTGTCCAGACATGAGTAGCTTTTGAAAGAAGAACATTTAAATGAGTGACAAACTTGGTATTATTCATTAAGAAAAACACAAAATGAAATACACAAAAACATGTTAATAGAATTGTTGACAAATCTTTACAATAAATATTTTGAAACTGAGTTATTGATAAAATGGATCATTACCTATGCTTTTAATCTACACAATATCTAAAGAATCTATTTACAAATTGTTGCACTATATATCCAATGCTTTTCTAAAAGAAAATATGTAAGTCTCTCAAACGAAGTTTGGAGACCTATTGTTTTTACTCTGTTTCTTCTCCTTCTTCTTATTATTATTCCTTCTTTCTTGCGCCGGCAACTTTATACGGGTCATATTTCAGAGGCTGCTCAACCTATCTTAACAAAACTTCACACACTTACAGTCCTAAATGAGTAGTGGTGCCCCCTGAGTTTTGTAAATGTAGGGCCATTGGGGGTCAGGCCCCACCCCCTCAAAGATGGATTTTTGCATAAAAATGTATTTTGGTTAAATATTTCAAATTTCCAACCCTGAATCATATATTTTTTTGCTCCTCATAATGAGAAGAATACTACTACCTTGGTGTCCCTGAGGTCACCCAGGGGTCAGGCCCTACCCCCTGAATTTTACTTTTGACCTTATATCTTAAAAAAATGGTCCAGATCCCCAACCCTATACCATATATTATATTCTTGTTCCTCATGATCAGATGGATTGAATGGTACTTCTTTGATGTTCACATGGGTCACCAAGGCATCAGGCCCCACTTTGTTTGGGAGACTTAATAACAGTTCACTGTTAAAATTATTACTTGTTTTTTTGTGTGTTTTTTTATGAAAACAAAAATGTATACCTATTATATTGTACCTTGATACCTCAGTTATAACCTTCCTTAGTCTTGACATTTCTGCTGATTCCTAACTTTAAATCCAATTCCTCACTTAACTAGTATTTGCCCCAGGGACATCATCAAAAAACCAACGTTCCCTCAGTACCCTTTTCTTAAACAACCGTGGGATATTTGGTTATCAAAACATCGTACTCAAGAATTATTAATTAGGCATTTCATTGAATCCATGGCAGAGACAGCACAGCAACAGCAGGGTTCATTTGACCAATCAAATGACTCGGTTTATTTAAAGTAAGCTTCATTCTACCACTCTCCTTTCCTAAGCAGCTTTTGCTTTTGTAAATTTCAACAAAGAGTATTCAAAATACTATGCGTGATTTCATTGGTCAGCAAGTAGCTGATTAATATTCATGAAAAGGAAGTTTTGCCAGCTGAAAATCCCACAGTAAATACAGAAGTGATAACGGAATTTATACCATGGGTTTTCAACGATGCCCCAGGGAAAGTAAAGATTTTTAATTAAAAGAATCCACCACCTTCTTACTTATTCTCACTAACATGATAAATGTTACTGACATTAGTAAAGTTGGAAATTCCTATCTCACATACCTAATCAAACACACATATACACATATTACTGATATTTTTAGTTTTGTTATGCCTCCCTTCAAAAAAGAGTCATTGTTTTTTAAATGTCAGTAGGTTGGTCTGCCTATCTGTATTCAGAAGACAACTTCATCTGTCTCCTAGTGAAACTTTAATGGCAGGTTGTTAAAACCAAACCATCAAACAAACTGGCTGGTGATAACAATTTGAAAGTTTTCATATTTTTTTTCTTTCCATTGCCATGGTAACCAGAGTTCCACATGGATCAAGTTTATTTTAGCAACTTTTGTGAAGGTTCACCCAAGGAACATCCCTGCCAAGTTTAATCAAATTCTGCCCAGCGGTTTCAGAGGAGATGTTTAAAGTAAACTGTTGACGACAGACGACGCATGATGGACGCAGGGTGATCACAAAAGCTCACCTTGAGCACTTCATGCTCAGGTGAGCTAAAAATTCTGGATACAGGAATGTAATTCAAGCAACAAATTTTGCAGTTTGTCTAAACTGTCTTGGTGTACCCAGATATACCGTGATGACTTTTAAGGAACTTAGACAAACAAATAATACGTTTGGCTTTCCAAGTACAGTAAAACCTGTCTTATCTGACACCCACTGGGACCAACTAACAATGTCGGATTAGGCAGGTGTTTAAGACTGTACCTTTAAAATTGGTAGTCCATGTATTTGCTATAGATGACATTAAGATTTAAACAATGCCGAAAATAATGTTGAAATACACGTGTAAACAAAAACACATAGGCGAAGTTTATCATTAAAGTTAATTGACAGCAACATTCATTGATTCCTTATTGTACATGTATTTGCTTCAACGCCGAAAAGTAACGGTTTGCAGGTGTTTCAGATAAAACAGTGTAATTAAAGTGCACTTATAACTAATGGGACCAAAATGGTATGTAGGATTACAGGTAAGACAGGTGTCGTTATGGTCAGGTTATTTAAACAGACTTTGTATAGGAAATATCATGGGACCGACAAAAAGTGTCAGATAATACAGGATGTCATTATGAACAAGTGTTGTTATGGACAGTTTGCACTGTATAAAAAAAGTGAGATAAATATCAACTTAAATTATTTCCAGTGAACACAATATAAATGCCCTTTTTTTAAAATAGTCCCATGAAATCAGGGGTCATAACTCTGAACATATATTTCTATCTCATTTCTCTGTAAATGCTTGGAAAATATAGAAACATTTACATTTTTATCAATATACTTCCTCATTAAAATAATTTCTGAACTTAAATCAAAAGTGCACAATTTCTATTAATTAGGGGTTTCATCAATGTAGGATAAATCATTTTGAGGTAATACAAGCCACAAAATAAGTAAATGATACACGTCGTAACTTTATCATGTTTACCAGAGACTGTAAGCTCGCTTGACATTTCTAATGTCATGTGTAACAAAAGAATTTAAACAGATAAGAGGACGGAAAGATGAATGGACAAAGGCAAATCTGTATCCCTCAACAAACCTGTAAAACATACTCGGTATAAAAATACAGGTAACAATGAATAGATAAAAAAAGGAATCCATAAGAATTTACTAAATGTATACACAACCATTTATTCCACAGTGTGAAAATACTACAAGCACAACATGAATATTTGAATTATAGTCACTGGTTAAAATGAAAGAAAAATGGAATGGTCTGAAGCATTTTTTTTTCAGACATAAATCATTACTTCATGTCTATATTTCAATTTCATAGCCCTTTAATGTAATCCATCTATCATTGAATATAACCATGGTCCTTCAAATGCTTAAAAATATGATGATGATCACAATGTAATGATGGACAGATTACCTTAAATCACCTTACAATTATTTCATACTCCTGACTTGTTCAACAATTAAGTACAATGAACTACATGTAAAGAACTAAACAGTACAATATTTGTTTATACTACAACCTCGAAATTTGGATACCGCGGGCTTTCAATGACACCTTTACCAAATTTGTATTCCAAAAACTCCTTTGCATGATTGGGTGCTGAAACTTCTGTACCAGCAAATGTTATCCTTGTCAGAGGTTTCAGATATTTTTCTGGAAACTCAGTATCTTGTTTATGTGTTTTAAACCAATAGTCCTTAGTCATCACACCATTCTTGACATAAAATGGGAAGATGTCCACATGAAGTCTGTTGCTTTCGCTGTATTGCACCCTGAAGAAATCTCCCTCAACAGCTTTCTCCCATAGATATCCATCATCATCAAGAAAATTTTCCTGACTAACTTTAGCCAGTTCTGTACACTTCAGAATATCATCTTGGTACATCCCAAAGTCTACATCATAATCCCACGGGATGATGTCACCACTACGCACGGCCCCAAGAAGACTGCCCCCTTCAAGCCAATACCTCACCTTACATCTATCTAGAACACTAGCCACATATCTTGTTGTTTTTCTCAGGGCCTCTAAGCAACAGGGCGGAGTCCATCGATTTTGATACAAAAACTCCGGCATACCATTGTACACAGTGTCAAAACATCGCCGAGATTCTTTAGTACAGCCATACCAATCAGTGTGTTTATTTTCTCGAATGACTTTCTTTATCCCCAATTCTGCATACATTCTTTTGGTCTTGTCTATATTGATCTGTTTGTTTTGCCAGCTCACTTGAGGGTCCTGTTTCTTGGGTTGCTTGAATGAAACAAGATAGAGTTCTTCCAGGACTGAAAACTTGATGTACGCTAAGGATGACTGGATGTATAAAGACATGAAAGATGGAGGAAGGAACGGGTTGGACAGCAGTCTAATCTGACTTGCTTGAAAGAGTAGGCCATGAACCCCAGTGATAAAGCCACATTTTTCAGCAATAATGCTCTGTCCTATCTCTAGTGTCCACGATCTAACAGAAAAACTCAATCCATGGCACTTCAATTTTGCATTTCCAACAGGTATTGCATAAGCCGTCCTAGAATGGAAGTCATTGTTTACTATGAATGCTTGAAAATTTTTCATGAAGTTTGCATTGATACTGGAAAGCTCAGGCATAAAGAGCACAAAGTTTGTCTGTATAAAACTTTCTGGCCGTGAACTATTCAGAGGATTTCCTGGTAGTGGTCTTGTAGTCAACACTCGTACATTTGGAACTTTTGCAATTCTGATTGGAGGGTACGGAATGGTCTCTGATATTACAAGAACTGACACATTGTGGGACTTAGCTACTTCTTCAACAATTCTACCAACACTGCTTTCCAAGGTGTCAAAGTCTTGGAAAATTATTGTCAAAGTTGGATCTATTACCTGCCTTCTTTCAACTATCTCTGCTACCTCTGGCTTTTTATCCTTTCCTAAGCTGTTTTGTCTGATACTCAGAATAATCAAAATAAAAATATAAGCCACAGCAGCCCCAAGCAAGATCTTCCATCGCCGTAACAATATTCTCATCCTCATGGCTGCTTTCACTTATACACGGCCATTTCTATGAAACTCAGCTATCTTCTTACAAGCACTTTCTTCCTGAAAATACATATTTTTGAGTGTTAAACATTATAAGATTAAGAAATAATATCATACCGTAAAGCAGATTATTTCTGTGGGAGTAATATTCTAGTTTTGCCATACAAGAGAGCCATGATGGCCCTGAATGGCTCACCTGATTATAAATGAGCAAGTCCTATGTTATGATTATACTTATTGAAAGAAGACCCAAGTTTCTCACTCAAACTCAGTGGTATCGGTAATGCTCAATGTCATACAGACTGTTTATCAGCAATAGGTTCACTGAGCAAGCCATTAGTATACTTGCGAAAATTTGCACTTAAGACCTTGAGGCGGAGAAAATCTCCCTGTCCCGAGGTGACATGTTGTGTGCCATTGATTAAGGAAGATTACAATGAAATGTCAAATGTAATATTATACAGTTATGTCCAACGTAGTGTGATTTTTCCCTTTCTTTCCTATAATAACCACCCATTTCAAAATTTAGTGAAAAACTACCTTGACTGGTTGTATTATTAGAAATATCTATCTATCTATCTACTAAAGTACACGATCTTTCTACGGTAGCGTAGCGTATATAGGAGATGATATTAGTCAGATTGCCACATTTAACAATCCATTGTATGTATTGAACTATTGACCAAATACTATGTATAAGTCAAATAAAAAAAATTAAAAAAAATATTATTTTGCTGCTTCTATATTAATAGAAACACAGTCACAGTGTATTTGTATTCAGTAGAGATAAGCACATAACTAATCTAAAGGAAGAATGAGAGTTTGATACTACGAATAATTTTCTGCTGTTAGTTTATTTCCATAAATTTTATTTCTATGGTTTTGGGTTCATCCACAGAATAGCTGAAATAAATTACCCATAGTAATAACCCACTATACAGTATTACAACAGATGTTTGCCTTGACACTTGAACATTTTTTGGTCATTTAAACTATTTGTTATTTTGACTATCTTTTACCTCAAGTAAAGAACTACACTGGAAGGAATTTGTATTAAAACAAATATAATGATGATGATGATAACAAATGTGTTTTAAAGAAACTTTGATGACAAAACGTAAGAAATGTAACACTAAATTGGTAATTTTAGTCTAATGCCCCATGCACCTGTATGCTGATGCGGCTGCGTCATCTACAGCCCCTATTTACACTTTGTGGTGTACTCTTTTAAAACAAATCTGAACTTTTGACAGTTTCACTGTAGTATTGACCTGATTATCAATTAAAACTGAAAGTTAATCAGTAAAGCCTATATCTGATTATTTCACCTTTTCGATCAAAAAGTGTCATCTGATAGTTTAGGTGTTTCTGGTCATTTAATTCCTTTCACATAGTTTATTTTAATACTTCCGTAATGGTTGAATTGGACTGGAAGAAAGTAAACACAAATTTGTCATGATATTTCTAGCAGGAGATAAACACACATATTTTAAAGTGATAAAATATTGCCTTAAAATAGTAGAGAGCATATTCACTACACATATTCAATATGTAAAAAGAATGCAATAGAATTTTGATGAGAATATGCATTCATAACAATTAAACACACTGAATATCCCTATAATAACAGTTAAAACTTGATTAGTAATCAATAGCTGATCTGTTTAATGTACCAAGAATAGAGAGTAAATATTTTGTCATATTTTCATTACTATCAAGATTTAACTTCACAACAGTGACTGGAAAAAAATCCATTATGACATTTGATATGGCCAGTTTAGGTCAGCACAGTATAGACAGCATGCCCATTTACCCACTGTAAAGGGTATTTTACCCCTAAAATTGACCATGCACACCCAATATTTATATAGGGACTCTCTATATCATGGGTAAACAGCAATTGCACCTAGTCCTATAAATAAGCCATAGCCTATCGATTTTACGATTTTGACATTTACTTGATACGCTATCTATTGAAAGTAAAAATGTTAAAAATCAATCTACTGAATGCTGAAGGTGAATTATGATATGCCGCAAAGGCAAATTATAGGACAAATCCTCAAGTATTGAGTTCTCACCATATTGGTATCCTCGAGCTATTTACACTAGAGCAATATTTGATGTCAAGTGTGATGTAATTTTACAGTCGAGAAACCATCGACAATGAACAAAGTTGATCGCTCCTTGTTTTTAAACCTTCTTTTTATTGAAAATGTTTGGGAAACAGGTAAAAATATTCATTTAATAAAGAAATACCGATTTTCTACCATTTTCATTAATGCTTCTTTTTATGTCGATTTTTAAACCACTTGTTAAATCTACCAATAGGGCCTAATACTCAGCAAGCATACGATCAATGATTTATGTAAACCAACATCTGTTCTTAAAATAGTGTAGGTTTGATTGTTAATACACTTCTCAACAATACTATGTACAGAAGTCATTTAGAGCCATAGCTGTTATCCAATATGATAGTAAACTTTATACTTAATAATTGTAATACAGCATGCCCATTTAATCTTTGTATAGGTTTTTACACCCAAAATTGGCCATATACCTCCTAAATTGTAGGGACTCTCTGGTTGAAAGGACACAAAGTTAAGGAAAATTGCTACTGTACCCTCAGTTACAAAACTCGGAGGACATGAACACTTTCAGTGTGATAGTGTTTCTTGTTCTCATTTGGATCATCTTATATTTTACAAACCAATCTATTTCTGTCATTAAGGACACATAACTTAATGCAATTGTTGTTTATAGATTTTGTCTTTATATGTTCACTATACTCATGACAGACTCATCTTCAGTTTATTGTCGAGAACTCCAGACGCCATTTTACAAATAATTTTTTGACTGTAAAAGCTGTTGGATTTGGAGTTATTTTTTAATTTTTGTTTTAAATTACCATTGGAAATTTATTACATTTGAAGGGAAGATATTGATGTATTTGATGATATATTTAATATAAAAGTGAGGGATCGTTTTGTTCATTTTTCTTGCAATAACTTCTTATGCTGTCAAGAACTGGATACACCAGGACACAATTGCACCCTGCATATAGAATTTCTGTAGTACTGCAAATATACTTGACTTTCTGATTTTTCTTTTTTCAAAGAAAATCATAGAAACTAGAGGATACAATTTATGTTTCAAATAAAACATTACGTTGTTTTCTTCTACTGTGTTAAATGAAGAATCTGCTTTTCACGGTAAAAGTAACCCTGAAAGTCGCCATTTTGATATCCCCATTTTCTATTTTTAAAATTATGGAAAACACGTTTTCAAGTTTATTTTACGGAGCAGTACAGTATTCTGTAACAAGAACTTGTGTCAAATTATGACTTGACTATTTGAGTTTACCGTCGCTTCGACAGTATTTCAGTCATATAGCGCCGTCCAGCAAATTTACAGGTGGAGGAAGACCCCATGCTCCCTCGGAAAAAAATGTTCTAATGTAATGCCATTATGGAGATGCATTTGGAAGGGTATCTGGGGAGGAAAATTGAGTTCTTTTCAAGGTAGTCACACACATCCATAGATTGGCAAAAATTACTATCAAGTGCCTTGAAACTTGTGGTTGTCGGTTCGAATCCCAGTAGCTGTCAAACTTTTTCTTTCTATTTTACTTGTGGTCATTAAATTTACATGGGTAAAAGTTGGAGGCTTAAAAAAAACACACACACACACACGTGAAAATCTTGATTTTAGCATTTTTATATAGTTTTATATAGAATAAGAAGTCATCTGAAAATCAAGAAAATCAGGAAAATTCCTGAAAACTTTTACCCATGTATCTGTATCACTCGGATCAGGTTTAGAAAAAAAATATTTTTGTAATTTGTATAGGCATTTATTGGATAAATTATGCAAAATTTAATAACAAATATGGTACCTGGTATATTGAAGGACTGAAAAAAATCAAAACCACACGGTAAAAGTCATTTAACTTGGCAAGATCAACCAAACTCGATCTACTTCGTAGAAAATTCAGGTAAATTATGAAATATGTCTATCAATTATGAAGAGTTAAGCGATATAGGAAAAGACCAGTGTGTAAAATGGGTTTGGTATGGTAAGAATTTAATACACGTTTACACGTTTCAAGTATTTTTAGTTGAAACAACCAGAGCTTGTTTGCCGAATGCCATTATTTGTTTATAATCAATAATCAGTAGCAATATATTTTTCGTAATATATTTTTATCTAAAGATGATACCTTCAGATAAAAAAAAATGAAACGGGACATTAAATTTTGTTTTTTGCATAAAGGTGTACGTATAGGCATACAACACAATATTTGTTTTTCAATTCTTCATAGTGACCATTCGAGTGTGACTCCCTTAAAGTTAGATAGTATATATACTGAAACTTGAAGGCAATGGATCTAAGCCTTGAGCGATATAATAATATTGCTTGGGTCGTTTTTATTTATTTATTTATTTATTTATTTATTTATTTATTTATTCATTCATTCATTCATTCATTCATTCATTCATTCATTCATTCATTCATTCATTCATTTTTTTACTTTAGCCTATAGCTGTGTAATGTTATGTTATTTACACATAAAACAACACACACATCAGTGTTTTATATGGTGCTACCAGGGTCTCTTTAATACTATATAGAGACCTTGGTGCTACCTACAATCTTTTATGCAGCACGCTGCAAAGCTAGCTTGCGAGTTCGAATCCAGCTAGAGATCTTAGTAATATAAAAAATTTCAATATACCTATGAAAATAAATAAATGAAATGGAAAAGGAAAGAAAATATCATACATAAATAAAAGTAATTGATAAGGCTATTATTTCCGATGCACATTGCCGTAATGAAGTATTACTTTTATATTTTTGTCCTCTATTTATAAAATCAACAACAACATTATTGTGTTATATTCTTATTAGATTTAAGTAACGTTGATTAATCTATTCTTGTGCATTTGTTATTTCAAATTTGCTTTTTTTCCATTTAAATACATGCTCATGTAGGAGAGAGAGAGAGAGAGAGAGAGAGAGAGCAATGATTTTCTTTAAAAGATCTACAAAAATAAATTAAAAAAATAGACATACCCGGTAAAATCATTTCAAGAACCTGTCGGGCTTTGATTTACATCTGTGACATTCGGGTATATATACACAGTATAAAGCTGAACGCGTCTGACTGAATCGGATTAATGCAGTCACAGTCACTATATGTGAAGTTGCTCTGTCAGTAGGGGTCTCGGAAATGCAGGGGCTTGTATAGCGTACATTAGGGTCGTTATTGTATCACCCTGCATTATGCTGAAACTTTAAGCATGATGCAGAAACATGATTTTTTACCCTTAAGTACGCAAATGCACCACCCTATAACATTCTGAAACTTCCAGCATCAAGCTGAAAAACGAGATGCACGACCCTGCATCATGCTGAATGTTTCAGCATCATGCTGAAAGTTTCAGCATCATGCTGATGAGAGTATAAAAAATAATATCAATGTGCTTCCAATACTGCATTTTGCAGCTTAAAGTGCTTTCTTAAAACAAAAAATATTAACTGCATTAAAGCTCTGATACGTGTGGGTTCAAATCCCAGTAGGGATTCTCTCTGACCATTTTTTCTGTAACAATCATAGCAAAATAAAGAATAATTTATTCATTTTTATAAGTTAGACACTTTAGAAATATAAAATATATAAATAAACAGGTGGTAAATATCATATAATTTTAACCATTGTTCATCAAATATTTTTTTTGGAAAATTAAAAAATTATTTTATTTATTGATTTAATTACCTTGAAGAACTATGCTGAGGGCTTCAACGTACCCTAGGCAGCGCATGACAACCACTACAGTTACAGCAAATGAAAAGGTTGTGATGGCATGAAGAATACCAGTTGTGTTGGTGCTTATTGCGTGACAACGCCCCTGCTTTCAAGTTAAACTTTGTAACTTAACATTTGCAAGAAACTAACGTAATTATGCCCCCACCCACCCAACACACACACCTTATTCGCCAGGATTTAGCTCCTTGCAAAATTTTTCTCTTACCAAAATTGAAGAAAAAAAAAAAAAGAAAAATGAAGGTCGCCGTTTTCACTCTAAGAAGGCAGTAAAGTTTGTCATGTTCCAGTATATGTAATGATACGCAGTTCAAAGCATTTAAAAAGTGGATAAGTGCATACTTGTCAAGATCATCGTATCAAGACTGAATAATTTGGAGGGATGTTCGCTTTATTACGCATTTATTACACACATACAACCCGTTGTTCAGGAGTTTCAACAAATATTGCAGTGTTTTATGAACACCCCTCGTACATATACAAAACACACGCATACCAAGATTATGTCGATTATTGGGCACAAATAATGCGTAATTCCATTCAAGAAGCGAATATGATCATGTTCTTGTTCAGATGCCGCGTTTGTTACCATGCTTTACTTTGTAACTCATTATCAAAAAGGAAATAATACTTTTGTATTCATACAATGAATGTCAGGAAGAGCAATCATCTGTTGTCATTGGAAGCTTGATAATTATCGACTCAGACGATATCTACACAGCCAAAGTGGAATGATTTCGCAGCCAAAGTGGAATGATTTCGCAGTCAGTGGGAAAATATATAGTTTTCAAGATACTACATACTTAGTCAATTAACAGTTTTAAGAAAGATGGAGTATTTCATGTGACATTTTAATTTGTACTTATTTTTATTATACCACCTTTCTTGGAGACATTACTGACGTACTTGAGCAATTTACAAAGGATATCTTATCTAGTTTTATATCATTCCGTATTTGTGTGATTCTATTTTTAATGAAAGATTCGACAAATATTTTGCAGAAGCTAAGTGTTGTGTTGGCATAATATTAAAATAATCTTTATATATATTTAAATAGTATTTAATACACACTGAAAAGACAGTTGATAACGATGGCTGACAGAGCGAGTGCGTCAAATGCTACCATTGGCGAGATGGTTGTTTTAACATGGAGAGAATACACGATGGGTGTGTTCATTTTCTTACTGTTTCTTGGAATGGTTTTGCTCAACATCATATTTCTGATATGTTTTTACCGGCTCAGGAACCACACGTTTGTGAAAAACTCGGAGTCCGTCATCAGCCTCATTGCGACAGACTTGGGCAATGCCGTCATGCTCATACCTACCTTGTTGTCATGGTTTATGGTTCCACCGCCCAACCGGTATACCACGTGTGTGTTCAAATCAATGCCTTACATGGCATTTAATTACATTTCACTTCTGAACTTGCTTGCCTTCTGTATTTACCGGTTACTTGTCATAAAGAAAGTGGCCCGAGAAGGATTGACTGTGTCCCGCTGTCGGTTTTTTGCCTGCACTGTCGCCATCTGGATTATCGCCCCTCTCATCCTCTCCACACCTTACATCTTCTGGGGACACTCTGACAAACTTATTAACGACTGTAGAAGGGCACTGTTCGCTAATGAAACTCTTTCCCTGCAATATTTCTCCATCATTTTTGACATCCCACTTGTGGTGATGAATGTTTGTTTTCTACTAATGATTGCGTGGTTCAAAAACTTCAATGCGACTGTATGTCCAATTGAAATGATTGGCAAAGACGGACATGAACCAATATCTGAACCAAAGGAGACAGTAGAAAGACAGCATGGATGGACGGAGACTCTATGCACAGTTATGGGTAACTTAAAAGAGGGAGAGGGCGAGGTTAAAGATGAAACTACTAGTAGCATACCGGTATCTTGTAGCGAAGATGATGGCTGTGTTCGGAATCATCCTGGTACCTACAAGCAGAGTCGACAAATAAGTTTTGAAAATAGTGACTCTCGATCTTCTCATGATCACGCTGTTGTTTTCACTGAAGAACTTGAATGTGTTGTTCAGTTCCAGAACTCTACACACAATGACTGTAAACCACTGAATAAAACCAACTGCCAATCTGAAACTAATGCGAAAAGTGAGCAACCGCCAAGGACTAGATCAATGGGACCAGAGAGAAAACATGAGGTTGGGAGAGGAATCATCGTGGAACTTAAACAATGTAAGTATCATATGATTATTAGACACTTGTATGTAAAGTTCATTTGAGTTGATCATAGTAATATATTACGTTACGAGGCATAGGACGTTAACCAGTCGGAACTCTTCGGCCTCAATAAGAAACTTCAGATTGCAGTAATTGACTCATCATATACATAGTATTAATAACACTCGTACATGACATTGTATTGACTCCACAAATAGGCACCATGGCCTTACTGATCCACATGTCGATTAAAGACTGTGTCTGCTTTAAATGCATGTCATGATTCAGCTTTATCAAGATATTACCAAGAAATATGTCAGACGCATTAAAAACATTCCCGATGCATCTTGAATTGAATTTTCATTTACAAATAAAAGCAATGATTTTGATTATGTATCGTACAAACACAAAGGCAATTCACAATACTGGTTAATAAATGCAACGCAAATGGCAATTTCACAATACTTATAAAAGAAAAAAATTACAACACTGGTATATAAATGCTACGATTTGAATAATGTATCATACCAATTCATGTACATACAATAAATTCCACACTGGTCTACTTATTGATATATGCTACGAATTTAATAACGTATTTTACAAACACAAAATGCAAATTCGTTTGTTTTTTTTTTTTTTTTTTTATTATTTATTTTTTTATTTTTTATTTTTTGCTGAAATATATAGACAGAGATGATACAATCAGGTTAAAGTTCAGAGTGGAAGTTCGAGGCAAAAATTTGGCAATTTGAAATACATTTAATATTTTAAAGTAAATTTTGTATGGTATTTTGAATATCACTTCTATATCGAAAATGAATATGTTAACTCTTCCAGAAAAAAAATAATATACGCACATTATGATTTATATTTATTTTAATTCGATTGGTGTGCGTGTGTTAGATGGTGTCGTGTGGCGAGTTTTCGGGGCGAAAAGTCTAAGGCGAAAAAAACTAATTTGGCTGGGTGAAGAGACGAAAAGTCGAAATATTGGGATGCGATTTCGGGGCGAAAAACGGGAAAAAAAATCTCGACCTTTCGCCTCGAAGTTTCGTCTTTTCGCACCGAAATATCGACTTTTCGCCCCGTCAAAAGTTTATATTTCGTCTTTTTCAGTTGGCGCCCCGAAAATATCAATATCTCGCCTTCTCGCATTCCGGTACGCATGTTTGCAATCTTAAAAGCTATATGGTCATCTTTATATGGAACTCATCATAATCGTATCATTGTAAAGTGAAAAAAATAATTAAACAAGAGGGCCAAGATGGCCCTGAATCGCTCACCTGAGAAACATCACCTTCATTGCATATTATAGTGTTATGAGTCATACTTAATAAATATTCCATGCAGATTACATCAAGATCATCTTAATTCCACACAAAAACTGTACCTGCATCCAAATTTTGAAGGTCAAAGCTTTAATAAGTCAATTTTAACACCAGGGCCATGATTTAAAAAGACTTGGTTGAGGTCCACTAGTAAACATCTTAACCCCAGGCCTTGTTGTTTCTGAGAAGAAGATCTTTTGAGGGTTTTCCTATACAAGTATATGTAAAATCAAGTGACCACTACGGCGGTGCCAACTTTGACCCCAGGGCCATGATTTGAACAAACTTCTTAGAGATTCAATAGGCAATGTTACACACCTTATGTCTTAACTCTAGGCCTAGTGGTTTCTTTTCTAGTTATATATATAATTAAGTCTGTGTAAAATCAAGTGACCCCTGGGGCGATCACAGTAGCTCACCACGAGCACGTTGTGCTCAGGTGAGCTAAAAACATAGAACAAAGAATATCTTAAGCTTCCGGCAGTGCAATATACATAAGAAATCTTAAATCATATGAAAGTTACATCATAATTCAATTGTGTCTCTCAGCAACGCAAAAAGTAATCATTGGAAAAAATACTATATTCATGCAAATGGATTTTCTGAACCGATTTATCATTTTATGCTGAATATTTATCTCTCTCTCTCTCTCTCTCTCTTAATATCAATTATATTGGGAAAATAATATCTTCTTTTGGAAAAACTGACATAATTTTTATTTTTTCAACGAAATACAGCCTTAAAAGAATATATTGCAGTATATGTTATGGGGGAAAACTATAACCTCGTTTATCAGTTGATTACATTAATGGTATAAACATTAATTCTACAAAATATTCCAATTTTGAGTTTACTTATTAGCGAACGGAGAGGGGAGAGAGTGTTGTATATATGAGTAAACAGGCATTGTCATATTCTGTTCGATTAACATTCGATTAAGAACTTGTTCCATATAATAAAACAGACTGGCGAATCGAGAGTGTTCCCGCTTCGGTTGCAGTTTGATAAACACGAATATTGACGACTTCTTTTGTGTTTTAAATGCCAAAAACAAACCTCTCACGAGACATGAACCTAACATGGTGGAGAATCCAAAGCTGATAGTATTGTGTATGTATGTTTTCATCGCTGCCGCGACGAGTTTGTTGGTAATATGTCCAGAAATTCCTGAAGCACGTGTTCCCCACCCACCTGTTATTACCATGATGAACCAGTCGAATCCATTTCTGACAAACCCAAATGTCGATCACGGTAGTTTCACTGACATTAGTATGAGGCATCAACAGTTAGAGCCTCCCCATGTTCACAGTACGCCTGTCCGGTCTCAGGATCAAGCCCCGGTTATACACAGTACGCCCGTCATTCTCCAGGATCAAGCCCCTGTTGTTCACAGTACCCCTGTCATACATCAGGGTCAAGCACTGACTGTTCCCAGTATGTCTGTCAGGCCTCCGGATCAAGCCCCAGCTCCGATCTACATGCTGCCTCAGCAAGTTTACAAGCCAATGAAGCGTACATTCTCAGGTTTGGCAAATGAAGATGCTTTTAACTTTGTAAATGAATTTGAATCGCATATGGTGTTGATGAACGTTGACCTCAATTAGAAATGACATGAAGATTAATGTCGAGAATTACTCTGAAAGAATGCTTAATCGTGAGAACAGTAATAAGACTGATTCACATTTTTCTCAAGGAGACTATGTTTACATGACCATTGAGTCGGTAGGACCAGCTAAGAAGCTCAAAGACCACTACTCTGGACCACATGTTGTCAAATCTGTGCTTAGTGATCACATGGTTTTAGTAGCTGATCCAACTCTTCCAAAATTGCAATCGAAGCCAGTACATATTGACAGATTGAAGCATGCATATGTGCGTCAGCCAGAACCGTTAAACTATTTTTCGGTCAAACAACATTTACCAAGAACTATTTATTCTGATTTTGCTTCGCAAACTTGTGAAAATGACTTTTTGTTGAAACCGGATAAAGACAGTCAATCTGGATCTAGTGATCATGACATAAGGGGACAGGAAAACACATTTGTTCGAAAGGAAAATGACCTTAATGTGTCTGAATCTCCTGTTTTTGTCGAAGGTAGACCGAAACGCGTTATCAGAAAACCTTTAAGATATTGTGACTCGGATCATGCAGACCCAATGAATATTGATTTTTCTTCATCAGATGCCTCGCATTCACGAAAGGTAAAACGTGTACTTGCTCAAAGGCATACCTCTGATGGTATTCAGTATTTAGTTCATTTTGTTGGTGAACCAGCACAAAATGCTATTTGGATTTCAGGGGCAAATCTCAATTCCAAAGTGAAAAAAAACATCACTGCAAGGCCTCCACCTTTTGTTTAGGCACTAACAATTACTAATGTTGTTTAGTAACATTGAATTCCCATTTCTTACAAATACCTTTAGGTATAATACTAGTCATTGTATATTGATTTTTTTTTTTATTATTACTGTTATCTTTACTATTCATTGTACTGTGCTGTATAATGCTAGTCCTGGTATTTTTCATATACCTGATACTTTTTTCTTTAGTTCTGATGTATAGCCAAATGTTAGCTTAATTTACAAAAAAAAAAAAGTTGATGTTCTACAGTTGATTTGTTTACAGTTTGTTTATGAAGATCAAATTCTGTTACTATCAATTATAGCAGTGTATGATTTCTTCAGAAACATGACTTGTCAATAATTCTCTATGATTTGAACAATAGTGTATTGCATTTAATCAGACAACGTTTTAGTCAAATATTGATAGGGTGCTATTGCCTAGAATTATGCATATTGTTTTGTTGTGAGAAGACTTGTCGTGTTCTTTATTAAGGGAGATAACTTTGTTTTAGATGGATGTCTGGATTAGCTCCCTTTGTTTAGAAAAAATGCATTGTATTTTATTGGATTCAGTGATGTCAGTATATTAAAAAAAAAAATTAATTATTTTTTTCCCACTATATACTATACTATCCATCAAATGATTATCCACTTGTACTTTGTATTTTGATTTATGAACCTAAAGTCATTGGGAAGTAATTCAGTGTGAACTGTATGCTTTGTAGACTGATTTATTTCAATGCATGAAAGTAATATTTGATAACTTGCTCCATGCATGGATATAAAGTAATCAATCTTTTATTGGTTTATAAAGATGTTGTTTACAGTGAATTTAAGTTACTGTTCACTCTTATGACAGTTTGTCTCGTACCAATTTATTGTCTTAAGTGCATTAGTCACTATTTTTTTTAGTTGTTTACTCATATAACAATTTTCTAATATCAACTTCTACATGAACATGTTCATTCTAATCGGTAGTAACTTGGATATTGCATTGATGGTCTGCGTGTCTGTTGAGTGAATGATGTCCTTGGTAGGTACCACCTTGGGCGTTTATAAATCTGTGTGTGATTGACTTTTAGGATCAGCAATTCGATAGTTTCCATAGTTTCCGCTGTTTCAATTTTGAGTTGTTGTTTTGTTGGAAGAGCTGGACATTTGGACACATTTTTTTTTTTTCAAGGGGGGGATGTTGTATATATGAGTAAACAGGCATTGTCATATTCTGTTCGATTAACATTCGATTAAGAACTTGTTCCATATAATAAAACAGACTGGCGAATCGAGAGTGTTCCCGCTTCGGTTGCAGTTTGATAAACACGAATATTGACGACTTCTTTTGTGTTTTAAATGCCAAAAACAAACCTCTCACGAGACATGAACCTAACAAGAGAGAGAGTTTTTAAAAGTAAAGTACATGGCGTCTGGTGTAATGTTTGATGATATACTCGGTGTTTAAAATTAAAATTAATAAAAATACTATAAAGAAACTTTTTATTCTTTCTTATGTATAGCTTGATTTTAGTATTCTCATATACAGAAAAATGCAATCAAATAGTAAAAAAAAATTAATAATAACTGTACATAAAAAAATCATTAACGGATTAACAGAGATTGATTGAAAACGAGAGTGCTTTTTCACTGGTTATTTATACACAGGGATTCTATGTATTTTGATGATCGTGGCATAAACCATCCATTTATTAAATTGTACAAAATGTAATGAAATCTTTTCTGCGCATTTCTTCGTACATAACTCAAACATAAACGGTCACTGAACATTTCCCTACCAATAGCACTAGAACTCATCTGTAAAGCATGCCCAAAAGAAAAGAAAATCCAAATAACAGGAGCGATCTTAATCACGAGAGCACAGGTGCGAGCCATAGTTTGTTCTTCTTTTGGTTCACTTTTCGTTGCATATGTTGTTGTTTTCAGATAAGTCTTCTACATTTTTGTATATCAAATTACATGTAATTAATTTAAAAAAAATGTCTTTATATGATTAATATTTTAAGTATCTTTCTCTATTTTTTCTATAGACTGTTATATGTTTTGTACATGACCATTCTGTGGCACACGATGGCGTACAATTTAGATACCCCTGACCGTGTTCTTGAAAACAAAAAATCTAATTTTAAGCTTAAGTTTGAGTAATACGAAGTGTTCAAAACATTTAAAATTTGGAAAGTGAAATAACAAGTGTGGCAAACTATAATTTCGAGCAGATATATAAATTGGTTTTTAAAATAACTCAAGATCCACAAATTCAATGGTTCCACTACAGAATTAACCACAGAATACTTGGTACAAACTACGTATTAAATAAAATGGACATTAAGAATGATATAAAATGCACTTTCTGCAAGAACCAACCAGAAAAAAATCAAACATATATTTTTGGAATGTAATATTATTAATTCCTTCTGGAAACAACTTACGACTTCCGTAAATAAGTGCAATACAGATTCAGTCACTTTAACTATAACAGACATATTATTTGGCGACCAAAGGGTAGACAATGTATTGAATTTAATCATTTTGAGAGCTTACTTGTAAAATGAAGAATAATCTACTAACAACATTTACCAAAGTGGGGAAAATATAAGAATCTTATAATTTAGATCATTTTAGACTTCTCTTTTGAACTGTTAACTCTACACACTTCTCCCCCCTTTTTCTGTTTTTGTTTCATCTTTTTTAGCTCACCTGAGCACATGTGCTCAGGATGAGCTATAAGGATCGATGAATGTTCATCGTCCGTCCGTCCGTCGTTCACAATTAGTTTGTTTGCACTCTAGCATCTTCATCTCTTAAGCAACCATCTTCAAACTTATTACAATGTATTTTCCCCTTTTTTTTTTCTTTATTTCTTAAGCAATCTCCTCAAACTTATGACAATGTTTATTACCATAATTTCTCGGCCAAGTTCAATTATGGCTGATATCCATCAATTAGGTCAGGAGTTATGCCCCTTTTGATTAAAGAAAACGTGTCGTTTTTCACTTTATTTGCACTCTAGCATCTTCATTTCTGAAGTAATCATCTTCAAACTTTAGAACAATGTTTATAGCCATAATTTCTCAGTCAAGTCACGTTAGGCACTGTTTGGTTTGTGGAATTATAAATAACCTCATGGAATATGTATTCAGTACAACTATGGTATAATGTAGTAACGTGTTCAATGAAGCAGTTTTTCTCAGGAGAGCGTCTTAAGGACCATCTTGGTCTTGTTTTTCTTGTATTCTTGTGGTTATCATGGTAAGTAAAATTTTAGATCACAAACTCAGTAGTGCTTAAGGTAAAGTCCCTGTAATGGCTCCGCTACTTTCGGACTTTATGGCCTTTCACGGAGATAACCAGGGTTTCCGCTACATTTCGGACCCCATGACCTTTCACGGATATAACCAAGGTTTCCTAATGTTTCATTAGGATACCTTGGTTATCTTGATAGAGATTAAGTGGTCCAAGACATAGCAGAACCATTACAGTGACATAACTTAATATGATACCTTACTTAGTGTTGACTTATATAATAATCTGTCCCCATATATTAGTAATTCAATATTATTTGAGTTTCCCTCTGGGATCTTAAAAAATTAAATAATTATAATTATTTGAAAAATAATAATAATTCTTTTATGACATGACATTTGGTTTCGATATATGTTTACACATACATACTAAATGTGAAAAAGTTTATATATTACTTGTTAATATTCAAGTTACACTTGTTCATCTGCTTATAAATGGTCGCTTAGTCATTAGTTAGAGATGTTTCAAATAAAATATTTAAACCACATTAAAACTTGAATATTGAAAGAATCGACACATTGTTTTAATTCACAACAAATTGTATGCAAAGCTTTTTGTCAGTGGTAAAGAATTGAGGTGACAATTTCTTTGCTGGTTTCTTGTCATATGTAACGGTCAGTTTCAACAGTTAGATATGAATTATATCTCACTGATATATTTCACTATCTCATCGAAAATCATAAGATAAATAGAGGATAATTATAACATATGTAAGGTGCTGAGCGGGTCACTCCCCGACCCTTGCGTACCAGACACGGGGACAGTAAAAATGTTATTTTAAAAAAAAGTGCTTTAAAGACGATTTGAACAACGCTCACCGCTCTTGTCCCCACACCATCTCTACCTCAACTAAGTTGAGCGTGGTAATCAATTAATCATCAACGTCGGAAACCCACGAACGCTCATTCCGTTACTCCGTGACAGATGTAATAGGCAGCCGTGGGTGTCCGACGCTGGATAAACATACTTTAATCTGAGTTTGAATATGAATTTCAATATATTCGAGAACTTGGGGCAGGTGTTCATTGTCATGAAATTGTAAGGACTTTGCACCTTTATTTCATGTGTCGGTAGAAGAACTTTGCACCTTTATTTCATGTGTCGGTAGAAGAACTTTGCACCTTTATTTCATGTGTCGGTAGAAGAACTTTGTGTTATTTCAGTTATCACCACTATCGGCATCCTCGTCCTGGTTTATGACGTCACGATCTTGCCGTTACTCCTGGACATAAATATATCTGCATTTCACGCCAATTTCCTGATGCCGCATGTTCTGAACAGCATGTGCTTCCTGAATGTGTTTTGCAATCCTGTTATCTATCTCGCCCGGATGGACAAAATGCGGTCGGAGATAAAATCCCTTTTCCGTGGATGCTGCAATAGTTGTTTCCGGTAGATGTATAGATCCTCAGTTCAATTCCAACTTCGCCTTCTTTGAAGTTGCATCGATCGCCGTTGACCGAATGCTGTACCGTTCCTGCTAGAGTCGAGAGTGTCACTTGGATATGGCATGAACTTAGATATATCAGAGTAAAAAGAAATAATGTAGACCTATAGCTTAAGAAGTTTTCAAAACTTAAATAAACCACTGAACATTTTCTTTACCAGACATATACATTGCTGCTCTATAGCATAAGATTTTTTTATCTTTTTTGCAGATAGTAGATAGCATATTGGTCTATTGTAAATATTATATGAAACTTGGTAGATTTTCATCGTGTATATCGTGAATTTATTATTCATTTTCTGTGATAACATATTTCTGATATGTGTATAACGTAAGGTTTAACCGCTCATAAGTAATGTTTCACTTAAGGTAAAGCCCTGTAATGGTTCTGCTACGTCTTGGACCACTTAACCTTTATCAAGATAGCCAAGGTATCCTAATGAAACATTAGAAAACCTTGGTTATATCCGTGAAAGGTCATGGGGTCCGAAATGTAGCGGAAGCATTTCAGGGACTTTACCTTAACCAAATTATATAGCCCATTTCACTCCGAAATGAGACATTAACATACGTAAATCAGCAAGCACTTCCCGAACACCAAATCTACATGCTGGTGTATAATTCCACGCATTGTTCAATGGAAAATAAACATACATTCGAAATTTTCCCCAGTCACTGAATGGTCAATTTAAATCAACGAATTATACCGAGAATTGCCGATCCTCTGGTGAAATGGTCTATTACGCAACCAAACGCCTGTTTTTCAAATTTGCTGACATTTTTTAATTATTCCCTAAGATCTTTTGTGAAAACAACCGCAATTGGTACACAAGAAGTACATATCCTATAAATATATATATGATCTATGTATTTTAATTTCTACTAGTTGCTCAGTAGGAACTTTTGATTATACATGCATTATATAGGTGAACCTGGTACGTTTATAATGAGTAACCAATATTTTACAGCACTACAGATAATGAATACTGTCCAAACTTTCGATATAGACCATAATTCGGAGATTGTCTCTTAATATCAAGCAAATATTTCAGAAAATTTATAATAATGTTGTTGTTTTTTTTCTTCATTTTTCTATTATGTGCTATTTAATTCTGATTTACCACTGATGTTTGACTTTGAGACTATTGTTGTATTGATGTAATATTGATATGTATATGTCGAGGAACTCTGTAAAGTTCAAGACAATAAAATATTCTTCTTCTTCTTCTTCTGTAAATTAAGTGTGATCAACATCGATATAATTAGGAAGGGGTGGGGGTGCTTTGATATACAGGCAATAATTATGAATTTGATTAGAACTAGGTGTGTGTATATGTGTGTAACAGTGATTGGCACATTCTATTGTCCAGAGCCGGATCTAAGAGTTCAGGAGGGGAGGGGGTATATTAATTAAAAACAATACAATACAATAGCTTTATTGCTTTCGAACATCATCATGTTTACAGCAATCGTACATATATAATAACATTGCATTGCAGGTGTG
>CM037786.1:47304103-47354103 GCA_021229015.1 Solen grandis | reverse complement strand
AAATATATGCTTCCTATATATTCACTAAATTATCCTGACCTGACTGAATTGCAGTTTATTTGATAAATACATTGTTGTTTTATCAAAACACTTCTCTTGGATGCACACAGACCTGTTTCGGACCAAATGTTATTCTGCACAATCAAAAAAATATATTACAGTTCTATTCACTGAATGACAGTTATAGTCCATATTGTTTTTTTCTGCTGATTGCAGTTGAATGGATGCTTTATCTATGCTTAATTTGATTCCAAGTATTAAACTTTTCACAGATAATAATTTGTACATGTATATCATATAACCGTACTACATTATGCATTACTTTAATCCCCATAATTGCTGCATATCTTGTTTTAAAAGACATTTCTTGTAATTAAAAGTATTTACTTTTTGATATCTCTAGCCATTTGTCAGTTTAGATCTAAAAAAGTGAGTGTCATACCAAAATTTTTTAGCTTGACAGGACTGGTATGATAAATGAATCATAAAAAGTGTTTGGATTCCATAATAGCAAGTCGTAAAATATTAGTTAAATAAGTTGAATAAATGTTAACTGTATTTATTTCAAGTACTTAGTGACATCACAGTACTATGACACCATCATTATGAATTATGACATCATTGTGTAAAAATATTGTGGAGATACTACAGTGTTGCACATCATTTGATTCAAAATGTACATGTTTTTCAGTGCAACACTGTATGTAACTCAAGTTACGACAGTGTTGCACAAATGAAATCAACCAAATAATTATACTACTTTTGGACCATTTTTCATTTTTACTACTTAAATACAAATATTTTTTCAAAAAATTATTTCCACAGATAGAGCATTGTAATATAATGTGAAAAATGCAAAAACATCATTTTGTGAAAAAATGGAGTTACGACAGTTTTGCGTTGAGCCCTCGATATGCATATATAGCAAATGACCTTGACATTAGTAAGAGTCTGATTTATAACTCAATGGTTTCTGTCTCGTCCAGGAAAAACCAGAGATAAAAAGACATTAATCATGTCAAAATCTCCGGAAACCTGTGTACATATGTCAGTAACAGAAACCTAGAATGACGGACCTCATTCTCTATATATATATAAAAAAAAGACTAGACATATAAATCCATCTTATTATTACGAATTTTAAAATTGAAACTGAATAGTGACTGAATGCTTCGCTGTGGTCTTGTAGAATGACTCTCACAGCTACCTGGGTAAATGTAATATATTCTAACCATGCCTACTTGCATGAAATACCCATGTGCAATTCACAATACTCCAATCACAGTGTATAATCATATACGTTATGCTAAGAAAACTATTTCACACTATTCTCTTCCAAACGCGTGAAATATATAATTATTCTACATGGATCAAGTTTATTTTAGTAACTTTTGTGAAGGTTCACCAAAGGATCATCCCTGCCAAGTTTAATCAAATTCTGTCAAGCGGTTTCAGAGGAGATGTCGATTAAAGCAAATTGTTGATGACGGACAACGCACGACGGACACAGGGTGATCACAAAAGCTCACCTTGAGCACGTTGAGTTTATAAAAATGTGTAATTCTGTGATTAGGAGAGCACACCTTAACTTTCTGAAAATCCTCTCTACTGGCTGGACTTTCATTGAACAGATAGAACAGACTTGACAAGAATGAAGATACATCCCATGTTGATGCAACAGCTCCTGTTTTAAATGCATTGTGTAAAACATGCAGTCCACAAGATCCAATGTTGATCAGCGTCACGCCTTGTTCTTCAGACAGTTGTTTATTTAGCATATCAAAAAACTTCCAGTTTACATTAAGGCCATCCATGGAGGCCTGTAACATATTCTTGATAACAGGAATCCATGCATGCACTCCCTTCATGAAATGTTCCAACAGGTCAGCAGCCTTGCCATGTCCCATGAAGACAAAGCCAAGATAGTAAGTTACTACATTGTCACCCTTCCAGTATCTCACATCAAAGTCCATCTGCTTGGCCCGAGATTTTTTATTCAAACTTTCATCAAATAAAATGACAGTTTCCTGTTATGTCCTTAACCATCAACGATGCTCAGGAATACCAAAAACTGTGAAGTATGCAGTCTTTCGCTCTCCACATTTGAACCTTTCAGCTATTTTACTGTCAGAAAACATGGATTGGAAGAGTTTTGCTATATTTCCATTTGATTTATAGGAATTATGGTTCACCACTGTCTGCATGGTCCACAAGATTTCTGCTTTCAACACATCATTATTTGAAATGTTTGAAACAATGTTGTCAATTTGGGGAAGTGGGGTAGATGTTTTAGCTTGATTAGAATAAGTAGAATTGGATGGTGTCTATGCTTCTAACTAACAGATTGCATTTCTGAAACTGTTTGTGTGTCTCACTTTTTTTCTTGCGAACTGATCGCTCCTTAACCCTTTCCCTCATATAGACTCATTTTGATGCACTCAATAGGTACCACATACAGCCTGATCTGCAGAAAGCCAAACTCAATCCTTACCAAATTTAATTGTACAAGAGCCATGTTGACATGGCCATCCCCCACCGAATGCTTGCTCTTTAGAAGATGAGTTGGAGAGCAGAATATTTCATTTTTTAAAGAAAATTTTTGGTAATGAAGACTTATGTTTAAAGTGATTATAGATATGAAACCCACGGGAATACCTACTAATTCCCCTATTTTGAGGTCTACAGGTAAAACGTCAAGGTCACTGTGACAAAAATTAAGCCTGAAAAATAACAAAGGGCAATTACTCAAAATTATGAAAGGTAGAGTTAGCATTCTTGTGCACTGCACACCTCCTCAAAAATATCTATCCACTATGAAGTTCCAATTTGATACTTCAAATACTTTTTGAGTTTTGCTCTGGACAAGAATTAAGTCTGAAAAATAACAAAGGGCAATAACTCAAAAATGAAGAAAGATAGAGTTATCATTCTTGTGCACTGCACTCCTCCTCAATGAGATCTATTCACCTATGAAGTATCAAGTTGATGCCTAAAATACTTTTCGAGTCATGCTCCGGACAAAAATTTAGTCTGAAAAATAACAAAGGGCAATAACTCAAAAATTATGAAAGGTAGAGTTATCATTCTTGTGCACTGCACTCCTCCTCAATGAGATATATCTACCTATGAAGTATCAAGTTGATATTTCAAATACTTTTTGACATATCCTGCAGACAAAAATTAAGTCTGAAAAATAACAAAGGGCAATAACTCAAAAATGAGGAAAGATAGAGTTATCATTCTTGTGCACTGCACTCCTCCTCAATGAGATCTATTCACCTATGAAGTATCAAGTTGATACCTAAAATACTTTTCGAGTTATGCTCTGGACAAAAATTAAGTCTGAAAAATAACAAAGGGCAATAACTCAAAAATTATGAAAGGTAGAGTTATCATTCTTATGCACTGCACTTCTCCTCAATGAGATCTATTCACCTATGAAGTATCAAGTTGATACCTCAATTACTTTTTGACATATGCTCCGGACAAAAATGTCGGACGGACGGAGACTATTACTATATCTCCCGCCGCCTTTCGGCGGGGGATAAAAATCCTCATTACCAGACCACTGAGGAGCAGCGAACAGCATAAAACCTCGCAGGCTGATCTGGTTTTATGCTGTTCGCATAGGTCTTTGATTTTGATTTTTTACAAACATTGCAAAACGCTTTGTATTTATCTTCAATAACCAGCTGAAAGATGCCATCCACTTCAGATTAAATGCATATTTCCCCATGTTGATTGTCAAAGAAGCTGATAGTGGCAGACGACAAGAGGATTTAGAAACAATTGCATCGCGGGCTTTATCAACTGCATCATCAGTTTTCATTAACAGCACGGTTAATGGGAACCGCAACCAACTGCATTAAAATTTATAATGTCGTGCTCCTTCATTTTTATATTGCAGGTAAAGGTTCAGGGGTGTTGAGGGCGATCAAGATTTTGTGATTGTTAAAGTTACCAATCAAAGATAATACTTAGGGGCAGTCAAAAAGAAATATAAGAGCCATTAAGACTAAATTTCGGGACTTTTTAGGGCCTAACATGCTAATTAGGGACTTTTTAGGGCTACATCCTAAATTCAAGCCTTTTCTGGGCTTTTGCAGACCATATTTAATATATTTTTAAAGTATCAAACAAACAACAATGATATCTAGAATTTTTGCCTATATTGAACTTATATGCAGTTAAAATCCAACTGGGTCAATTTGAGTTTCCATGAAGTAATGGGTAATTGAGTCAAAATGTGCCTGCATGAAGTAACAGGTAAATGAGTTGAGTCCCTATGAAGTAAGGGGTAAATGCATCAGACTGTGTCTCTTTGAAGTAAAAGGTTAAAATTACACTTATTATGACATATGCCAGGATATGTGCAACTCAATGAAAAATGAAGGAACATAACTTGCCTACAATATAAGCAAGTAAGCTTGGTACTGTAGTTATTATGAAGTTAAATGAAAATCTTGTCAATGGTAGCTGAGAAATATTGTGGACAAAATATCTTAAATCAATATAACAAGGGCCATAACTCATACAAACTCAAGCTAGTCATGACTGTGCCAACAGTAACATGGGCAACTAGACTTGATACTTATCAAAATTGTGAAGTAACACAAGTTTGCCTTTTCCTTAGATTTTTTCTCTTAGAGCTTTTGATTAAGCTGTGTGCCAAGTTCCTTTCCTTCTCTGCTTTCAAGACATAGTCATCAGCTGACTTTCTCAGAGCCTCCATTGTCGAGTTTAGCCTGCTTTGCCTGTTCTTTCAGGTCCACTACTGAGTCCTCCAGGCATTTCCTTTTTTCCATTTCAGTCCTTTTTGCTTCCCTCTGTTTGGAAAGGTGCTCGTCATATTTGTGTCTTGCTTTGGATGCACTTTGTAACATCTCCTTAATTACAAGGATATTCAGGACTCCACCAACAAACTTGACATAATCACAAATAAGTCGGTGTGCTAAAACAGATTGTTCTCCTTTAAGATTCTCAACTTCCACTTCTTTATTGACAGAAAACCACTGCTCTTCTGTGGCCTGTCCATGAGATATAAA
The DNA here is from genome assembly GCA_021229015.1 of Solen grandis. Taxonomy (NCBI): domain Eukaryota; kingdom Metazoa; phylum Mollusca; class Bivalvia; order Adapedonta; family Solenidae; genus Solen; species Solen grandis. The sequence continues at coordinate 47,349,058 of CM037786.1, read as the reverse complement.
CAAGGCACAGCTTCACAACTCCTAGGACCTTTTGGTGCTGATCCTTGTTCATATATTAACAGAAAAATTCATCAACTCTATCACTACTAGGGTTAAACCCAGAAAACTTCTCTGTTCCTAGTATTGGTATCGTGCATTCAATGAACTCTGAATACTCCCTTATTATTTGATAACATTCTCTTTCTTTACCCTGTTGTAACTAATTAGGTAAGTAATTGTCCTCTTTAATTTTGCTTTGCAAGCTTCACCATTTGACACCATCACTCTTGGATCAAGCATTGACATGTTTCTTATCAGACCATGCCTAACAGGGCATTTTTCAAGAAGTGTCTTCAGTAACTTTGAAACAAATTCCTTACATTCCAACCTATAAGCCATTGCTTTTCTCTCACTCACTTTACCATCTTTCACTGCTTCTTTCAGAGCTTTCTCTGTACTGAAACCTATTTCAACCTTGAAATAGCTGAGGAAATTATCCTTATCATCAAAGTCAATTGAAAACAGCATAGATCCACTGGCTTCTTTTACCACCTCAGACTTCACAATGATTGTCATGAGCCCTCTAATTACTAATGACAGGTCAGCGAATGGTGTCATTGGTCTTTCTGTCTGATACTTTCCAAGAAATGGTTGTATGTACATAGCAATATATCTAAAGAACTCAAGCTGAGCTACTAGCAGTTTCTCTTGCATTTTTGATACCACAACTTCAAACGACTTAAGCTTGGTTTCTGGACTTCTTTTGACTTAACTTTACTCAAGTATGTTGCTTTGTGATGTAAAATCAACAAAGCTCTCTCACAAACAGTGACATTCTCCATCCACCAGTGGGAAACAAACTTCAAAGGCATGAGGCTTGGGCCTGAAAATACATTATATAAACAAACAACTGTTCCTCTACCATATCATTTGCTATTATGAAGTTAAATGAAAATCTGGTCAATGGTAGCTGAGGAATAATATGGACAAAATATCTTAAATCAATATAACAAGGGCCATAACTCATACAAACTCAAGCTAGTCATGACTGTGCCAACAATTACATGGGCAACTAGACTTGATACTTATCAAAATTGTGAAGTTCAATCAAGATCACACCATTGATAGCTGAAAAATTATGTGGACAATATATAGTCAATTTTTATAACAATGGGCCATAACTCATTTAAAATCAAGCAAGTAATGAATTCCAACAATATCCGCAACTAGACTTGATACTTATTATTATGTGAAGTTAAATAAAAATCAGACCATCAATCAAGCCATTATGACCTGCCAATGATATGAGCAACTAGGCTTGGTACTTACCAATCCAATATAGCCCCAAATATATACAAAGTACAGGGCTTTTTTTCCTTCTATATTAGAGGCCGATCTTCGGTGACTTCCCAATCGTAAAAAGGCTATATTTTTCCCAATTTTGGCCAAAAGAATTCCCAAAATCTAATGATAAAATTCCCAATATGTTCCAACTATTTTTCTCCTTAAACCTATAAGTGAATATTCATTAATACAGAGAAAAAAACCAGTAATGCAGTTGTTTCCGTAATGCACAAAATTATACGTCACTCTACACTGCATACTACTTAAAGTAAAGCACCTGCTGTTCGATGACCCAATCAACACGCATTCTAAGGCTCAATGTGGAATTCTCGGATTTTATTGGACGACTATCATTTGTCACACCTTCATTAGAGAGCTGTTATGAAGTTGCGCAATCATCTCAGTCAATGGCGGCTGTTTGCGAAGATACATTAGCACTTGTATTGCTTGTTTATCTTTTTAAAACATTCAGATCAGTTGTTCGGTTCACCAAGTAAGTTTTCAATACATAAACACATCAGTTATTTACCTTGATGTATATATAACCAATTCCTTATTGCTAAGGAAAAAGTCAAAAACGTAGCCAAAATGAAACGTCCCCCAAACATAACATACTCATTTTTTTTTTTAAATTTCACTTTTGATTTATTATTAGTCTTTTATTCATGTAATATTTAAACATATTGATATTAATTTTTTAAAAGTATTTTATATAATAATTATATCACCATTTTTTTTTTTTTAAAATTTAAAATATTTTAACAATTTTCTATATAAAACTTAGAGTTAATTCATTAATCTAATTTTCAATTGAAATATTGTGAAAGAAAGTTAATTTTTTAATAATAATGTACATGTTTATTATTTCTATTTATTTTTAAATATAATGTACCAAATGAATGTGTATTTGACATTTCAACTAAAGCATATATAAACACAAAAATATATTGGAGGCACTTGTTAAAAAATCTGCCTCCAACTTAAGAGATTTGGCTCTATCTGGTGAATGCCAAAACATTTTTGCAGCTAGTGCTAGTCTTGGTGTTGACACCAAGGAGGAAGATTGTTTATGGACATTAGTACCATTTAAATAGTGCAGTGATTTGAACCAAAGACAGCTCTGTTTTATGTCTAGTTGTTATATCAATTCGTTTTGATTCTTTAAGATTCATAAGACTGTTAGAATATTACTGTGTATACATGTGAATTGAGTCTACATTTTTCCCAAAACACCCCGAAATCGCGTTTCAATTTCCCAAAATAGAAGGCTAAGGCCCCTTTCCAAATTTCGGGAAAAAAGCCCTAAAGTAGCATGAGCTCAAATATGAAAAAGTTAAATCCGTATGCGGGTGTAAAAGTGCACATATGAATAAATCAAAGCACAACAGTTGCATGCAGATGAAAAAGTCTTCAATCTTACAAACAATTTGAAAGGCAAGAGTGTTGTATGGCTGTTCTTTAAAAGGAAAAGAGACACACTTTAAATCATAGTGTTTTGAAAAGGATGCAGTATGGTTGTTATTTATGGTTATGGCATTACAAACTATTTGTGAGATACAGTCACTGGTACAAACTAAAAAGTAGTTCTTATTTTGATAATCAATGTCCATTGTTAAGATGGTGGATTATAAAAAAAAATATTTAAAGTTATTTAAGTTTTTTGAAAACAGAATATGAAGTTATAACCATATAGATAATAAATTGAAATTTACATTATAAGTCTTCTTTTTTTTTACCTCTAACTGGATTGTTACACCACTGAAGACAAAGGTCTAGGTTCAATGATGTATTTGGGCACAACTTTAAATAAATATTAGATAATTATGAAAAAGATTTCACATTTTGTAACATTAAAGCTATAAAACGATATGCTTAAATGAACTAGTACAAGACAGCTGGTGACGCCAGTAAATTAAAGAAATAAAATTGGGAGATTACAAAAATGTGTCCGCCATTATCAGAAAGGCTCATCTGTAATGAATTACGTATACAATACCGTAGGTTCACAGGGTAAAAGGTCATCAATACAAAATGGCTGAACAACATTCTGGCAGCGACGAAAATAAAAGTTCTATGTAAGGGAGACAGGTCAAAACATGGAGAAAACACATCGAGGTCTGTAGGGCCTTGATGTGTTATTTCTACAAAATAGTGAATAGTATGTGGCCTTTCTCACACCTGAAACATTTTCTCTTTGTTATAATATATGAAACCACAAAATTAGCATGAGGAATATGAGACATTTATACTTTACTTTGTTGAAGTAATAGACAATTTCCACGAAACTAGGAGCTGGAAATCTGCATGGTTACCTAATGTAAACAAGCTGTAATGCTGTCAATCCACCACAGCTAAATATAATTGGGTAAGAAAAAACATGCAGCCTGTTTGTTACCTCATTAATATTTATGACGTTCTGAATGTTTCCGAATACAATCAGATTATTACTGACAATTTTAGGTGTTTCAACATACAACTCTCTGTCGATTGGTAGCAATAAATATTAATTTTAATACATCTTTAAATCTGCAAATGACACTGTTACTACTATTCAATGCTTTGCAGACATTTATTTCATGGCTTAAATCTAAAAAGTACTTGCCTATATAAAAATATTATACAGACAAGATGTGTTTGTAAAACACAATGCCCCCATTTGAGGCTGAACCCCTCTAGGTCTCACCTATGGGGATCAGACACAATACAAATTGTGTCAGTTAATTAAAAGGGCTTCCTTAAACTTATACTGTAAGTATGCCAAATATCAAGCATTTGTCCCACATAGTAAATGAGTTCTGGACAAATATTCATAATAATATAAAATGAAGGAGGATCATTCAAAAATATGACCAGGTAAAGTTATGATCCGTTAAATTGTCACTCCCTCCTTGTAACCATCTAGGTATATTTCAAGTCTCAAGTCAAATATTCTATAATGTTTTAGTAATATGCTTTACAAAAAATTATTATATTAAAAATTAGACTGTCCTTTGAATTACTTAAATATAAATAGATAATTCTTAATTTATAATGAATATTTGTCTGGTACTTTACTTAAATTAGATGTCAATGGATGACATGACAAGCCTGTGGCCTAAGGTACACCTGTCACCTCAAAGAATCACCTTGACCATGGAGCTATGGATTAAACTCTGAAGTGTGACACAATGTCTCATTGAAGCAAATCTTCCTGCCAAATCAGTTGAGAATCCAAGTAAATCCAGCACCATGACCTTCACTTCTAAGTGTGACCTTGTCTTGGAACTATGGACCTAACTCTTTTGATCAACACTTTGTCTAATTTAGGCAAACATTACTGTCATTTTACTTGAAAAAGCAAATCCATATACTGTTATATTGCTATAGGCTTCTTGAGAAATACATGCAATAAAAGAGTGTACATCCACGATATTGAGTAACTGATATGATTTAGAAATATGTCCATAGGCTACGGATGCTCTTAGCGGAATTATATTAAAAGTAATTAAAAAGAAACTAAAGCTTTACATGAAATTATGGTTAAAAAGGGATTTAACTCTTTCAAGATTTGTTTCAGAGTTTCCAGTTATTTATTTCCCTTTGTATATATTATATGCTATCACATTATATTTAAAAAGATATATTAAGTATATAATTTCTAACTGGATATAAAAACATCATATTTTATTTGATAAATATATTGCTATGAGATATATGAAAAAAGGTTACTGATATTGATGAGTTTATGCATTCATAACAGAAAATTGATTATTGATCGAGTGTTGATAAGTTTAAAGTACCCATAAACGATAACAAATTGTCTGTCCGAATCCTGTCACTAATAGGAACTAAATTTGATCTTGACCAGTATTTTGATATATCATTTGGACTATACTCATAAACCAAATGTGAACTAGATTTTGTTTGTTTGGAACAAACCATAAGGCTTTCTGCTCTGCAAAGCATAGCATACCTGGGGCTGTATTCATAAAGCTCCTTAGGAACAAATTTCCTTTAGTCTCTAAGATTTTCCTTAAAATCACATAGATTTCCCTTAGGTATTAAGGATTTCCTTTAGTCTTATATATAAAACACTTTAGGAAATTTATTCCAGTTAAGGAATTATTTTCCTTAAAAACTAAGGAGCTTTATGAATATGACCCCAGATCATAATTATTCATATACATATCCTGACCTATACCATCAGTGAAAAAATGAAGAAGATCTGTCCAGAATTGACAGCTTTAGTGTGGAAACTCATATAAATAGCAGATGTAATTTGTGACGTCAAGTGACATCATATCATATGAAGTGAAAATCATTGCATTCAAAGGGGACTACCTACCTTTACTACCTTTCATAATCTAATGATGCTGGTTCTTCAAGAACCCTTTATAATGTTAACCTCAATAATTCTTAAAATTTGTGTTCCACAAGGGAATAAACAATCACTAGTTCTCTTTACTTGCAAAATAGGTATGCAAGGTTCCTTTCCAGCCAAAACAATTTTTATTTTGTTTTTCTTCATAGAATTTTCTTCCCGACATTTAAGGGAGCATAGAGAATTGAACATATCACAACAGCAAATTATTCCTGTAATGTAACAGAAATATGTCTTACAGTCTTATTTTCCACATAACTTTCTCATATGATGTCCTATTTAAAAACCTAGGTATTATTAGGAAGATCTATATATTTCCAACATTTTCTATATGCTTAGACCTATCTGTAACAGTTTTTGAGATACAGACAGTTAAACCTCAAGAAAACGGCAAAGATTGGCAAAAAGATCATGTCAATTACTACTTTCTGACCGTTAACTTTGTAATGAATGTTCCAATTAATAAAATCTGCATACTGTTAAAACAGCATTACATGCATCAAGCTATAAATAATGTTCTTAAAGATATTTTCAAAAACAAATAGTTTCTTAAAACAAGAGGGCCAAGATGGCCCTGTCTCTCACCTGAGTAAAATGGCTTTGTTAGGCACAATGACAAAAAATCTTTTGTTTTTCTAACATTTGACTAAGTGACCTACATTTTGATCCTACCTGAATTTGCACTCAACTCGGAATTCATGCAGTCATCATTCATATCATTTTAATGAAGACTGGGACAAAAATGTAGAAAGGTTTTTCTAAGATTTGACCTGGTGACCTAGTTTTTGACCCCACATGACCCAATTTCGATCTCATCCAAAATATCATGTAGACAAACACTCTGACCAACTTTCATGAAGATTGGGCTAAAACTGTGGCCTGTAGAGTGTTCACAAGGTTTTTCTAAGATTTGACCTGGTGACCTAGTTTTCGGGCCCAACATGACCCATTTTCGAAATCTACCGAGATATCATGTAGACAAACATCCTGACCAAATCTAATGAAGAATGGGCTAAAACTGTGGCCTCTAGAGTGTTCACAAGATTTTTCTAAGATTTGACCTGGTGACCTAGTTTTTGACCCCACATGACCCAATTTCAATCTCATCTGACATAACATAAAGACAAACATCCTGGCAAAGTTTCATGAAGATTGGGCTAAAACTGTGGCCTCTAGTGTCTTCACAAGATTTTTCTAAGATCTGACCTGGTGACTAGTTTTTGACCCCACGTGACTCAATTTCAAACTCATCTGTGATATCATGTAGACAAACATACTGACCATATTTTCTGAAGATTGGGCCAAAACTTTGGCCTGTAGAGTGTTCACAAGGTTTTTCTAAGATTTGACCTTGTGACCTAGCTTTTGATTCCACTTGACCTAATTTCAAACTCATCCGAGATATCATGTAGACAAATATCCTGACAATGGTTCATGAAGATAGGACCAAAACTGTGGCCTGTAGAGTGTTCACAAGGTTTTTTTAAGATTTGACCTGGTGACCTAGTTTTTGACCCCACATGACCCAATTTCAAACTCATCCAAGATATCATGTAAACAAACATCCTGACAATGGTTCATGAAGATTGGCCAAAACTGTGGCCTGTAGAGTGTTCACAAGATTTTTCTAAGATTTGACCTGGTGACCTAGTTTTTGACCCCAGGTGATCCAATTTCAAACTCATTCGAGATATCATGTAGACAAACATCCTGACCAAGTTTCATGAAGACTGGGCCAAAACTGTGGCCTCTAGAGTGTTCACAAGTAATTGTTGACGACGGACGACGCACAACGGACAAAAGGCGATCACAAAAGCTCACCCGAGCACAAGTGCTCAGGTGAGCTAAAAAGCAATTAAATGATTGGAACCAACCGCAGAGGTGCATAAAAGAATGGTTTTAATAATTCTTTTTTTATCACGTAACTTCCTTATACAATATCCAATTTTAAAAAGCTAGGTACCATTAGAAAGGTCTTCAGATTCCAGCATTTCACATGCTTAATGTTTAGACCTATCTGTAAAGGTTTTTGAGATATAGACAGTTAATCCTCAAAAAAACTGCAAAATCAAATAAAAATTAGCATAATATTCTTAAAGTTATTTTCAAAAACTAATAGTTGAAAAAAAGCAATTAAATCATTGGGACCAACTGTAGAGGTGCATGAAAGAACGGTTTTAATTGATTCTTATTTTTCATGCAACTTCCTAATATCAGCCCTGTTTACCCCTTTCAAGGCGTGTCAGTAGCTTGGCAGTGTTTTATCAGTACTTTTTGACAGCTGTCAGTAGTCTTTAATTCTTAGTGTAATTATACCTATTAACATGTATGAATTAATCACTTATACACAAACACGCATAAGTTGATGCTCATCTTTGGACATTTTTTCAGAAACTTAAGTGACTTATGACAATGAGATAATATGCTGAAAATTTCATGCAAATCGGTCAAACACTTTTACATAATATAAAAAAAGCTATGTACCATTAGAAAGGTCTTTGAATTCCTAACATTTCACATGTTTTATAATATTATATGGTAGAAAAAATTTAACGCATTCAGGGTTCATTCTAGAAATGAAATAAGTGGGGTCAAAGGGCCCACTGTTGGCAAAAAAGTGGGGACATTCCCAAAAACACAGGGGTCAATACAAAATATATCTTAACAAACAAAAAGTGACTTATAAGTGTTCCATGCCTCTTAAATGTCATTCATTATTGCTAGTGTCTTTGAAACATCCATTAACTATGAAGAAAACTAAAACTTTAGAACTTTTTTTAAATTTTTGAACTTCCGGCTGCAGAAAATTTGGGTTTCAATTACTGTTTCATTTATTCAGCTTTCAGTTCAACCACATGATTTCTACTTTCTGCATACCTGGTTAGCATACTTGTTTTTTTTTTTTCAGAACTTATTTCGCATATGTACGTCACAATACAGTATACTTTTATCGTTATCGTATTTGAATCAAGAAAACTTTCAAGCTAAATGTTGCTTACTTTCTTGTGACGAACTAACAGTAACTGTATCTGACGTATCTGTTCAACTCTTGGCTGGGGGCCTCTTTTATCAATATTTTCCACTGATTTATCATCATTTTCATCACTACTTGTCTCTTGTTGCTTTGACCATAGTCGAAAAGCGTTTTTCGCGAATTATGAATTGGAAAAAAAACACGCTGATTCTGATTGGTCGTAATATGCTAACATGATGAAAATATCACTATCACAGCCAATCAGAGATGCTTTAATAAAAGGGGTTATAATTTTGATAGTGCACTTGATTATGCGATATTATATGATCAGAATTATGTTCCGGTCGTCGAAGCTTTTTTCTCGGCAGACAGTGCGCCCGATCGGCGCATTACCAGTATTTTCTTTGCGCCAAACAATATTTCTATGCGCCAAATATGCAAAGGCGCATTCTAGAATGAACCCTGGTATTGAAAAGGGCAAAAGTTGCTGTGGTTGCTGTTCAAATTTCATAATGCTGTCACATCGGAAACCTGTTTAATTTGAACCTCAAGTATATAATAGCAATGAGAAGAAAAACATAACAAACCCTATAGGTTTTCTGCTGTGGAAGTTGGAAACGTGTATGCCCCCTTATATACCATAGTATTGTTTATAAATGTTTAAAATGTGTATCATTCAAATTCATATCATAAGCATGACTGTGATAATTGGGCATAAACCTATTGTGAGCTACTATTCATATACTCAAACACAAAAGAAACTGTACATAGGATTTAGACTAATTTTATCAGATTTTCTTCACTGAAAGTTCCATATATTGGTACCATTTTTCAGCTTATTCAATTGCCCACAAAACGATGTATTTAATTAAAAAAAACAACAGCAAAAGTGGTGCTGGTCAAAATGAAAATACGCAAACTGTGCTAATGGATTTTATTTGTGATTAAATTATGATTTTTGACTCTCTTTATGATTTTTATGTAATTTTGTCATTAATATTGAGTATGATCCCCAACTTGTTGTATTACCTGTAAAACACGATATGTCATGGAATCAATATAACATTGCATGACACGTGGAGGAATGTTGTGCCATTCCACCCGTAGAGCATTTGTTAAATCCTAAAGACTATTGACAACATGCCTGGACCCTAGCTCTACACCTAAGCAGGTCCCAAATATGCCCTATTGAGTTCAGATCTGGAGAAACGGCAAGCCAAGGCAAGACGGCAACGCCGTTTGCAATCAGATATTGCCAAAAAAGCCATGCAGTGTGCAGACGTGCATTGTCATGCATCAGTGTGGTGGGAGTATGCTGGTGAATAAATAGAACAGCTACTTGTCTCATAACTGATTTGTGTACTCAGCTGTGCTGAGTTTGCCATTCACAATGATCAGCTCTCATGATTCCACCCATACCATGACACAGCCCCCACCTAACCTGTTTCTCTCTACTACACAAACGCCTGCAAATCTCTCCCCACTTCTTTGGATGCCGTTACCAACATAAATGTTGTTTCTAGGTCATTTGGGCATTGCGATGGCATTGTAAGAGCACGTTTCTCATGTAGGCTTGCCTAGGTCTTAAAGGTTGGACAAAGTGACGCAGACACCTCAGAAAATTGTCTCTACTTACACCATACTGTCTCACTGCAGTCTTGTTTGCGTCAGTTCTAAATGACAGTCTAATCTGACGTAAGTTACGTGATCCTGCCAGTTCTAGGATGATCACCAACTGTCCCAGTTTGCTGAAACCTCAAACAAAGACAAGTACAAAATTGCTGCAAAGGCAGCAAATGGAAAGCTCCGCACAAATGTTTCAGCCAATAACCAAGTGTATTTTGTTTTAATGTTGTACCGCTGTTATCAATTCCTGTTTATATAAGAACAGTTTGTAAACAAGGATCAATCAGTTTTTCAATGGTTTTCTTTTAAGATGACGTCAGAGTCATGGTGAAATATCGCGTTAGTGTACAAATCCCAAGAATACCAATATGGCAAGAAATGAATACTTGATGAATATAAGTGTTTCATATATATAAATACTAGAAGTCGTTTGTTTAAGATACAAACGAAGCGACTTTCCGTTTGCTTATTTCAAGGTATTAAATATATAAGTTAATACAAAAAAAATGGAATAATGATGCATAATAATGTATGATTTAATATGTAAATCATCATTATCTTAAATATATACTTACGATTATGTTCAAAAATAAGCTTTAAATCTTTTTTTTTCTTTTTTTTTTCCTTTTTTTTTTCATTTTCATCTTCTTAAGAAGATATTGAGAAAGCATAAATATGGATCTTATTTGATTATGCACCCGTTTTTTATCATTCAGAAAAAAACAAAAAAAACAGGAAAATTTTAAGATAATAATATCCTCAAGAATTGTTTTCTTACATTATTCAATCGATTTTAATTTTTTTTTATTCTTTATTTAATATCTTTTTCTTTGTAAGCATATGACTTAACATGTATTCATTGCAATTTGATCCACAACTGAAATTGTAAAAAAGAAAAAAAAACACTTTAAAATCGATTACTTTCAACCTTTAAATTGACTGAGTTTTACATTTGCAAAATTAAATGGAAACAAGGGCAGAGGTGAAAGCAAAATAATGAAAATAATTTCTTATTTCTATGAAATTAACATTATAAAAGTCTTGAAACTTTCAACTATTCATTTGCTTTGTATATTTGCCTATTTTTACAGATTTAGAAAAAGAAACCGTTAAACATTTAGAAAACATAAAATATCGATAGGAAGATATATATGTATTTGTCATTTTCTTCAGGTTTGCAGAAAGCCGTGATAGCAAATGCAATAAGATAAAAGGTTTTCTGGCGACTCATTTACTCAAAAAATGTATCACAATTCACTATTCAACGCAGGCATTCATTCCTGCAAAAGAACAATCGGATCTTGCTCAACTAACCCAATGACCACTTACATTTCTTTCTGCAAATTAATAGATTTCCATGAATTAGCCCTTTTACGAAAAACATGAATAAGTCATGTTTGATAAAGTAATCACTTGAAATTTTCTGGACTTTTTGCGCATGTTAAGGTACGGCATTATTACTTATTTAAAGTTAATATAGACAATCTTTGGTCTTTTTAATATATTTTGCTTACACATCAATGTTGTCATAAACAAGTTACACAACATAAATTCTTTAAGGTATGCTTAAGACTGGCATCAATACTCATGACGCTGGAGTGCGAATAGGTATTGAAATGAATGATTTTTATATTTTATCGATGTCAAAATCAAGTGACTAAAGAAAAATATCATTTTTGCAAGGACATGTTCAGCTAACGTTCTATTAATCAAGAAAAAAAAGTATCTTCGAGAATGCGAACAGGTTTGTTTTCACATTTTCAAGTAGGCATTCCATCAAACATGAATAACTGCCATTGTTTGATGACGTAATTACTTGAAATTTTCAAGACCTTATGAACGTACTAAGTTTCGACATTTTTGAAAAGTTTAAGTTCATTGGTCTAATTGGCGATTTTATATGATTTTTCAAAATAATTCTTGCTTAAGTATGCATGACGTCATAATCACGAGACAAAAAAAACATTTCATGCAGTATGCATCACTTCAATTTTAACTCTATCAATTCTGTAGATATAATTAAGATTGACTTTAAATTCATGATACCAGAGTGAAAGAAATCTTTAAAAAGAATTTTTTTTGTCATTTTGATGACGTCATAACCACGTGACTAAAGAGAAAATCATTCAGAAAATAGAATGTAAACTTCTATGCCGATATGCTGTCCACATCAGGGGGCTTTGTAACATTTAAATTTAATATTTGACCAAAGTTCGAAACTCAGTATTGCCATGAAATCTTAATCTTTTCGAATTTGGAAATTTGAATGCCAAGGTGGACATCTACATCCTAAAATACATCTTTCGTAAAAATATCAAGACAATCGGACCAATATTGAAAGCTCTAGAGCGCGAACAAACTTTTGAAGCTGACATCAAATCTGACGTCATATGATGCCAATGAAAATTGAAAATGATTAAATGTATAAAAAGATACTTTTTTATCGCTGCAGTTTCAATTTCATTAAAATTTACTCAAAATGTATGATGCCAAAGCGAGGGAAATCTTTGAAAAAATAGGATTTTGTCCTTTAAATGACGTCTTAACCACGTAACTTAAAAGGAAATCTTTCAGAGAAAAGAAAGTAGACCCCTAGGCCAATAAGCTGTCCAATTTTCATGCTTCTGTCTCATCAGTAGCCTTTGTAACATTAAATAATAGTTTTAGGACCAAAATTTGGAACTCAGTTTTGCCATAAATTCTTAAATTTTTCGAATTTAAAAATTTGAAAGACAAGGTGCACATCTACATCATAACATACATCTTCTGTGAAAATATCAAGATAAAATATCAAAAAGTAAAGGCTCTAGAGCGCAAACAAACTTTTGAAGCTGACGTCAAATCTGACGTCAATTGACGTCATTGAAAATTAAAAATTATTGAATTTAAAAATTTATACTTTTTTGTCAAGGCAATTTAATTTTCATGTTGCTTAGACACTGACAACTTACCGAAATTAACTCTTAGATTTGGTTGGAAAAAAAGGAATAATAATAACTAGAACCGCAAGCGGTATCTCGGTTTTCGCTTTTAACCTAATCAACTTGAACACTTTATTTCAACTCAGCCACAATTTTCAATATGAAACAGAACGAAAAGGTTTTTTGAAGACCTACTCTCATTTGCACAGTTTTTTTTGCAATGTTAGAACATTCAAACTCTTCTAGCGCAAATATTTTCCCATACCCTATACTTTGAAATCCATCACATTCTGTGGTGCTGTCAACAAGGAACAAAATGCTGAAAACCGCATTTCAATCAGACTTTAACGTTTTGAGTTATAAGCAAAAGAGTGATTTTAAGCAAAACACCCTCTAGCGGCAAAATGAGAAACAAAATTGCAAAAACAGCAAATAGTTCAAACAAGTATATAAGTCATACTAGTTGAACATTCTTTTTCTTATATATCACAATTTCAAGCATAAAAACTGATTAAACATTATACGAAAGAACTATTTAGAACTAAAACTTTTGTTCATATACTCTCAATGAAATATTTTTAGATTTGGAGCACTTTGGGGCCGAATAAGAACACAATTATCGTAATATGTCCTTGACCTTTTCAATGTTTTTATTAACTTTTTAATGTGAGGCCCTTTCAAACTTAACAAAACATAATGTGTGAAAATTTCATGACGAATAAACAAAAAATAAGTCAGGTGTGACAAAAAACATGTTTTTGGAATTTTAATTTTTCCTTAATTTAAGTGAAGTTTGACCGTTTCTTGTGGACAAACCACGCATTTCTTAAATTCGCCACCCCATATATTTTGTGTGTATACGACTGGTCTGCAGAAGACGGAATTCTTCTATCTGATCTCCAACAAAAACGGATAGGTTTTTTGTAGACCTACCCTCATTTGCACAGTTTTTTTTTTGCGATGTTCGAACATTCAACCTTCCATAGCTCAAAAGCTTAGCCACATGGACCCTCGAATCATATGTTATTAGGCTATCAACAGGGAACAGAATGCAAAAAAACGCATTCGAATCGGACTTCAACTTTTTGAGTTATAAGCAAAAGAATGATTTCAAGAAAAGCGACCCCTAGCGCAAAATGAGAAAGAAAATTGATTAAAATTTTACTGTTAGGTACCTAGCAAAGCAGTAAATAGTTCAATCAAGTATACTAGTCGCACAAGTCAAACTTTTTATTCTTATGTATCAGAATTTGAAGCATAAAACCTGATTTACAATTATTCCAAAAAAGGATCAAACTTTGGACTGCTGTAAAATGACCAAATCAAGTCCGATCTTCAAAAACTAAACATCACTGGAAAGAGCTCTTTAAGAACTAAAACTTTTGTTCATATACTCTCAATTAAATATTTTTTTTTGGTTTTGGCCGAATAAAAACACAATAATCATAATATGACCTTGACCTTTTCATTTTTTTAAATTTTTTTTTAATTGTGAGGCCCTTTCAAACATAACAATACATATCGTGTGAAAATTTCATGAAGAATGAACAGAAAATAAAGTCAGGAGCGACAAAAACGTTGTTTTTGCAATTTTAATTTTTCCCTAAAATTTAGTGGTTTGACCGTTTCTAGAGGACAAACCACACATTTCCTAAATTCGCCACCCCATATATTTTGTGCGTATATGTCTTGCAAATTGTATGCAGCAAACAGAATTCTTCTATCTGATCTCCAACAAAAACGGATAGGTTTTTTGTAGACCTACCCTCATTTGCACAGTTTTTTTTTTGCGATGTTCGAACATTCAACCTTCCATAGCTCAAAAGCTTAGCCACATGGACCCTCGAATCATATGTTATTAGGCTATCAACAGGGAACAGAATGCAAAAAAACGCATTCGAATCGGACTTCAACTTTTTGAGTTATAAGCAAAAGAATGATTTCAAGAAAAGCGACCCCTAGCGCAAAATGAGAAAGAAAATTGATTAAAATTTTACTGTTAGGTACCTAGCAAAGCAGTAAATAGTTCAATCAAGTATACTAGTCGCACAAGTCAAACTTTTTATTCTTATGTATCAGAATTTGAAGCATAAAACCTGATTTACAATTATTCCAAAAAAGGATCAAACTTTGGACTGCTGTAAAATGACCAAATCAAGTCCGATCTTCAAAAACTAAACATCACTGGAAAGAGCTCTTTAAGAACTAAAACTTTTGTTCATATACTCTCAATTAAATATTTTTAGTTTTGGAGCTATTTGTGGCCGAATAAAAACACAATAATCATAATATGACCTTGACCTTTTCATTTTTTTAAATTTTTTTTTAATTGTGAGGCCCTTTCAAACATAACAATACATATCGTGTGAAAATTTCATGAAGAATGAACAGAAAATAAAGTCAGGAGCGACAAAAACGTTGTTTTTGCAATTTTAATTTTTCCCTAAAATTTAGTGGTTTGACCGTTTCTAGAGGACAAACCACGCATTTCCTAAATTCGCCACCCCATATATTTTGTGCGTATATGTCTTGCAAATTGTATGCAGCAAACAGAATTCTTCTATCTGATCTCTAACAAAAGTGGGTAGGTTTTTCATAGACCTATCCTTATTATTCCACTTTTTTCCAAGGTTTGAACATTCATCCTCTCCTAGAACAATTTTTTTCCAGTACTCGATGATGAGATTTCCATCATATTTGATTGGGCTGTCAACAAGGAACATTATGTAAAAAAACGCATCTAAATCAGGTTTCAAATTTTTTGAGTTATTAGCAAAACAGTGATTACATGCATTGCACCCCCTAGTGGCTAAATCAGAAATTAAAGTGAAAAGTTTGACCATTTAGGCACATGTTCAGATAAAGATGACTACATGCCCAAAATTTCATAGCTGTAGCTTTTCTCATCTGGCCGCTAGGCTGGCTACAAAAATGGGTGAAATTGGAAAAATATTTAAAAAAAAAAAAAAAAAAAAAAAAAAAATCAACAGAAGAACAATAGCTTTTCGCCCTGCAGAGGTGAAAACCTAATAATAATAAGAAGAAGAAGAATAAACATAACAAACCCTATACGTTTTCCGCAGGTTGCGGAAAGCCGTAATAAAACACTGATCCACATTTCTGAGTTGTTAGAATGTCCAGAATCAAAAGGTGATGTGGCGCGGAGCAATTACTTACAGTGTTTCTGTGGCAATTGAATGCTTGTGTGACAACATCGACAGAATCACCTCTGCTAAGAAGCATCAAAGATTCAATATGTTGTCTTTAGAAAGTCGCAGCATTGCAAGTTTTGAAAAAAATCTATTTGTTTTGTGTTTTTCTTTCTCTTAGGACTTGGAAGAAAGTATTGAGACATTTTTTGACCAATTACACATTTACTGAGACAGTGCACAGGCAAATATCAGTGCATCACAGGGTTTACATGTTAAATGGTTTGGACCAATATAACTATAGTAATGTGACAAAACAAACATGCACAGCTTCATTTGCGTTTGAGTATATATATCAACATTGCAAAACTTTCCTTTAAATAAACAAGAACTAACATTGAAGATGATGAATACTTCCAGATACTGTTTTTTCATTTACTGTAACCACCTCAGCTGTAACTTTGTCAGAGACAGTCTTAAAACAGCTGCAGGATGAAAATAAATCACACCTGATAAACAGGTAGAGTTCTGATAAACTTTTACCTTTATTGTAGACAAGATATAACAAATGATTAAAACTCAATTAAAATTTAGCTGATCATGATGTGCCAAGGATATGTGCAACCAGCATTTTATAAATGCTGTAAAGTTAAATCTGACAAAAGTAGCTTAGAAAAAGAGCAGATAAAATATATTCAAGAAATATGAAAAGGAGGCATAATTGTAAATAGAAAAAAAAAATGTTTTGGTATTTATAAATGTTGCTGAGAAACAAAAATTAATATATTCAATGAATATAACAAGCCAATTCTGATGTACCAACAATACACGTAACAAGACTTGATACTTACCAGTTTCATAAAGTTTAATCAAAATCCAGCAAAATGTGTCTCAGAAATAGTGTATACAATTCTGGTCTATATTATACAGACCAAATCCTATATAGTCCCAGTGCTCTCTGTAAGCCCCGGCGGTTAGCAAAATCACCGACTACCACAGACTGTATTGCCAGCTACTTCTGCCAGACCATTAAGATTAAAACAATAAAAATCACTCATGTTTTTTTAAAATTCTTCTGCATGTACTTGGAATTGTAAAAATACATCATGCGGAATCCCAAGTAAGAGTTTTTGAGAATATCTTTAGCACATCTATTTTCATTGAGGAATTACTTTGACAGGCACTGACCTGGTTTTTCTACAATGTATACTTTGCTTCTGCCTCTTTTCGAGAGTAAATTTCCGAACCAATGTGATTTCATTTACTAGCTTGCTTTTCTCAGTACACTTACGTTATCCAATGATATTTGGTATATAGTATGTAACGCTTCTGCATGACAAAATGCTAGAAATAACATAAATGGGGAATTAAGGTCAGAATGTCAGACCTCCGAAAGAAAAAATCAAACATGTTTTGATGACAACAAACTCTTTTTCAAGTTAAGGAGAAAAGAACAGGAAGAAAGAAAAGAAGAAAATTGTCTGCAAATATTGACTGTTTACTGGCAAACTTGAATAGATCTAGAATCTATGTTTTGTTTTCCTTTGGCTATTTTAATGTATATCTTCTACCTAACCACCATTTGTTCTGTACTGTACAATCTAACATTGTGTTACCATTCAAAGTGTTATGTTGCCTATAAATTCATTTTAACATTATTATTATATTGTGGATGGAAACTAGATCTATTAGCTAATGTCAGATGCTGTTTAGAAGTAAGCTATGTGTGAAATAGGGGCCCCTCATTTGAAAAATGTATTGATTTTTAGTCTTTGAACGTATACCATCCCTTTAAAAACTGAAAGGCTTACAGTGCCAGAATGCATCAAAATGCATGATTAAGCATATATTAAAGTAAAAATTTTCCAGGGGTGGCCCCCAAAATCACAAATCCATTACCTGCCGCTTTGCGTCTCGGATCATGGCAAACCACGAGATTCATCACCAGCTACTTACAATTTATTACTGACTACTTTTATACCTATAGAGAGCACTGTAACCCCCTTTTAATTCATATTTGGGGTTACAATAAATAACTGACCCCAATAAAGTACTGAACCCAAAATTGGTAGGGTTCTTCTGCTAGCAACTGAGACCCAAGCATTACTTAGATATAAGTTATCCCTTACACAAGAAAGCTATATTAATAGTGTTTCTGGGAGTTTAAAACATGACCTTGTGACCTTGATGGTTGATTAGCTTGATTAATAGTGTGCAAGTTTATCATAATTTATGACCTTAACCTTTGAAGTAATGACATCAAAATCAATAGGTTTCATCAGCTAGTCATAAGCAACAAATATGAGACCCAACGCTTACCTAGAACTTAAGTTATCACTTGGACAAGAAAGCTTGATGAACAGTGTTTGTTAGAGTTTAAAAAATGACCTTGTGGTGCTGACCCCAAAATCAATGGGTTTATTCTGCTTGTCATAGTCAACAACTATATACTAAGTTTGAGATTCAAGGGTAAATTATCACTCATACAAGGTTTGGTCTACCGACAGACAGACCATTTGATGGATCGACCAATACATCAACCAATCAATTGACTAACATGTGTAAAGCAATATACCCCCTCTTCTTCGAAGGGGGACAAATAACTTGAAAGAAATTACCGGGTTCTTTTTAGGCTTTTAAAGACATTTTTGGTTCCTAGATAGATATGTTATTGCCCTATAACTTTTTTCCATGATAACCATAAGCTAAAAGATAATCTTGACATTGTTTAGTCCATTATACATAATGTAAGAATGTTGCTTGTAATTTATTGCAAAAATGTCTCAACTTTCTATGCTACCAGCAATTTCTATTTGTACTGCATTGCAATACATGCTGTATTGGAGGCAGCCTGGCAATACACTGACAGGAAGTTCTGACCGATCACTTTTTAAATGATCTGTTTTCAAAATCTACAAGGTATATTGAAGTAAAAATTTGACGATACATTACTGGGTTAATTTGGCATTGAATCGCATCATTAAATTTTGAGTCCATGTACAAGTGGGCTCAGACAGGCCAGTTTACTCGATTTAAACCTTTTGCATGTGCAGCCCGTGTGAGAATGCCCTCAAATAGTGTGGCAGTACATTGTGTATTAAAAGTCGATATTTAAACATGGCGAGGATGACTATTCCAGAGCGTGAAAGAGCAGTTAGAATGTTAACTGCAGGAGCCATCGTAAGACAGGTATGTTTCTGCCTATGAAATTTTAAGCTCAAAAGTATTAAAACGTTGCCGAATCAATTGAAACAACATTCATCAGACGTGCAAAAGGTCCCCCATTTTCATTTCAGGTGCTAGATATTAAAACGGGGCTTCTGCCATTATTCATACCCTATGTGCAAAATTTCGGCTGACCAAAAATGTCCGAGATCTTGTTCGTCGACTGTGACAAAGGGTGACAACACACCGTCAGGATCAACACATGGTTCTTTCTAATTTACGCAACCATTTCCAATCATCTACAGTGACAGCTTGTAAAGTTATTGGGCGCCATAACTGACCTGTATCACCACTGACAGTATGCAACCGTTGGAATCAAATTTTACTGACAGTGTAAAGGACCAATCTTAACCCAACGTCACAAAAGGGACCGCCTTGCTTGGGCATGTCAATATTTGCGCCTTACTGGGGCCGACTGGGATAATGTTTTGTTTGTTGTTGGAATTAGGTTACGTGATGCAGACAGACGTACACATGTGTAACGTCATAGGGGAGAACGGTACACCGAAAACTGTGTTGTTGAAGTAGACCAGTTCAGCAATGGTTCAGTAATGTTGTGGGCAGGTGTGTCGATGCACACGAAAACTTGTGCTGTGTTTTTCGAGGAAATCTCACTACCCAAAGATATCAGAATGACGTCATTTTACCTGTTCTTATCCCTCACATAAGAGCTATCCGTCAATTGCCCAAGACACCATGCACCATGTCATTTGGCAAGAGCTACACAGGCGTTGCTGGCTTATAATCAAGTTTGAGTTGTCCATATGCCTGCAAGAAGACCGGACTTAAACCCAATAGACCATACTTGGAATTTGTTGAAAAGGCGAGTTCAAGCTCTGTCTCAGCAGCTAAATTTATTTTCCCTTGAGCAAGATATTATCAGAGTTTGGGGCGCTATCAATCAGCAAGAAATACAGAATTACATCACATCAATGCATAGCAGGTGTCAAGCTGTGATTGCTGCAAACGGCGGGCACACCAAATATCAGGTCGCTTAAAGTCAATAGTATGACTGACTTTTTAGGGTAGCTTTACAACATAGCTAACTGCCATTGTAATTTGCAACCATTTTCAATGAAATTTTGCACATATAATTCACATTTCATGTAACAGAGAATGAAATAAAATTTGATTCTCGAAAGTCCCAAGGTTTTAAGATATTTTATGAATTCAAAGTAATCAGTTAGAACTTTCCGTCAGTGTATATAGCTCCAATATATTTTTTCAGCCTTAGTCGTTTAACATATTCTAACCATGGTCTTAAAACTTACGTTTGAAAATGAAAAAAATTTGCAAAGTATTAAAATGACAAAATAATTAAAAAAAATTATATGAAAGAGATTAATTACACAACCAAAGACCAGGATGCAAAGATATTTTAAAATGTTTTACTGGGACAAAAAACATACCTACAATGTGTTTTACTTGCAGTATATTTCTTTATGAACACTATCAGTGAATATTACTGCAGTAAAGAAAAGGTACCTGATTTGGCAAATCAAATACAAATCCACTCAAGGTTGAATCTATAAAAAACATTGTTAGGTCTGATACAATATCTCCCTATTTCATCATGTCAAGTACACTTCCTTCCTCTCTTTACATGACAAGTGGTTTGACTGGAAAAAAAATAAAAAAGAGGGGGGAAAAAAGGGAAACAAATCATGTCAGTGATTTTCTTTTCTGAAAGAAAGAATTATCTTTCTTAGATGAGAAAAACAAGAGGGCAATGATGGCCCTAGATCACTCACCAGAGTACATTTAAGCTTATTTAAAGCCATTCAAATCACTTTATATTACTATTTCCAGCAACAACCATATTCAAGTTTCAGATACAAAGAATTCTTAAGTTATTCAAGTTTCAGATACAAAGAATTCTTAAGTTAGTCAATCATCTGAAGCTGTGTTTTCCATGGGATCAACTTTATTTTATGAATAATCAGTGATCAGGAAAGATTTTTATCAATGGGACAATGGCCCTTTCTGAGGCAAAATCAATGTGACAATTTCAAAACTAATGTGACATTTTAAAAATCAAATGTGACATGTTATGAAACGACTACAACATTCTTTTTTAAAGTGAGTCTAAAATGCATAGTCTATAGTTAAGACACTATACAAATATTATAGTCCATTCTGTCAATCAAAAATCAAAATATGAACATAAGGTAATGATTCAATAATTTAAATTTTACTTTCATCATTTAACTAGAAATAAATAAATAAAGGTTTTGGTCACTGTCAACTGATCCCTTTCAACTATTCTTAGTTAATCAAATATCTAATAGCCATATAGTTTTTTTTCCTCCAAGATAAAAAGTTGAGTGAAGCTAGATGATTAAATATTTCTATTCCACATATCAAAAAAAAGAAGAAAAAAAAGAAAAAGAAAAGATCGCCAATGTCAAAATGCAGCAGTTGTAAGACAAATGTCCAAATGTATTTCCTAATCCAAATACTCTAACAATCTGTCTTTAAGTTTTGACAAGCAGCATTTCAAAGAGGTAAGAAACCCCTATCAGCACAGTCAGCTAGAGATAAAAGGAAGCCGGACATTGGCATGTGCCGGTTTTAAAACCTTTTGAACACTTTATTGTTGCAGTATGTTTATTTCTTCCTGTGTGTAGAGTGGATGTCACACAAAGTGAAACTGAATCAGTGGAGGGGGCACAGGAGGTATGTGGTGACACTTGTGCAAGCATTCATTTCAAGACAATCGGCAGCTTCTCACACAAACTTGGCCAATTCAACTCATTCTAATGACAGGACTTTTTCCCTTACCTGGACCATATTGCACCTTACTAAGATTAAGTTAATGTGCTGAAAACTTCAGAATGTGTGACACTATGACCCACTGCCCCTCCCAAATGGGACAAGCTCTTGAGAGATGATTTGGGATTATGATCGAAAACGACTTCTGGAATAGAGTTAATAAACAAACTGGTAGGAATCATACACTAAATATAATTAAATCGTGTTTTTATTTGTCACATGATAGAAATTTATGATGAATATCGAATGCAGTTTTGATCACCCTAATGTCTTTACTAACATAAGATTGGCCATTTGATTTTTTTCAGCAAATCGCCGATGGCCGATGTCAGTCAGAATCACGGATCCCTTTCAGATCCTTACGTGAAAAAGACTCAATCTGATTGGTTAATACACCGATGCCTCAATGAAATCTGATTGGTTGATCACAAATGCTTTTCCTTCTCTGCGATATGTTAATTTAAAACGGAATTCCCCTCATTTCGTCTCGGACTGTATTCATATCTGTGCTTCAGGCTGTAGTATTTGGCAATAGTGAAAAATTGGAACGCAACAGAGGCGCATCAAGTGTAAAGAACGATGTGACACTTTGATTTTTAATGTGTATCACTGTATAATGCTAGACAGCCCTTGTTTTCATAGAAAAAGAATTTTGATTTTTTAGCTCACCAGAGCACGAAGTGCTCAGGGTGAGCTATTGGGATCACCCTTCGTCCGTCGTCATCCTTCGTCCGTCGTCCAAAATTTGCTTAAAAAGACATCTCCTCTGAAACCGCTGGACAGAATTTGTTAAAACTTGGCATGTATGATCCTTGTGTGGGCCTCTACAAAAATTGCTCAAATAAAGTTGATCCATGAAGAACTCTGGTTGCCATGGCAACAAAGAGAAAAAATAATTGAAAACTTTGAAAATCATCTCCTCTGAAACCGCTGGACAGAATTTGATAAAACTTGGCATGTATGATCCTTGGGTGGGTCTCTACAAATATTGCTCAAATACAGTTGATCCATGAAGAACTCTGGTTGCCATGGCAACAAATAGAAAAAATAATTGAAAACTTTGAAAATCATCTCCTCTGAAACAAATGGTCAGAATTTATTTTCCTTTGGCACAAATAGTCACCTCATGAATGTCTACCAAAATTGCTAAAATAAAGTTTATCCCTTGAAAAATGAGGCCCCTAGGGGGTTGGCTAATTTCCTTAAAATACTCTATATAGAAAACATCAAAATACTTTTTTTATGAAGCCAGCTGTGAGAATTTAATTTCCTTTGGCCAAAATGGTTACCTCATGATTGTATACCAATATGGCTAAAATAAAGTTAATTCCTAAAAAAATGAGGTCCCTAGGGGGTTGGCTAATTCCCTTATATACTCTATATAGAAAACATCAAAATTCTTCATCTGTGCAAAGGCCAATTTGGGGCCGAAATTTGGCCCCATTCCCATCCGTAAAAGTATATATTTTTCCTCAACTGTAGGTGAAAATTCCCCCCCCCCCCAAAAAGAAAATAATAATAAAAAGATAAAATAAAAGACCGTTAAATGATCGGCATTTTTAGCTTTTCTCCGCATTTTACACACTTCTCCTTCTCAATTTGTTTTGTTTTTTCTCATGTAACTGGTAATCCACCTGGTAATCTAAAGAGAACTAAAAAGAGAGAGGAAAAAACTTGAAATGAGCTTATCTGTTTAACTATTTTTTCATTTTTTCCCACTTTTTCTATTTTGCATAAAATTCTGCCAGGCATGCGTTCAGTACGCCAAACCATATGCAACCAGTCGCTTATAGTCAGCTATGGAGGTCTCTTGGGACCATATCGCATGCTGTTCACGTGCTCCTTATGCTGTACATGGGTATACGTCAACATTGTGGTTAATGACACTGAGAAAGTTTCATAGTTGATTGTAAGCGTACGGTTGCATACGGTTTGTCATACTGAACGCACGCCAGTTTCATGGCAATGTCACTAACACAAATTGCCGATTTTGTTACGAAAATGTTTTAATGTAGAGATGCATTGTTTTGTGGATAAAAGCTAAAAAGACACACTGTAGGTAATTTGGAGAGTACTTTTAGTATTTTGCAAAATAGATTCACAACTTTCTCTGACCATGTAAATAAAATTAATAACCAAAAAAGCTTTGCATTTCTAAATGTCATCAGTTTTCGCAGATTTACTTTCTCTTTTGACAACTTGTAAATAAAAGGAATCTGAAACGATATTAAAGAATTTTCAAAATATTTTGTTACAGATTGTTATTTAAAAGTTTAATCATGTTATGTAAAAGTTAAATCAACTATTTTAACGAACTGCTTTCATTTTCTTCCCATACAAAAAGCCCTGTGTCTTTCAAACTATCATGATAAATTCTGCTAGTTTATTTTTGGAACACCATTCACATCGTGTAACTGCAACTGATAATACAATATATTATATTATCTTCAATTAATAAATTTCAGAATTTTACTTCCATGAAATTAATGGTCAGGATTGATTTCATGAATGTCTGCCATGATTGCTAAAATGAAGTTGATCTCTGGTTTGTCATTTGATTTCCTTATAGAAAAAATCATCTTGAATATGCTGATTTACACTGGTGAGCGTTTATGGCCCTTGGGCCTCTTGTTTTTATAAAGAGTTATAATTTTAAGGAAACTAACGGGCCTCATTCTTCAAGGGATCAACTATATTTAAGCAATTTTGTAGTCAGCTATGAAGTGACCATTTGTGCATTATGACATAATATTCTGGCCATTAGCTTCACAGAAGAAAGCTTCTGAAATTTCCTATATATACCAAGTATATTAGCCGACCCCCTAGGGGCCTCATTTTTCAAGGGATCAACTTTGTTTAAGCAATTATGGTAGAGAGTTATGGGGAGACCATTTGTGCCAAAGGACACACGTGACATCGTGAAAGCCGTCAGTCCGCCGGACCTTACCAATAAATTTTGAACCAGTCCAACAAAAATTAAAAGGGAATCGGTCTGTCTGTCAGCTGTTAGAGTAAAAAGGTGTTCATAAATCATAAAAAGAGGGCCAAGATGGCCCTATGTCGCTCACCTGAGTAAGATTGCTGTGTAAGGCATGATTACAAAAAATGTGGCATCTAAAGTGTTTGCAATGTTTTTCTAACATATGACTAAGTGACCTAGATTTTAATCCTACCTAAATTTGCACTCATCTGGGATTTCATGCAGTCATCAGTCTTATCAAGTTTAATGAAGACTGGGACAAAAATGTAGCCTCTAGAGTGTTCACAAGGTTTTTCTAAAGTTTGCCCTGGTGACCTACTTTTTGACCCCGTGACCCAATTTTGAACTTTTCCGAGATTTGATGTAAACAAAGTTAACATTCTGACCGAGTTACATGAAGGTTAGGCCAAAGATGTGGCTTCTAGAGTGGTCATAAGGTTTTACTAAGATTTACTTAGGTGACCTCCTAATTGACCCATTTTCGAACTCATCCAAGATTTCATGTAGACAAATACCCTGATCAATTTTCATGAAGACTGGGCCAAAACTGCCACCTCTAGTGTCTTCATAAGGTTTTTATAAGATTTTCTAAGATTTGACCTAATGACCTAGTTTTTGACCCAACATGACCCAATTTCAAACTCATCCCACATGTCATGTAGACAAATATCCTGACAAAATTTCATGAAGATTGGGCAAAAAATGTGGCCTCAAGCATGTTCAAAAGGTTTTTCTATGATTTGACCTGGTGACATAGTTTTTGACCCCACATGACCCAATTTTTAAGTCATCCAAGATGTAATGTAGACAAACATCCTAACCAAGTAAAATGAAGATTGGGCTAAAACTGTGGCCTCTAGAGTGTTCACAAGGTTTTTCTAAGATTTGACCTGGTGACCTAGTTTTTGGGCACCACATGACCCAATTTCAAAGTTATCCAAGATATCATGTAGACAAACATCCTGACCAAATTTTATGAAAATTGGACTAAAACTGTGTCCTCTAGAGTGTTCACAAGGCTTTTCTAAGATCTGACCTGGTGACCTAGCTCTTGACCCCATGTGACCCAATTTCGAAATTAAACTCAATGACACCAGCTAATCTTCCGCAATCTTGTCATAATTACAAAATAAATATTCTGCAAAGAAAGTACAATCAATTAAAACAGGAAACGGAGAGCACTGTGCATAACCATATCAGCGGTCTCTCTGCAGAAATTGCTAAACACAAACACGTATAAACACAAACTCGCAATGGACAGAGGGCAAAAAAAGGGATCAATGGTCACTTTCAACAGTTGAGTTGCTCAATATTAAGTAGTGCACGGAATAAGAGTTTATTTACTATGTGTAAACTTTTCAATTATCAGCCACTGTGCTCTGAAACTCGAACAAACAGTTTAGTAATGTACCAACATGGAACACAACTTCGACACTTTCTACAGACTTAAGCAAGTTATTGCTTTGATAACGTCCGTAATAGGAACATCGTATGTATTCTTTTAGTTATGTTCTTCAAGAAGATACCAATAAATTGGCCAATATTTATGTAAAATATGTCGCTGTTTCTGGGAGGGATTATCAAGGACATATTCCTTAAGTTCACTAGCAACAATCATGTGAAACCTGTTATTTTTTTATAACCTTTACTTATAACTTACCAATCTTTGAAATTCTCTAGTCAGCACAAAATATCTGTTTAACTGTACTAGTCAGTAGTCATGGTACTGTGTCAATACTGTGGTTATTTGTCTTATTAAATTTGTGTTCCAAATAGACAAGTGCCTTTTTTTTCTTTTATCTTCATAAACACAATTAAAATGAACCTTTGGTATCAGTTATATAACAGAAAAAAAATGCAAATACTAGACTGATTTGGAGCAGAATTGTCAACTAAATAGAAAAAACAACTAAAATCAAACATAAATCAAAATGAAATTGATGCAGCCCTACAAAATTGTAGGGACTCTCAACATTTGAAGGGTATAAAGTTATTGTACCCCAGTTACAAAAATCATTGAGCATACTGTAATAAAATGGACACTGTGAGTGTGATGTCCCTTGTTCTCATTTGGATCGTCTTATTTTTGCACACCAATCTGTGCTGTTAAAAACACAGAACTTCATTGCAAATGTTGTTCATAGATTTTGTCTTTTTATGTTCATCATGCTTGTGACAGACCCATTTGATTTCATTAACAAGAACTGAAGAAGCCATTTCAGAAATAACATTTTTGTCTATTGCTGGTTTCACAGGCTTACCGGCGTGGGATCCACAAAAATATAAATATCGAACACGGCTGCCAGGTAACCATTTCAATAGGAGTGGGTAATATATCACAATATATTGCAATATCATTTTTGCCTGCAATACCCTGCCCTACAATTCAATATGCCATAACAGTCCCATAAGTCAAAACAAATTACAGCAGTCACATGAGGACGTAATGCATCCATACCAGCGACTTCTGGAAAAAGCCTTTGTGAGGTTTAACCCTTTCCCTCATATATACTCATTTTGACGCCCTCAATAGGTATCACATAAAGCCTGATCAGCAGAAAACCACAGTTAAACCTTATCAAATTTAATTACAAAATCCTCATTTCCAGACCACTGAGGAGCAGCGAACAGCATAAAACCTGATCAGCCTCGAGTTACTCGCAGGCTTTTTTTTGGCACTCTATGAAAAGTTAAATAAAATCTATTGTTAACTATCAGTATTTGTTTGAAATAGCATATTCATATGACAGTGGCTTTTGAAAAGTGCATTGAAAGTGAAATCCTCTGCTTTGGTCACATTAAGAACTGTTTTCAAGCAGTTTCATGATTCATATTGCCTTCGAAGTTTATTTAAGATAGAAAATTGACTAATTCCATTCCATTTCATCCGTTGTCCTACTTTCACTTTAATTTAGCCGCAATTTTCAGTTTCTACCTCTACAGCCAATCGCATTTCATTATTACAGGAATGATCACATGAATCACAAAATGGCTCTTAACTGAAATGAAATTAGATCAACAGTTGAAATTGGCAATATCTACTGAATTCTTTTTGGCTGACGAAAGATATGCATGCTGATGTGAGAAACTAATTTGTTTTATGGAATTATTGCATCGGTTTACCAGACCTATCCCAGTAACAATTGTTAACAAAGGTAGACTGGGTGAAAGAACTTGTGTAAATGTGCTGGAAAATTTGGGTAAGTTTCCCGAAGCGGGTTTCATCACATGAAAGTTGCATTTGCATGGATGAAAAAGTTGTTATTTTCTGTATACATGCATAAATGTATACACTTGCAATAGGTGTAAAGGAATTTAAGATATCCTCAAGTATTCACTTCTCACCATATTGGTATTCTCGAGCTATTTACACTAATGCAATGTTTCACCTTGAGTGTGACGTAATTTTACAAGGAAACCATTGACAATTTTGGCAAAATTGATCGATCCTTGTTTTCAAACTATTTTTTTCATTGAAAATCTTTGGAAAACATATAAAAACATTCACTTGATAATGAAGTAACGATTTTATACCATTTCCAGTAATGCTTCTTTTTATCATTTTTTAAAACACTTGTTAAATCTACCAATAACACTCAGCAAGCAGACAATGATGATTTATGTAAATCAATATCTGTTCTAAAATAGTGTATAATTGATTATGAATACACTTCTCAAGAATCCTATGTACGGAGGCATTAGAGCCATAGTTGTTATTAGTCTGATAGAAAATTTCGCACTTGATAATTATAATACAGCATTTACCACCTGTAGAGGGTTTTTAACCCCCAAAATTGGCCATGTACCCCAAAATTGTATGGACTCTCTACATGAAAGGATACAAAGTTATGA
The DNA here is from genome assembly GCA_021229015.1 of Solen grandis. Taxonomy (NCBI): domain Eukaryota; kingdom Metazoa; phylum Mollusca; class Bivalvia; order Adapedonta; family Solenidae; genus Solen; species Solen grandis. Next base: position 47,319,876 of record CM037786.1, on the reverse strand, counting down.
ACAAATTGCAATTGTACCCCTAGTTATAAAAATTGGAGGGCACCCTATAATAAAATGTTCACTGTGAGTGTGATAGTGTTTTTTGTTCTCATTTGGTTTATATCAAATTCTGCACACCAGTCTGTGCTGTTAGGAAGAACACAGAACTTCATTGCAACTGGTGTTTACAGATTTTGTCTCTATAATATGTACACCTTACTCGTGACATACTAATTTTGAGCTCACTGTTGAGAACTCAAGACTCCATTTTGGAAATCATATTTTGACAGTTTTTTTGTTGTTTTTTTTATTTATTTTCAATTACCATTGACAATTTAGTACATTTGAAGTGAAGATATTGATGCATTTGATAATATATTAAACAGGTTGTTTTTTTTATGATTTGGGGAAGACACAGGAAACAAGTAAAAGGGAAAAATTATGCGCGAAGAGGTATGTTTGGGGAAATTCGAATTTACTTTCTTACTCTTTTTAGCCATAAATCCTGCAGTTTTGAACAGTTTTATCATGTAACTACGATTTCTGGCTATCTTGTCAGATGCTTGTTTTGAAGCAGCAGCCCCTAGTAAATGCTCAACGCTTGGTCTGCATTTAAAGTTAGTATATTTTTCGACAGAGGCCTTGTGCCTTTCACTATTATTGTGAATTTCAAGTCTTCTTGATGGATTATCTCCTAACACGGCACCTGATGTTATGTACGACGACGTATTTTGGTCAACATTCTGAACTGCAAACAGTTCACAGTACTTACACATAAACCCATTTTTTACTTGGCTGAAATATAACCACTGAAATCTGGACTCGTATTTTGCCGAAACGAAGTACCGACTGTCATACTTCCTTTTTTCGGAGACCTGTAGACTCATACTTTGTGAAGTTTGTCTACTTTCGGTTTCGGGTTCAGCCTCAGGTGTGTTTGCTTCGCCAGGCGTTGCAGCTTCTTGTTGTTGCCTAAGTGAAGTTTCTGGGCTTTTAAAAAAGGCATCAAGCTTTTAAGTGTTTTTCGTGTGCGATAGTTTGAGTCTCTTGTTATATCCTCGCCAGTTATGCGACATTCTTTTTTTTTTTTTGAATATCGCATTTAGCAACGGACTGTATCAATACGAGGTTAAGACAGGACCCGGATGAGGTTCCCCGGATGATAATACGCTGGTTCCCAAATCATGGCTTTATAAACTACACTAGCGCTTACGAAATGGGATTCAGCATTGTGGTTCCCGTCACAGTATATCTAAATCGCTAGTGACTTAATGTGGGATTTACACAAGAATATTTATTTACACTCGCTTCGGACTCAATCATTAAAGCATGCTCGCCTCGACAGGTCAATCATAAATTAATTTATTCTTATTTTGGGGAAATTGATGTGCTTTGGGAATTTTAGCCGAGGGGAAGACGCCGACTATCAGCGTCAACTTCTTAGTAAAAAAAAACCCTGTTAAATAAAAAAAAGTGAGGGATTGTTATGTTAATTTTTCTTGCAATAACTTCTTATGCTGTCGAGAACTGGATACTCCAGCATACCTTCGTAAATGAGCGAGATATTAGCATTTTCCAAGGAAGGTATAAATCGAGGTGATCTAAAGTAGTATCCTTTGTATTACATATTATAGCGTATTACATATAGCAATTTCTGTGCCCTCCCCCCCCCCCCCCCCCTTTCGTGTAAACCCCCCCTATAATCAACCAAGTTGTGTTATTTTATACGATTATCCACATATTAACATTAAAGTTTATATGTGACAATAAGAGGCAGTCAATTTGATCAAAATTTGCACCATACCATTTGCAGTTTGCTGATTGCTTCAGTTTTCTCGTATAAGTTTCATTTTTGATGGTTTGTCACCTTTCTGCTACTTTAAACAAGCAGTATAGCAGTCGATACATTGAAAATATCCAGCCCATTGAAGCGGAAAAAGCTGTGTCCATCCAGTTAGTTTAGTTTAAACATATTTTATTTCATCTTTGAACAGTACAATATATAATCATGATATCAAAAAAAAAATGAAAAAAAAAAATGAACTAGAACGAAAGCAGAGCTTATAAAGTTCTTCTCCCATATATGCTATAGAGTTGTATATAGACATAGCACATGGTTAAACTTGCTTGTAACTGAGAGAGAGAGAGAGATCAGACAAACCTTTCACTGTCATTTATTTATTTTTGAACACATTGAAATATATATTTAATTTCGTCATTCGAGAGTGGAATTCCATATAATAAGGAGTTCAGGTCAACGTGATACATGATGAGATAAGGGAAGAGAACAGCCTGGCAGTCCTTTTAGACTGGGCATTGGAAAATATAATGGTATGATAACTTGTCTCTAATTGCCCATAAATGCACATAGGATTTTAAATAATATAATTCAAGAGCAAATTAAAATTAAGAGAACTGCACTTAGTCTGTAGTATGAAGAACTTGTAGTTTCCTTATATCTACCGGTACATAGAGTAAGTTTATAAAACATCGGCACCACTCAATTAACGTCACTTTTAACTTAAACGATTTGTATGCGCATGTTCAATAATATTCTGTGCAATAAACATTGCCAGTATCATGAAACAAAGAATGACGTCACTTCCCCTTGTTTTTGCCGCGGGAAAATTTGATTACAGGGGTAAGTAGTGTTGTTTCAACTCATGTAAAATACTGTTTTGTTGTATATACAATTTTGACTCTATCTACCTGTATACTTACCAATATGACAAGTAAACAAAGTATTGACGTAAAAAAAACTTTAATACAAAATGATAGCTGATGAAAGAGGGTGCCGATAATTCATTACATCTGACCCCGTGTCATCATTTATCAGCACTTCTTCTTTAAAATTGTAAAATGAGAAGTTATGGTAATACATAAGTCATCTTTCCAAACTCAGATTGTTACTAAATATATGTAAATTATCTGTGCACTCATCAAACTACATTCAACTAGATCCCGTTCTCATTGAGTTCTCTCTCTATTATTCATCTCTCCATAATCTGAATTATATTTTTCAATTCATAATCTGTTGTATCTGATTACAGATTCACCATGGCTACTCAACTGACTGTCTGCATCCAAAAGACAAAAACAACTGCAGTCCAGTATGATTCCCAGAACATGACAAAAGCAGTTGAGGCTGTTCAATTCGTAGTATTGCTTTTAAATTGCTGAGACTGTTGTAAAACACATCAGCTTAAAATTGAGAAATGACATTGGTAACAAACATAAGAAGCATTTGCCATGTACGAGTATTTTCACATACGGTCAGTGAATTTAATAGTGGATCTTGATTTTTAATTAAAATGAATTGAAATTTTAAAAAAAAAATATTTTTAAATCTACAAAGAGGCAACTAGAAAATGTTTAAGATATAATATATACATGCATCTTGTATGATGACTGGTTTTTGTAAAGAACATTCCTGTTATCGGCACAACAAAAAATAGCTGAAAGTGCCGATAACTGGTGCATTACTCTAATAACATGATGTGGTTTTGGGAAAATCATGTTTAAATATGACTTAAAAGGTGTTTGGGAATGTTGAATTTCGTACTTCTAATGGAAGGTCATTTGAATCCCGTATTAGGATGGAAGAAAAGAATTAACATGATTTGTCATTCTAGCATATATGCCTTGAGTAACAGAATTATAACGTAACATATATCGTTCACTATGTGTATTCATGTTAAGTAAGGACGACATATAAGTTGGGGCTAAATGTTTGTGCATTTTTAACAAAAGCTTAATTTATGTTTTCGCATTCTTTAGACAAACTTTCCCCACCAACCATTCTTAATAGTGTTTCTATTGATATTAATTTCGTTGTTCCTGTAACTATTCATATTAAACATGCCAAGTACTTGTTATTAATACATGTCAGTGATTTTTTTCCTTCTATAACTGGTACCCATGAAAGGACTGTAATATACACCTCTTGATTTATAAATTAGGCGCCGGCACAAAATCTTCAAAATTGAAGGGGTGCTGTAGCCTATATAGAAGAAGAAGAGTAGAAGAAGGACCCTTTCACAATTTAGAAGGGACCCAAATTCATTCACAATTCAAAAATGCAATTTTGTAAATTACATGGTTTAGCCCTTCTGTCTCTTCTAAAATGATGTCAGAAGTCCATAAATTGCAATTTACTTACAAATACCAACCATTCCTAGCCATTTTGTTGGAAAACAATATATTCTGTCAGCTGAAATGGCTTTTTTCATTCACAATTTTGAGGAAAACAACGGTAATTTTTCACAAATGTTACGGTACCGGACCCGTTCACAATTTTAGAAAAAAAATCACTGCATGTAAAATGTAAGTTATTGCTGGATTTACGCTCCCACTAACCCAAAATTCTGGATCCGCGCCTGCTAAATATATCGATTTGGCTTACCTATCAGGACAGCCTGGTATTCAGAAAAGGCGTCATTGATCTCTCCCTCAGATTCAGATAAGATGATCTGGAAATTTTCTTGAATTTAATTTTCTTTTTTATATTTTCCCTCACTAGAACTTAATGTCTATTTGTGCAATGAATGTTACGGAAAACGTAAAGGATTCCAATTACAGCGTTCGATAAAACGCTGTCTATATCTTTGACATTACGTCGATGTCATCTTTATCAAATACTGAATGTTTCTCAGACTTGATGCAACCATGACGATTACATTTGGAAAAAGATAAGTATGCAATAAATATTTGAAGCAACGCCTTTTGTTAATATCAGCTGCGCTACGGTATACGCATGGTACATAACCATATCGGCGATCTCTCTGCAGAAATCGCTACATCGGCAGCCTGTAGAACTGCGTTCGCACAAGTCATTCCCTGCCATAAACAAAATGCGCGATGGACGGAGGGCCAAGAAAAAGACTAGTGGTCACTTTAGGTTAGTTGCTCAAAATTTAGTATTGCATGGAACTTTCAACATTAGGGTATCTTTGCTGTGTATATGCGTGTCCACTTTTCAATTATCAGCGGCTGCGCTCCGACACTCGGACAAACAGTTTAGTGGTGTACCAACGATGTCACAACCCCGGGCTTAAGCGAGTTATTGCTTCAGTTACGTTCATAATATGAACATCGTACGTATTCTTTTATGTATATTCTTCAAGGAGATGCCGATGAATTGTCCGATGTTTCTATACATTTCTTAATAACCCCTTCTTTCGGTTTTGTTGGTGCACGGGAAGTTTCTCAGCACACCATAAAAATCCTTACTATAGGTAGGAGCCAGTCACAGCATGTCTTAGAAGGCATATGTGAAAAGCCTCCGTGTTGGGCTAGATACTGTCTTTACTGACCTTTCTGGTGTGGCACAATCAACGTCAAGCTCTTTGCTGACTACACGAAATTATATGCCCCACTAGATGAGAAAAGCTCTTGCGACTGACTACAAAGTGACCTGGGCAATCCAGCTGACTGTTCAGATAAATGGCAACTTAGGTTCAATGCAAGCAATCAATATACATAAGAAGAAAAGAGCTGAGGTACCTGTACCATATGAGAGAAGAACCAGATCAAACTGAAATAGAGCGGACTAACCAGGAAATAGATACATTCGACGACCAAATGAAATTTACACTCAATGTCTCAAATGCAGTAAATAAGGCCAACCAAAGACTGTGGACACATACAAAGAACATTAAATATATCATATGAACAAGGATATGTTTTACCCCAATAATACTTCCTAGAATATGTTTCCCTTGTTTAAGAAAGACATGTTAGCGAAAGAGCAAGTCCAAAAAAGAGCAACCAGTTCAAATATCTATCTTATGAAGAAAGATTAAAGAAATGGATAATCAATTTAGGACTCCCCACCCCATCACGCTGATGTGGTGCAACTCCATCAAATTCTTAAGGGCTTTGATAATTTTTTTTCTTTCTTCATTTTTATTTTGCTATTATTTCAATATCTATATAGTTTATGAGTTTATTTTCAAAATATACATGTAAGCATTATGCCCATGCTATACACATATGTAAAACATGTCATGCACAAATAAATATGGCACTTTTCTTTTATAAATGGTCAAAGTTTAGTGGCATCAATCTCGCGTGCATTAGAAGGAATTAAAGCCTGAGCCGAGAACCAGAGGTCATAGTCTCCAGTTTGTGGAAAAGCATCACAAATTAGTTGCGAAGAAGAACAGATTCGTTGCCAGGTGTGTAAACCTACCAGAGACCTGTGTACATAGCTCCAAGCTGAACTCTTTTATAAGTAACTTATATGCATTCTGGAAACACAAAGACATTTTTTTTTCTCTCTTTTTTTTTTCTTCAACTTTTAACGCATGCGCACAAAATAAAAAGATTACTAGTAAGAGAAACTCGGATGTAAAGTGGTCATAATAAGCCAGATGTTACATGTAAATATAATATGGGTGATATATATCACCCATTCTGTATATCAGGAAAACGCCTATATAGTTGGAAAGAAAGAAAGAAATCAGCTTTACAGATTAACGAGTGAAAGGGTGCGATTTATGAGAACTAACATAACTGTCAAACATGACAGCTTGTATAATAAAAATATATGAAATTTATAAAAGAAAGAAGAAAAAAGAAACATTGTAATAAACTAAGTGCACTTTAGTTATTATCATAGACAAGAAATCTTTCGAAAAGGTTGATAAATATGCATAAATATGCAAATATTTTGTCGAAACGAACCCCATTGAAAAGGTTGCAATGAAAAGACAACTGCATGCGTCATACCATATTTAATTTCAACTGCGTCTTACCATTTTGTGAAAGTCAGTGTTTTATTGACAAATTATTTTCAAATGGCACTTTCACTTTCACTCTTGACGTGAAAATGTATTTAATACTTTATACGTGGAAAAAAAAAAAAAAAAAAAAAAAAAAAAAAAGAGTATAAATAACACTTTAAGGGTAAAGCGCTGGAAATTCAACTGCGTCTTATATACGCAAAATCTTCGCAAATTCTCGTCACCTCGAATTTCCACTTCGCTAAAACATGTGTTTGCAAGTTACATAAACCAAATGAATCGGAAAAATTAGGAGCCTCTCTCTCTCTCTCTCTCTCTCTCTCTCTCTCTCTATATATATATATATATATATATATATATATATATATATATATATATAGTTATCATGCATTTCAGGCACAAATAGTAATGGACAAAAAAAAAAAAAAAAGCATTTTGTTATCCAAGACGACGGCTTTTGTAAAAAAAGTGAAGGAGTCCATTTAACCAAAATCTCATATTGATTAAAATTGTTTCTTCAGAGGCTTCGGAATTAGATACTGCGCATCTGAACAGTACGTAACATGGTACCACAATATATCTATTTATACCGGTAAATGTTCATATGAATTTTTTTATTTGAATTTGACTACTTATACATCATAACTGTATTCAGGACATTTCAGCGGGTTTATTACTGAATTTATTTTTCCTTTTTTATTTTATTTTTTTATTATTATCATTTTTTTTTAAATGAGAAAACAAATTTTATGATTCATGAATGGAAGACATTACAAAGAATACTTGGTAAATTTTGAGGGTCCAATAAGTATCATTTTACATATTAGTGATTTTTATGCAATTTTGGCTTTATTCTTTCTTTCTTTCGTTTTTTTTTCTAGATTTACAATTTCATAAAAAAAAATAAAAAAAAATATGGGGCTGTCACACTCTAGCATATGACACTAACATATGCGAGCGTATGAGAAACAAGAAATAATATCTATGCGGCGTTGATGTGGATTTAAATAACGGTTATATATGATGTATATGTCTCTCATAACTCATATTGAGTGGTTTTGTGTATGTTTTTTTTTATTACTTTTATCATACTTACCTTTATTAATATGAATATGTAATAACATGCACAAGAGTGAGACACAAATAAAATATCTGTTCTGTTCTGTATGAATCTGTGGAGCATTTCATCACAGAAGTCAAAATATTAAGCACAGTAACATCAGTGTAAGAAATAACGGCGACGGTGAGAAACTCTAATATACTACAGTTATTAATAACGTCTGATCCGAAACAAGACCCATTGTGCATCAAAGAGAGGTATTTTGATAAAATAACTTTACCAAAGAAACTGTAATTCAGTCAAATACTTTAATAAAAAATTCGTGAATACGATGTACATGTTTCAGCTAGTTGTCATCTTGGAATGGTGGACAGAATGGTGGGTAACTTTTCCTCTTTGAGTATAGGAATATCTATACCAATGAAAGTCGTTAAATTACACATACGTAAAATGTCTTACGTAATCATTCCTAAGTTGGCCGAAAGTGAGGTTATACAGCTATGCCTAGAAATGCGCATATGCTCGCATACGTAGATATACGCTAAAAGTAGGTAAGGCATAAGTCGTATAAATGTACGTTTCAATCACACTGTCATTTGAACATGTTCAAACATTCTCAGCGTATGCGAGCGTATGAATTTTACGTTACGATACGCTTCAGTACGCTAGAGTGACGCTTGAGGTACGAGTACGTTACTCATTGGTCAAGTACGCCGAGAAGGTGGTTAGTACAGCTAGCGTGTGGATAGCGTATCGGTAACGTCATTGTATTGTATGTCTAACGAATGAGTAACGCATAAACGTATGTCTAACGACTGACTGACATATTTAACATATGCCTAACATGAAAAATCTATCCTCGCATATTGCCAGCGTACAATGAAATATTATAAATTATTGGGTATGATACTGACCCTACTCGGAAATATAAGGGGTCAGTAATGTTCATAGGGGGCGAAGCGCCAGCCGAGGCCCCTAATGATCATTACTGCCCCCTGTGTCCGTGTATAGTCAGTTCCAAACATAACAATTAATTGGTTTCAACAACCACTTTTGTTAAAAAATTTGTTGACAAACGGACACTGACTACTTTTATCATCAGAATATGTCAATATCGCCAAATAAAAAGTCCGAATAATATATTCCGTTATCGATAAATGTGCATTATATTTTGCGACACTAACGAAAACCTGCCATTAAATTAAAATAAATTAGAAACGATATTGAGAATAAATCTAAAAGCCTGGAATTCAACTGACCCTACATAGAAATATAGCGGTTACCACGTGATTGCGTAGCTTGGACGAAATCAGTTAAATTTAGAAATACGATATTCCCGAAGGACACGTTCCGCAACATGGCGTCGTTTCATCATATGAAGTTAGCGCATGCGAGACACGTCAATAAATCTATATATAGGTTTTATCATTTTTAATATAGTTTCAATACCGTCTGTGACGGTATTGCCTGTAATGGGGAAACCACACATTTTTTTACGACCACGGATGGTTGCATTGGTTGATATTGCGTCTGTAGATGGGTATTGATAAACATAATACATACATGTAGTTTAAAAATCAAAGTCTTAGTCAATGACCATCTGTGAACGAGCTGCTTTAAAAAGTCTCATTGAGAGAGAGAGAGAGAGAGAGATGGGGGGGGGGGGGTCTAGCTCTACTCCAACCCCAGTATTATATATTATACATTATGCATACATCTTAGTAAATATGCTGTTTGATTTAGGTCTTCATTTGCAATAAATACTGCCGAACAAATTTGATACAAATAATGACCCTTTCTGGACTTAAAAATGTTGGTTTAGGTTTTGCATGCAACCAAATATCATGCAATACTGGCTTAACAATCAGGGATTGTCTTGACACTTCTTATAGGTACTCAGTGGCATCAGACCACCAAGGCAATAACTGTTGACCGAAGTCATTGTAAATAATGGTTCCTTTACTTGATCTTAGAAGTTTTGCTTAAGGTTTTGCGAGCAAGTAACTTTGGTCAAAGTTTTGCCTTTAATTTACTAGTTGCATACATCTTAGTATCAAGCTATGCTTATTGATTTAATACTTTGCTGTTGTCTTATGTGGCATTTATGCATTAAGTAAGATAACTTTTGACCAAATACAAATTATGTCCCTTTTTGGACATAACACAACTAATACGATATTGTTACGGACGACTTTTGTAAGACTGGCGGTAGGCAGTCTTACGTAGCGGTAAATCAAAATTAAGCAGTAATGTAATGTACCACTCTGCGCTTAGTAGCCATCAATGCAATGCAATTGTTTACACCAGGTTCAGTAATAACAAAGTAAGATGTTGACCTCACTAAGTATGCAATTTATAGATGGAACCTCACTCCGTAACATTATGAAACAAACCGCTCAAGGCACTGACAGTCTTGCGGCGGAGTTATCATGAAACAAAGAGCAAGTTCAGCTGAAGTACTGCTGGTAACTAGAGTTGCGGGAGAAAAAGTGCGGAGTTTATGCTTTATATGGCACTTGCCTTTATCGAGTTCAATCCTGCTTAAACACTGGAAATTAGAATTACATGTAATTATAAATAGTTCATCATGTAAGTCTGACCGACAGTCTCTCATTCGATTGTTTTCAGAGAGGTGTATATTAAACGCATTTTTATAGGTTAAAATTAATATCAAATCATAAAGCCACTTATAACTTGTATTTGAGAAGCTAACAAGGTCTTGGACTCTAATGCATAACCTTCATTTGAAGAGCATTAATAAATAGCCTAAAAATACTCAACTACATGTACTTCAAAACAAGGGGTTGTGGGTTCAAACCCAAGTAGGGTCAAATCTTGTTTCCTTTTCTGTCTGACGATTATTTCTATATCACTCTGACCAGATTTAGAAAGAAGATTTCGAAAAATTATATAGGTACTTTAGTATTTAAGGGTCACGTATATTAGGCACTTGCTTCACTTATCTATTATTAAATTCTAAATGAAATAATAAAAGTAAATACTTTATAACATTTATTCAACAATAGCATGTTGCAAGTTTTGAAGCAAATCCCATAATTGTACCAACAATATGCTACAGTTTGTACACTTTTACAGATTCAGTATGTTTAAAATATTGCTAAAAATCAAATTTTGAGCATTGAGTATGTAAAAAAATATTTATTAAACAAATGAAAAATATGAGGAATGTGTCTCTTCGTCACCGTCCTGTTTCTGTATAATTTATATACTTGTTATACTAAGTTATGGCAACTTATTTACACACTAATATATTTTTGTACACATAAATGTATTTTTGTACTCTTAATCCTATTTTGTTTTTCGGCGCCAATCTTGACATAGCGTTTCAAAATGGAAATTATTCTAAAATTATAATTATATAAAATTATACTTTCGGTATATTATTGTTTCTGGTGTCCTTAAGATCATGTATTAATCAGATTGCGTGAGTGTCCGACAGTGCTAGTTGCAAGATTATTGCTACTGTTGACCCAGATTGTGCCTCATCAAGACATACATATCCTACTACTGTTCAGTGTACATTTATCAGTTTTACCCCTTGTACAAGGTCCACAAGTTGCCACATGAACCCATGAAGAGCCCTTCAGATGTCAGATAGAAGTACTCCATTCAGAGGTTCGGGAGTTATAACCTTTTCGTTAAACATCACAGAAACTATCGAGTTTTAATGTGCAGACCTAAACAAAAGGAGAACATTATACTATTTTATCAGATTATTTAAAAATATCTTTGATAAAATATGTTTTAAATAATAGCGTTTTGTTTTTACGTTTTTATTTTATGTGTTTATCGACATTGTTGCTGTTTATGTTCCTGATGTAGAATATTAATCGGTTAGGGGACTGGCGGCTGTTCAAAATATGATGATGAAACAGTAACATTTGCAGGTAGCGCTGAATAGTTACAATGTAGTTCAATTTTCGATATTAAATCATTGGATATTGGTAGTAAATGTAATAACTGGTGCTTTGATATGAAATACAGTTAGTTTTGACAACTAACAAATCTTCGTTTTTTAGTAATCGCAGTGTAGTACTTTAAACTTTGAGGGCGCCGCGGTCCAGTGGTAACGTATCCGATTACGGATCCGAAGGTTGTGGGTTCGAACCCCGTTGGAGGCAAGAATTCTTCATGACCTTCCCGGGCGCAAAGTACTGGTCCAAACAAGGAACCGTTGAGAGGGATTAGTATAAGTTGTAAGAACTTGTTTCTCAATCGACGAAAATAAATTGCATACTTCAGATGATATCGGTCGCACAACTGTACAATATAGATCTGAAACAAGGTGCACAATACATATGTTATCGGTTGTACAACTATTAAACATCAAACTAGTCGCCTAACTATTAATATCGATCACTGTAAAATACAAACAATACTTGTTGCTCAACTAACTGGACATTTAATCTTCAATACATCGTGGTACGTCTCTTAAAAATATGTTTTCACAAATCGATTTAAAACTTAGCCAGACTTCGTTGCCTGTACATAAAGTTTACCGTTGTCCTTCATTGATTCGAACTTAATATCGCACCTTCTCATAGTAACGCATTGTATTATAAAATATTTGCGCTTTTATTCACGTGGGGAATGACTGCCTCAACAAAGATAGTGTGCCCAGTGCTCCACACTCAACTGATATCGGGTTTTATAACATGGAAGGGAGCCCAAACAGTATGCATCTGTGTTCAGTTGCATTATTTCAGTCAATAATTTTGATTATACAACTTTTAATTTCTTACAGTATATATTCATAAAGGTGGAAGTCCTTATTTAAACCTTTTTCTTTTTTTATTATTTTTATTTAACTGTAATCTGAAATAGAATTTCCACGAAAGGTGTTCCCACTTTTTGGAAGTAAATTGGACACTCGAAAGGATTAGCTACAAGGAAGTAATTGGAAAAAGGAGTTGTCAAAGGAACTTGATGACTGGCAGGTTATTTACACTTGCAAACATTATGTTGGATAGGGGTTGGGCTAAGTAGTCTCTAGTGCTTGGATTAGTGTGCCAATTCGGGACACCAGGAATATGGGTTGTGGATCGTCTACCGAAACGAAAGGCTCAACGGATGCCAACAACAACAAGTTGAGTGAAACGGCAAGGTCAAAACGTGGGGAGGGGCCGAAACTTACGGCCGAACCTAACATTGAAAACGTACGTACCGATTTGTACGGCGCTCACATGGAGCACTAAATTATCACTTGATTATAACAATACATTATCATTAACATTAAAATAAGCAATGCCATTTTTAGCTCACCTGAGCACAACGTGCTCAAGGTGAGCTTTTCTGATCGCCTTTTGTCCGGCGTCCGTCGTCCGTCGTCCGTGCGTGCGTGCGTGCGTGCGTCCGGCGTCAACAATTGCTTCAAACAACATCTCCTCCTAAACGGCTTGGCCAATTTGAAAAATATTTTGCAGGAATCTTCCTTGGATGAAGCTCTACTAAAGTTGTATAAATGGTTCTGGTCCATTGCATAATTAGGTCACAGGAGCTAAAAATAGATTTTAAAAATGAAAATTTAAAAAATCTTCTTCTCTGAAACCACAAGGCCTAGCCTTTTGATTTTTGGTATGTAGCATGATCTTATGACTCTCTACCAAGATTGTACAAATTATGACCCTGGGGTCAAAATTGGCCCCGCCCCAGGGGTCACTTGATTTCACATAGGCTAATATAGAAAAAAGTTGAAAAAATCTTCTTCTCCGAAACCACAAGGCCTAGCCTTTTGATTTTTGGTATGTAGCATGATCTTATGACTCTCTACCAAGATTGTTCAAATTATGACCCTGGGTCAAAATTGGCCCTGCCCCAGGGGTCACTTGATTTAACATAGGCTAATATAGAAAAAAACTTGAAAAATCTTCTTCTCAGAAACCACAAGGCATGGAGTTAAGATATTTAGTGTGCAGCATTGTCTAGTGGATCACAACCAAGTTTGTTCAAATCATGACCCTGGGGTCAAAATTGGCCCCGCCCCAGGGGTCACTTGATTTTACATAGGCTAATATAGAAAAAAACTTGAAAAATCTTCTTCTCAGAAACCACAAGGCCTGGAGTTTAGATATTTGGTATGTAGCATGGTCTTATGACTCTCTACCAAGATTGTTAAAATTATGACCCTGGGGTCAAAATTGGCCCCGCCCCAGGGGTCACTTTATTTAACATAGGCTGATGTAGGAAAAAAACTTGAAAAATCTTCTTCTCAGAAACCACAAGGCATAGAGTTAAGATATTTGGTGTGTAGCATTGTCTAGTTGATCTCTACCAAGATTGTTAAAATTATGACCCTGGGGTCAAAATTGGCCCCGCTTTAAAAACCAAACATAGAGTTTAGATATTTGGTGTGTAGCATTTCTAGTCGCTTCTTACCAAGTTTGTTCAAATCATGACGCTGGGGTCAAAATTGGCCCCGCTCCAGGGATCACTTGATTTTACATAGACTTATATTGGAAAAAAACTAGAAAAATCTTCAAGGTCTGGAGTTTATATATTTGGTATGTAACATGGGCTAATAGACCTCTACCAAGTAGAGTGTGGTAGTGTGTAGCATTGTCTAGTCGATTCTTACCAACTTTGTTCAAATCATGACCCTGGGGTCAAAATTGGCTCTGCCCCAGGGGTCACTTGATTTTACATAGCCTAATGATACCAGGTGAGCGATCCAGGGCCATCATGGCCCTCTTGTTGTATTAAAGAACAGTTATGGTTGTAATATCGTGCAAGTTATATTTACACCATATTATAATAACGTTATCGTGTGTGCTTGTTTTATTTCATGCTGCTGACAATTAGTTTTTAATAGGATATATCATACATCATAAAAGATACGATGATATCATAATCACGACGATAAATGCTGAGTTACAATCATACATGACATAAAGTTGAAAAAGACGTCTCAGCGTGTCACTAAGGCTCTGCATAACACGGGAAAAGAAAAACAAATGAAAGGTATGAATAGTATGAAATGAATATACTATTCATGAACTTAACCGTAAAATTGTATTCACCTGTGGTAATTAAAATAAATGTTTTATTGTTTAGTCGTTCATGAAAAATATATCACCCGTGAAAGAAAAATCAAGATCTAATAATTAACAACAAATCGTCTTCTCAATCATACTTCGTGATACATACATCATTATTTCATCATTTTTATCGTATTTTCATCAATATATGATTACATTTAGAGTGATTATTATCATGCAAGATATCATAAAAATAAATCACCAAACAGCATATACATGTCATTATACATCACATTATTATGAAATTTATCATCACAGTATTACATTAACGCCAAGTATATACACGACAATACATTAACATGCAAACTTTCACAACAGTATCATACGAGACATATTTTAAAATAGCATTACATTATCATGCTTATTAATACACTCATTGCTATGTAAACTATCACTGCATGACCAAAGTACTTATATATACCATATACATTATCATGTAATTGTCGCACATTGGAAAATAAATGATCAAACCGTTGTTATTATGACAGAATCCAACAATATAACTACATCAAATAATAATCACTACATCATTCTGTCATTATCATACACCTGTATACTACATCACTGCATTATCAGGACTATGTAACATAATCATACAAGCTACAGTAAATATCATGACTACAAATATTATCCTAAAATAGCCGTGAAAATACAGTATGCGGGATACATAATATGGTACACCATAGAATAATGACCATTTTAAAGCATTATTACAGTATACAACATTGAGCTCATTACATTTGTATGTGATATTTTAATATCATGTGATATCATAACATCATGTGTTATCATATGCCATATGATATCATAACATCACGTGATATAATATCAAGTGTTATCATACGCCATGTGTTATCATATGCCATGTGATATCACAACATCGTGTGAAATCATAACATGTGATATCATAACATCATATGTTATCACACGCCATGT